>OY101448.1:146902460-147432460 GCA_956483635.1 Panzeria rudis | reverse complement strand
ACGCATTGAGAGCAGATGAACCGAAAAACATGCGTTGAAATTTATTGAAAAAGACAAATGCAAATAGATCTCAAAAACAGCACCATCTTTCTCAATCTGGAAGCAACAAAATTTCATTTGAAATCGATTGTGCGGTTTCGGAAATTAACGTATCGAATACGAATATAGGAACACGTAAGTTTTATAAATTAAGAGAAGAAAATATTTAATTAAGATAATAAACTGAATTTTAAATGCGAAGTATATTCTGCTATCAATCAGCAAAGAACGTAAAAATAGCATTTTACACGATTTCAAAACGAATAAAATTAAATAATTAGAGAATACCAAAACATTTAGACTCGATTTAAAAACGGAAAACTTAATCGCATTCTTTTTACAGAAATGGTATCTGTCACCAAAAAATACTTAATGAAAATATTTTTTAAAGTTCCGGTTTTTTCGGTAATCAAAATCGTTCTGTTATCAGTTTCAGTAAGAAAATTGTAAATACACATTCCACTTAGTTTTTGCTTTTCAGAACTCTGTTAACATATTAAATTAAATAAATCCTAGTATAAAAATTAATTATGAAATTTGTATTAAAAAAAACTGCTTCAACTCACTTTTTCATATAAATATTTTATAAAAAATGCGCTCACTGCTTAATTTTAAACACTTAAAAAATCACTCGTATAACAAGTATTTTAATTACTTAACATTTATTTATTTGTGTTGTGTGCGTTAATTTTTGTGTATGTTCGTTTTTATTAAAAAAAGGGGAAACTCAATCTTTTCTATAGTGCTAAAAAAATAAAGTTTGACTTTAGTTAAAAAAAACTCTCTAGTTCTTTTTGTTTATTCTAGAACTTACTAGTGTACTTTATACATTTTTTTTTAAATTAGAAATTAAGAAAACATAACAAAAATATTTTTCACTTTTGAATATTAAAAAAAAACATTTAAGTTTTTTTTATTAAATAATATACATATTTAAATTTGTTTTAAAAAAAATCATTAATTAATATCATAATAAATGTTTAGCTAAAATAAAAATCAAGCAACTTTAAGTTATTAAAAATATACATATATTATTTAAAAATCAAACAAAAATTTTAATTTGTCTTAAAAGTTTTTAAGCGAAATAAAAAAGTATACATATTTTCAAATTAATTCGGCATAATAAAAACAAAATATCCCAGGAAAACCTGAACTAGTTTCACTACTAGACGCATAGTTGTAGTACACATTCTAATATACTACTGCGACCAAAGAGTTTTTTCAATTTCGTCTGTAGATCAATAAATCTTTTCAACTCAAAATGAATAGAAACTCAAAAAATGCCATATAATGTTCACCTCTATCTCGAATAACTATTCCCAAGAAAAAACTCCCAGATTTTCTGATTTTCTATCGTGAATGTCGCCCATAACAATTTTTTTTTTGGGAATGCATGCACAAACTTAAAAAATGTGGCATCGTCAATTTTTAGTTCCACGAATTATTTCGCAAAATAAAGGGCACATTCGTAAATGCAGCAATTGTGCAATAATCAAATTTCTGTGTTCGAAAACCATCACTTCGCAATACCTTTCTTCGTCAAAAGTTTCTTTATGTAAATAATTGACATTGCCGCCTAAGATTTCCGTAACTACGGCAACATTCTTATTACTGCTGCAATAGTTTGAAAAAATTTACTGCATTTACTAATTCACCCAAGTTCAGTCAATGGGAACGAGAAGAGAACATTGTACATAAGTTCTAATTTGTATAGCCTGGTGCATTATCGTGCGCCTCAATTTCAAGGTCGGACTCGATTGAATTGCTTTTTTTATTAAAGGATCGCAATTGCTAATAAAGAGCCAATTAATTGTCTGTTGTACAATCTACGACACTTGGTATTTTGCTTAGAACCATTTCGCAATCTCCTTTTCGTCAAGGGGACACAAAACCCCCTCAAATATACATAGTTGAAACTTCTGTCAGCACTTCGCTGAATGTGAATTGCTCCAAACCGACATCCGTGTACCTTATTACGGTTGTCGAATCGAGAATTTTCTTTAAACTAGTGCGACTGTAGAAGTCGTTTCGGCAACCGTAATAAGGCCCGATATGTCTGCCCTTTCCCTTTTGTTAGCTGTATTCCGCCAAAAATATCGAAAGTGCCAGCCATTTTCACTACGCGAGGTACTGCGAACATATTAAGCGCCCATACATTTGCAATGCAATTGTGCAGATTTTCATATTGTACAATAATGTCGCCAATATATTGCAAAAATCAAAAGACTTTCTTCTTATAGCACAACCAAGAAAACTGTGTAATGTGTTGGCAACACTGTTTAATATAGTGTTTTCGTTTTGCTCGTAGGTCATAGTCGCTCATACTGGCACCAGTGTTCTGAACATTTGTCGGCTCGTATATGTCTGCAGCCGAATGAAAAACAACGTACTCACTAAAGAGTAAAAAATAAACAACAACTTCATCATTGGCGTAGCTGGACATTTGGCGGGGGGCTAAAGCCCATATTTGACCCTAAATTTCGCTTATATTATCAAAATTACTCTAATATTTTGAATTTCTAGGGGCGGGGGGCCAGAGCGTTTCTGTGGGTGGCTTAGCACCCGCCAGAAGGGCCTAGCTACGCCAATGAACTTCATTCAGTCGTATGAAAGCTTGTTGTTTTTACGTTGTTGTTTTTCTTTTTAATAGGCACACGGTGGAATACTACTAAATACTGATTTAGCCGACCGTAAATGTAGAAAACGTAAATGTAGTCGAATGTGCTGATCGTTTCTGTCTCATAGCTTTTCAATGTGACTGAAACGATCAGCACATTCGACTACATCTACGTTTTCTCTATGGACATGTCTTGCAGCACTGACAAATGATCCACAATAGATACTTTTGCTTCCAAGATAATTCACAATAAAAACTTACTCCCAAAATATTGGTGATACCGAGTTGTTAGGAATGGGAATATAGGTTTCCTCCCAAACAACTTATTCCCTAACATTTGTGATTTCACAGAAGGGGCTCCAAAAGTACTTGATATTATTAAAGTATTTGAGGAATAGGATGTACTTAATATTATGTGCGCTCAAAAACTTGTGATTTTGTAACCGATTTTTAAAGTTTTTCTGGGCTGTTATGTATATAATTTACATTAATTGAAATTAATTAAAGCCTAATTTTTGTATTTACTAATTTTTCTTTAAACATTTTTGGAAGACCATTTTAATTTTTTTTTATTTTATTCGTTTTTTAATTTTATTCGTTATTTGTACAATTTTTTCTACTAAATAATAAATTCCTTTTAAACTAATTTTTAATTATAAAAAAATCTATATAAAAAGCCATTTGTATAAACTTAAGTGATAAATATTTACAAAAATATCACAATTTTGTTCATTTATTAAAAAAAGGAAGAATCCTTCATTAAAATTAATTTAATTTAAAAAATTATAAAAAATTAATATACATATATGTAATTGCAAAGAAAAATAAGAAAAAAATCAGTAAATATTTTAATTATTAAGCTACACTATACACAACCACCACCCTCTTCCCCCACATAATCCAAAATCACAAAACATTTATAAAAAAACAATACATTTATATTAATATCTAAAGAAAAATAACATAAAATTTATAAATACAACATAAAATAATTTAATAAAAAGAAGAAAAAAAAGAATAATGAATTAAATTTTGAAGTAAATAAAAATACAATTTATATATATCTAAAAATAATAAAGGACATTTTTATAAAAAAAAAAATTATTATATAACTTAAATTACTCTTGGGTTTGTTAATTCCTTCCTTAATATATTGTTACAAAATGAAATATGCAGATTAGTGCAGACAGCACCCAGATCGTACCAGAGCCAAGGCGAATTAATTTTATCAAGTGCTGTTGATTCTAAAACAATTACAACATTATAATACCACTTTACAGCCCCCGAAGCTTATATGAAAGAGAAAGCAAATCTTATTTTCTAATGTGGTTTCTAATTTTACTATCTCTTTCATATTATCTTATGCCAACCATACACTACACAAGTTCAGTGTTCAAGTCTGGCACTGCGTAAATGAAACTTGTGATACAACTATACAAGTAAACTGCGCAGTTTTTTATTTTAAAGCTGCAGCGAAGGAGACAACTTGTGTAAATACAGCGCTATTTTATTGCTTGCTATATAAATAAAAAGAAAGCAAAGACAAAAAATTCGCTTTTTTAATAAATTTTTCGTAGACTTCGACTTTTATGATTCTCTTGCTGTAATCGGTGCTTTCAATATGCCATAATGCAAATGATTCTCCGTATAATTCTACAAACTTTGTACAGAAAAATTTTTTTACGCTCATTTTTTGTTTTTAACTCTTCAAAATCGCGACAATTGAGCGTTTGCAACATACACTACACAAGTTCACTGTACAGTTTTAGAAACTTGAGCAAATATCAAAATAGTTTTGATTTTTACTCAGTTCACTGCGTAAATAGCACAACCACCTCCATACACTACACAAACGCACTGTACAGTGCCAGACTTGTGCAGTGAACTTGCGTAGTGTATGGCCGGCATTAGTCAGAACATTTTGCATGTAAAACTGCATAACACATGATAACAGCCTTTCCAGCTGCAAAAAGTAACTATTCTGTTTCATATTCTGTGCTGTAAAATAGTGTGTAAAAGTACCTTAAGATAATGTAGAAGATATAGTAAAATTATAAACCACATTAGAAAATAAGATTTGCTTACTCTTTCATATAATCTTCTTAATGTTGTTGTAAAGTGACGGGTCTAGTTAGTAGTACGTGTCATAGAATTAAGTTCGTGCTAACGGTGATTTTTAATCATGACTAAAAATCATGAAAATTTTTTGATGGACGAGCGGTGTAGAGAAGAAAGAAGGGTAGAAAAACCATCACGACTTCTGTTTTCCATGTTTTTTATATTCTTTAATTCCATTTGAATTTTCTTTAATGTTCTCTCTCTTGTGTGATTGTGTTATGGTTTTTGTTGTAACGAATGAGTAAATAAAGCAAATTTGGAGAGTAATTTACAAAAAAACATGAACATAAAAATCATCGTATAAATGCAAGAGGTTTTCGGAAGATTTTTCAAAGATAAATTGAAAAATTCAAGGTTTCTTAATCATCGTATGAATCGGATGTAAGTATAGCCATAAGTGTATTATTTATTCGAAGTGGTGTATAAATAAACAGTGCTACCGAGAAGTTAGTTTGTAAAATTAAGTATCCGTGTTTTGTTTTTTATTGCAATTCAACGAATCCTGTATAAAATAATAAAATCGTTTTATGAAAATATCTAAAAACGTAACAATATATTAAGAAGGAATACAAGGAAGCTTGTTAGCTCTAAGGGCGACTTTTTGTGTTTGAGATTAAACTTAACTTAATTCTATAATTAACTAACCTGAAAATTAATTTAATCCATTACCAATTCAATTTGATATTTTTCCGAATGCACAACAAGAATTGGCAATATTATGGCAAAAATATCAAACTACTCGATTTTTTTAATATTATTTACAATTAAAATATTTTATGAGTGCTGAAGGAAATACTTATGTGTTGTTTCTAGAACCCAAGCTATTGACTTGAGTAGAAAATTTGTATGGAAACCACTCGAAAAACTGAGTGTTTTTCACACACATTGTTCACTCAATTCGATCGTTTGGGTTCTATAAACAGCACTTTAAATAAAATTAAGAGAAACTAGAAATGTTATTAGAACCATTTAGATCAATGATCAGAGAATTTTAGACCAAAATAAATGGAAAATGCCACATGTGTATGAGGAATATTCATCTGTATGTGAAGTAAGGTAAAACCACCTACATTGGCCGCTTAAACTGGCAAATAAACGTAAAAAATGTCAACTCAAAACCATGATTAAAGTTAACTTAATCTCTAATCTCGTGCCCAAAAAGTGGCCTTAATAATAATAAACCAGAACATAACATACTGTTTTCAAAGGCCGCAGCCATAGATAAATACGTAGATTTCCAACTCTCGGCCTGCCTGTAAAAAATTTTCAACTCTCTTACACGTATAAGTCCTGTGTAGTCAACAAACTTGAGAGAGGTAATGAAATACACATCGGAGAGCGTAATTTTTGCAATTGAAAATTCGATAAAATGTATCTTTTTTGCACACACAAACACTCTTAATTTTATTTAATTTTTTTTTGTTTTGTTGTAAACTTTATGTTTCTTCTTGCTGTAATTTTAAAATATTTTTTTAATTTTGTTGACATTTGTGTGTTGAAATTTATCAAAGTTTCAACCATTTTTTTTATTCCACAGTATTGCATTTTTGTTACTATTTGGGATACATTTTTTTAGTACCAAATAGAAAAATTGCAAACAAATTTTTAGTGAATCAAAATATTTTGAACTCAAATGCATTATAAATGATTTTAAATTCATATTTTCATTAATTAATGCAAAATTAATTGTATATAGGAACTGAGAATTCGTGTTGAAAAAATATAAATTTTGTAAAATACTTTTTGTACAACTAAGTATGGTTTTGGTGCTGTGGGGAAATTTGTATTTATACCAAATACTAATACAAAATGTTTTACTAATACATTCTTAGACTTAAGTTTTTTTTTTAACAACCGACTTAGGTTTCTGACAACTGCTTGCCACCAGTCAGGCTTCTATGTTTTCTTAGTTTGAGATCATGACATTCGATATCGAACAATGTGTGTATTGTTAGACATCGAATGCCATAATCTCAAACTAAGACAACTATTGAATCAGCTCGATACGAAAGCGACGATTAGGCCCCTGGTTTTCACCACAAAATCGCCAACCACAATAATGGGGATTATTTCTTCGATTGCATTAAGATAACTCTTCCTTACATATTTTGTCATTGGGTCCATATTATTGTTGTCAGATATATTTGGATCTTCATTGAAACTATCAATTTGTATATGCTGTACTTTGCTCAAATGGTACAACAGTTGAGAAGTTGTTAATCCGTGACATTTGTAAGCATTAGAACACTTTTTGAAAACAATTTGGTTTTTCTAATTGTCTTCCTCGAAATATTTCTAATCTTAGCTCATACTGTAATGTAGAACGTAATATTTAACGGCGTTTCGTAATACCCCTTACGCAAGTATTTATAATTTTATGTAATATGTTTACTTAACACATTATATTGTTAACAATTTAAAAAAGTAATTAATATAAAATGCTGTTTTACATTCGTAGATGTAAACTAATTTTTATGATCAGAATATGGAGGCATAAGTTTACATGAATTTGATTTTATTTTCATTGCTTATGGGTGCCACAAGAATATATTAGGTAGTTAAAATAATTAGGTAGTTAAAAATCTTTTTAATTATTTTGGATTGAGTTCGGTTTTAATTAAATTATGTTTTTATTTAGAGATAAATATGAATATCAATAACCATCAAATGAAATACAGCTCTGAGATTCACAGGAATTGATTAAAAGTAGATGATATTCAGCTCTTGACTGGAAACCACCGACTTTGTTCGAGTGGTCTAAACGGAAAATAACTCTGAAGAGCTTAGCGGGAGCTATCGAAACGCCAGTTCAACCCTCCGTGGAGTAAAAATTTTCTTTGTCTATATGCTTCATATTTATCTCTAAATAAAAATGTAATTTAATTGAAAAATTAAATTAAAACCGAACTCAAGCTAAAATAATTAAAATTTCTTTGGATATAAACCCATACAGTTCGACTAAAACTCAGGTTAAAATTTTTTAATAATTTTATTTAAATAAAATAAAATCTTTTTAACGCATTAGTAAACATGCATTTCTTTTAATTACAACTTAGTTCTTTTATATAAGAATTTAAAAGGTAGTTTGTAGTAAATTAAGTCACAAAAATTAGTGCTGTTGTTTGCAAATATAATAAAAAATAAGACCAATAAATCTTTAATGAGATTTCAATTCTTCCCGTTTCCGTTGTAATTGACATTTTTGGTAAATGATGTCACTATGATCAGTAGACCAAGCGAAATACATATATGCAGTTAATAAAACAGCTAATAAAAGACGGTCTAAAGTCATTAAATTGCTAGCCCAAAATATGACGGCGAAGCCCACAAATGAAGGATGTCTGACATGACTGAATAAATGTCTTAGCTCAAATGATTTGTAAGCCAAAGGTTGGGCATAAGATTTCATGTCATAATAAGCCTATAAGTAAAACGAATTAAGTTAATAATGTGTACATATATCTGTGGTCACAACCCTTAACCGCCTGAGTCGAGTTAGAACAAAATTAAATTTTTGGTGTAATCGAGTACATTTGTGTCTAAACCAACTCGCTGTAAATTTTTTAAGGTTGTAACTGTTTTAACACTTCAACTATCTACAGATAAGTTAAAGAAAAACAAACTGACGACTGGCTGGATGCGAGTTTTTGACACTTTAAACAGCTCTCCCGAAAATTTTGAAAATGACTTAAGTGGTTGTCTTGTGACCACAGATATTTTTACTTGTATGTTACGAATAATACAGAAATTACCTGCTTAACACCCATTATCTCGGGTAAATCCATAATAAAACTACCACCACATATTATGAGCCAGGCAAGGGCATGTAGTAAAACAAATGACCACCATAGCCATTTGTTTGATTCGACATCAACTTGCCAAAGAATAATTGAAGAAGATGTCAACCAGTTTTTCATGAGATACTGAAAAAATACACAGGAAAATGTTATTCGATCGTTTGTTCTATTTGATTTGTTAATTCATACGCACATGCAAACATAATGATGATGTCAGACTATAAATAGCTCGTTCAGCAGGGGCCAATCCAATAGTTTGCATAAATTTCTTTACCAAGAATGACTTCATGAAGCTGTGTTGGAATATAAACAAAATTATGTACAGTGTATTGAATACCATGGCTCCATAAGCGGCTTCCATCCGCGACTTGTTGTCTAGCAGATTAAAAACCCATGTATAGATTTTCGAAGTTCTACGAGGAGCTGACAAAAACTGGACCAAATTTGTTATCACGTAGAGGGTGTAAACAAATGACGCCATGGCTGCCAGCAATATAATATATTGTTTGATTGATGCCATTTATCGAAGTAGCAATAACAATTATTTTTAAATATATAGTTTCTCCGTTGTAAAATGTTGTAAACAAACTTCTTTCTGTAGCAAAATGTTTTTTGTTTGTTGTTGGTATTAAGGCGAATTGTTTTAATTCGCCTGGAATGGTGATAGTTATTACCAGCCTTAAGAAAGAAAACATTACTGCCATGTCCACTTAACACATCATGTTGTCAGCACAGATTTCGCTAGACAAATTCTATTTTACTTTTTAATCAATGCAATTAATACACCTTCGAACAATAATGATTTCAAAGTAAATCCAATTTCAGCAAAATTTCGATCATACACACGTTAAGTATTTTGTGCTCTTGGACATATTTCTGTTTTTAAATTTTCCGTGAGCTGGCAGCTCCCAGATAACATTTTAATAACATTGTTTTCGCCTGGGTTGAAAATGTTAGTTTGTAGATATTAATTACCAGTGAGTGTCCTCGAAAGGAAAATAAACAATTTTATTCATTAACAACGCATAAAATGCAGTTTTGTAATATCTGTGTTAAAAATTGTGAACAAGTTAAAAGAATTCATGAAAGTGAAGTTCCAAGTTATGGTAATATTGTAAAAATAAAAGATTTATTACATATCTTTCAAAATGATATTGTTAAGGTAAGTAAACTACTAAATAATAAGTGCATCAATCTGCCAGTGCATTTCGTTTTAACAAATTTTATACAATTCCATCAGTTCCTCCTGGACGATAAGGATACTCTTATTTGTAATAATTGTTTAAATCAACTGAAAAAGTGCTTTGAATTTGTGCAGCAAATAAAAGAATCGGAAAACATATTAAACAGACGCAAAGAAGTCAAAACTGAACATGATTACTACGAAACAAGGAATGAAGATGCAAATAAAAAAGTAACGGTAAATAATATTGCAATCAATAAATGCGCGAATACAGACGCAATTAATTCTAATTTGAATTATAAACCGATTTTGCCAAAAACATCTACAAAACTATTAAATAAAAAAGTGGAAAAATCTTTAGACTTAAAAACGCGTTTTTATAAATGTTTACAGTGCACGGAATATTTCAAATCATATAAACATCTAAATGAACATGAAAAAGATTTTTGTACAAATAAATTCATTAAATACTTAAAAGTTTGCAAGTACTGCCATAAATGTTATAACAAAGAAGATTCATTAAGTGAACATGTGTCTTTAAAACATGACAAAGGACAATTTATGTGTTGCTTGTGTCAAGACAAAACTTTCACAGCAAAAGGATATTTGTGCCGTCATATTCAAAAAGCGCATCAACATGAGAATCTAAAATATTTTTGTGGGTTATGTACTGATATGATATGCTTACCTTCGCAGGAAGAATTACGCGAACACTTTTTGCAAACTCATCCTCCGGAGAATACAAGAACAGATATAGAGGATCAAGATAACACCGTTTTGAATGAGGACGATATGGATTTAGAAATGCACGAAGAATTTTTAGATGAATTTTTACTTGCTCATACTAATGAAAACTCTTTTCAATTTTCCGAATGCTGGGAAGCCTTGGACTTGCATTTGCCAGATATGTTGCATGAAAGTGCATCTAATATCAACAATGCTCAGGAATTTACACAAGCATTTTCCTGTCCTAAATGTTACGAGCAATTTAAGAGCCCTCAACCATTACTAAAACATTTGGCAGATATACATGACTTGCCTGTTTTAATATGTCGGGTTTGTAGTAAATGTTTTGCTTCTTTTAAAGATTTTAAAAAGCATAAGCTGCAAAAATGTATTAAAAACTCCACACTTCATTCTATAACACTCGAGTGTCCTTATTGTAGTAAACAATTTAAGAATAGTACAAATTTTAAGCAACATTTACGCGTTGTACACTGTCAACTCAAAAAACACGTTTGCCAGTTGTGCGATAAACAGTTTTCAACGTTGGATCATTTGAAGAAGCATGTCTTGAGTCAACATCAAAATGAACGTAAACATTTGTGTACGGTTTGTGATAAAAAGTTTACCCAATTGGGTCATTTAAAACAACATTTGGCAATACATACTACGGGTAAAACTATACAGTGTTCGAATTGCACTTCAAAATTTTGGCGCAAGATTGATTTGGAAAGACATCGTACGAAGAATCATGTGCTTGGTAGTGCAGACAAATAGGGGTAAGTCAAAAAAAAAATTTTTTGAATTAACTATTCTGGTTTACTACGTCTAAAAATAAGCTTCCTCTGAGATGTTTAGCAAAATATTTTATTACAATTTTCAAAAATATCTTTTTTAATAAATTTTAAGTCAATGCTAAATATAAGCAACTTCTTAAGGCCAGATTTTGTAAACACAAATGCATTTTGCGTTCTGAAATTTGTATGTAAAAAATTTTTTAAACGTATTTGTGTTTCTTTTCAAATTTTGAAACGTTTAGAAATGAAATTTTTTACAAAATCTGCCTTTTAATCTTAGAAACAATTGCTAAAAATGTTTTTAAACTCCGTTCGAGAGATATTGCTGTCGAAAAAATCTGGAGTGTTTTTTTTTAATTTAATCTAAAAATTACTCTCCGATCGTTCTTTTTAACTGCTTCGAATGCTGAAATTTTAAAAAAATCGGTTTAGGTTTTACGTAACGGTATTTTCGGAGGTGTTTATACTCCCTTTCATACTCACTTTCAGTGTAAGTTACCTAATCCGTAAAAATCTTCAAACCCTCCCCCCTGGAGCGTTACGTAATATGTGAACAGCCGCTTATTCTTTCGACATTTTTAATAACCACATACAATTTAACGAAAGTATTAAGAAACAGCTTTTTATAATAACTCCGAAAATGTTTGCCAATTCGGTTTTTTCTAAATTCAGTCACTTTTATTAAATGTTAAAACTGAGTCAAATGCCGAAATTTGTTGATAAGAGAGAAATCGTTGCAAAGAAAAAAATAATAATTAAATACAAAAGTGTGACTTTAAACTTGTTACAAGCGGGAAGTTCCAGGTGTGTCTTAAAACGCCAAAAATATTTTTATAACAACAATGCTATGAAAGTTCACAGAACTGGGACTAAATACATAGTATAAGAACTACGCGATCAATTACAATGAAATTTTGGACACATATTCGAGTTTTCGAGACAATACTGAAAAACTGATTATAATTTTTTAACTACTGCTCTTTAGATCTCTTTAAAAACTTTTCTTGTTTTTTTATTAATATGTTAATTATTAAAAGTTATCTCTATTTAAAGGAAACGTTAAAAACTAAATCATTTGCTCAAAAAATTTTTCAAACATCTACAAATTCTTAATGCCGCATCTTGCAGTTTAGACTTCTCATGAAATGCTATTGATAATCTGAAACAATTAGAATGCCCGCCAGGCGCTACAGCAAATCTTGAACCAGGTATGAAGTAGATTTTTTCCTCTTCCATGCAAACTTTCAAAAACTCCGAAGCACTACAATCTTTTGGCATGGAAATCCATATGAAGTACCCACCTCTGGGGGCTACAAAACTGCAACCTTTCGGTATTTCCTTAGCTAGTACATCAGTAGTTTCTAACATTCGTTCCTTGTAGGCATCATACATGCGCTGTATAAGTTGTTGACCCAAATTAAGTTCAAATAAACTGGCTACAATGCCCGAAGTATAATTGTTTAAACAACCACCACTATTGATAATGCCGCTAGAAATTAATTTGGTTTTTAACTAATTAGAAAGATTTCCTAGATATATAATCTATAATTTAACACTTACCTTGAATCCAATAAAATTTTAATTCTCTTCGGCACCTCCAACCATCCTAATCTTACTCCTGGTCCCAAAATTTTCGAAAAACTTCCATTAGATATAACATTACCTTTAAAATCCTCATCTTCTATGGCATCATAAGCAAATAATCGCTTTGGTGATTTATCACCTTTATAATACAAAATATTATAAACATCATCGCAGGTAATAAGAAAATCATATTCACGAGCCAATTTTATTAAACCTTCACATATGTTTTGAGAAAATAATATGCCTGTAGGATTATGATATGTTGGTATTGTATAATACATGGCCCAGAATTCTTTATTGTTTGATTTGAACTGTTTTTCTTTCAACAACTTTTCTAATGATACTAAATCAGGACCATCTTCGTTTATTTTAACCGGAATTATTTTAAAGGTGTTGAATTGTTTAATGGCATCCAATGCAATCATATAAGTTACTTCATCAACAAAAATGTAACCATTAAAATCGACTAGAGTGGAAATGATGATATGAAGACCTTGGGTGGCACCGCTAGTTATGAGGAGATCTTCACTGAAAATACAAATGTTTGAATTGAAATAATTTCATGTCTTATTATATTTTAGCACACTTACCACTTGACCTTACTGCCATACATATTAGTAAAGTATTTGGCTATTTCCGACCGTGGTCCATATGTGCCACTTGTGGGACCATATTGAAATAAAAATGATGAATTCGATTCTTTATCGATTTTCTATCAAATATACATTTAGTAGCTTTATATTTACACACAAATATATAATGCACTGCTAAGCTTACCAAGCGGTGCTCTGTAGCTTTTATGAAAACATCACTACAATATTGCAATAAATCTGTTCCTGGAGCACCTACACCTAAATTTAAAATATTTGACTCGTAAACATTCCAATCAGTACCATCAAATAAATGTTTGAGTTTGCGTTCTTCATTTATTAAACCCATTCGTTTTCCTTTATTTATTTGCCAGTCTGTATCAGTTCTATTCAAAGTCCTAGTTATATTTATTTAATAGTCTGTCAAAACTTGTGACTATACGCTGAGAGTTTTATCAGTTATAATACATTTTTAGAAAAATTGCTTGTAATATAAGTACTTGTGTGTTAGTGCAAATGCAAGTACGTAGATGATGAGATTATATTGTTTCCATTTTTTTACTTTAGGCAATCTTTGTTTATATTTAATTGTATGTATCGCTTTCTTAATGAAAATATAAAGATAAAGTATCGAGATAACTTAATATGATGATAACTTAATATGAGTCTTTTGAAAGTAAAAATTTGAACGTGTGTTCTGCCAATTCATTGCTTTTGTTTATTTTTGGAACTATTTACAGTGCCTTCCATAAGTCTCCAAATTTTCGACGTTCATTCGTTCATTTCGACGGTTCATTATATCACAAAATCTAAGTGGGGTAAATGTCATTAGAATGCTGTACATTTTTTTCCGATCGGCTAAGCCACTCTTAAGCAGGGCTGTTAGGCTTTTTTCCTGAAAAATCTTAAAAAAAATAAGAAAAAACCGTAAAAATCGTCACTGCCTTTGAAAAAATTCGTCAAAAAATCGTCACGTTAAAAAAAATTCATTAAATCAATTTCTATATATAAATAACAAGTATATACATTAGAGTGGGCCAAAAAATTGACTTTTGTTTTAAGTATATCAAAAATATTATTTGGTATCACAAAAAAGAATTAGTTTCAGAATTTGAGCTCTTAATATTTTCAGAATTTGAGCCCTTAACAATTTACATATTTTCGAACATTTTATAGAAAAATTAGATAAATTTTTCTCAAGCAGCTTCTTCAGAAATTCAAAAATTTCTCTAAAAAAAATTTAAGAAAAATCTTAAATAAATAAATAAAAAATATTTTGGTCTGTCATCTGATGTCATAAGATGTATAAGATGTGAATGCCAAACGGCCTTAAGTACTTTCAAAGTTACAAATGGTTATGAAAAAGAAACAAGTAATTAAATTGAATGTCAAAATGCCACAAATTTAGATCAAGATTAAAGCGGCCCATCCATTATACAATATTATTGCATTTGTCATTGTACATATTATTGTCGTTTTGACCCATACTATGCAATAAATGGCACAGTATTTTCCAAAAAAATACTGTCCACTTTTCTTGACAGTAAATATAATACTGAACAATGTTGAAACCACATTACACAATTTTCTTTATTGTACAATAAAAATCAAAGATCTTTTGATTTTTGCAAATATATTGTGCCACCTTCGAATACGATATACATATTGGCGATATTTTTTACAATACGAAAAATTGCACAAATGAGGATCTTAAAAGTAAAGGGATACAAGTGCCAAAAACTAAATTCTGAGTAATTAAGCTTACAATTTTTTTTATTCCCATGCATTTCATACATATTTTTGGTTTCTAATACATAGCGTCGTTTGAGGTGATCGTATAGGTTCGAATTTTTGTAGAGTGATAGATATTGGTATTACGTGTTGACTCCTGCATATAACTCGCTTTTTCAAGTTTTGACAGTTGTACCCCTTTGCTCTTCACCCCCTCAATTATATTGCAAGTGGGTGGGCTGCTTAACACACGTATTGAAATGCTCACTAATTCATGAGGATCGTAATATAATTCTAAAATTTCTAATTTTTGTTACATACTGTTGCCTTTGCAAATCAGGTGGCAACATTTTCAATTAAATTTTAACCATCTGGCTAACACTGTTATCAATCTTATTGTGAATGATAA
Organism: Panzeria rudis; assembly: GCA_956483635.1. Taxonomy (NCBI): domain Eukaryota; kingdom Metazoa; phylum Arthropoda; class Insecta; order Diptera; family Tachinidae; genus Panzeria; species Panzeria rudis. The sequence goes on along the minus strand of OY101448.1, from coordinate 147,416,872 downwards.
AGAATAAAAGTGAAAATAAAAGAATTTTGTACAAATAAACAAAATATACAATAAAATATGTCATCTACTAACGAAAATGCAAACAATAATACATATACAAATCAATGCCAAGCAATTAATAAGGACACAACAAATAAATTGCCACAAAATGCTCATAACGCTTTATTGGATTCACCCATACGGGGGCCAACCCTATCAACCAGCACTTCCAGTTTCGAGGCCTTGGATCCTCACGATCCAAATCTTAGTAAATTAGCTAACAAAACGTTTCGTAAAACAGAAGAATATATATCAAACGAATTGCAAACGCCTTTGGAAGATTACCAATTGTTGGAAAATATGAATCGTGCCACTATAGGGAAATATTCCGACATGAGACAAATATCGGAGAATCTAAGTATATCGACAGCGGAAATAAGTAAAAAATTTCTGGCTTTGGTGAGTTTGCACTTACATTTGTTACCATACATATACGGCGACCCGCAAAATTTGTATGATTGCAATTAGAGAACAGCTTGGTTATGTACCATAAACGCTTGATTATTTTTATATATACCTATGTACATAACTACAAATTGTAAAATATTTATAAAAAAAAATTATTGTTTTAGAAACCTTTAATGCAACAAATTGATGAAATATCCGATACCGTTGACAAACTGGAAGCAGCTGCTTATAAACTAGATGCTTATTCTATTGCGTTAGAAAATCGTGTAAAAACCGTGTTGCAAAGAAAAACCAATATGTAAACATCTTATTAAAACTACTACATATTTATTAAGCTATTCATATTACACATATATTATTTATTCAGCCTAATATCAGTTTAAATATTATGGCCACTATATTTAGAAATATCAAGGGAACTACAATATAAAAAAATTAAATAAAATGAGATTGAAAAATATCCAACTTGTTTCAACTGGACTTACTTTTGGCCACTGTACGTATAGATCTAACTAAATTCAGGACTTGAGCCTTTGCGGTAGGTTGTCCAAATTCCTGATGCATCTGCTGACCACCCCAGCCAACTAATAAATGCAATACAAATTGTTACCATGCAAAATAATTTGCGGTGTTACTTACCTTTGGCTAGGAAACGTTCTTCGTGCAATACACATACTGCATTTAAACATAAAAGGGAAGCTTCAATTAATGTCCATAAAGTGAACATTTTGTTCAATTAAATTTAGTAAATTAAAAAAAAGTACTTTACGAGGAACGCTGATGACGTTTAGTTTTGATCCAATGTTTTTTTGAACAGCTGTTCAATCAAAATCATTCACAATATTTTAAAGTACATGGTTGTATTTTAATTTTCGAATGCAACACGGTTGGAAAATTACAGGAAATGAGACGGCTTCGCAAAAAATGTCCGTTTTCATAAACATCGCAAGTTCTTTTTTGTCGATTTAGTTATATTGATGTCAAATTGCTTATTTCGAATGATCTTTATGGGTGTATAAAACCTATTGGAACATCATGGACAGATTTAGAATTTTTTCCAAAAACTATTAACTTCGATCAATAATTATCAGCACTCGCAACGATATACATATGTATATACGGAAATAGTTGTCCACTTATAAAAAACTTCAGGTATACTTACGTTGTTATTAGCCGAACACAATATAAGCTTTATTAAATAAAAATTTTATACCGAAGAGCTTTCCGTTAAGTTTGGGTAGCTTCGTAAACGCCCGGGAACAGACTGATTATAAATAATTATTTGTTATAGATCTTCTCATAAAAGAGCTTTATAGTTTTAAAACATTTTCGCAATGTTTGGATATTGGCTTTTTATATTGCATATTTTCTTATAACTTTAAATTGTTATTTATTCAAAAAGTTTCACTAATTTAGATTTACTGACAATCACGTGTTTCATCTTCCGCTCTAATAATAAGTATAAAAAATGCTCCACTTCTCGGTACCGGCTGTTCACCCAGAAATGCACCTTTATCAACCAAACTATGAAATAAATTCGTTATATAAGAACGTTTTTCATCTTCTGTAGGATTAAGAGCTTCATCGGGATCTCTAGGCTAAAAAGTTCAATGAAATTTAATCCGTTTGGATATCTTATGATTTGTTGTAATAAATACCAATAACTTCTTCAAATTGTTTAAAGGACCACCGAAGACTTTCGGTATTTTATTGAACGGATCTAAACGAAATACATTGACGCCCGCTTCTTGATTGTTGGTAAAATGTTTCATGAAACGATTGCGTAATTTTCTTTCATCTAACGACGATTTCGATTGTTTTAATTTTTTTAACCATTCCGTTATAATATATTTTTCACGAAAATTATAGATATGCATGTATCCTTCAAGTTTTTGCATTAATTCATTAAAGTCGTTGTCTAATCTTGCAATTTCTTTATCGGTATCGGTCATGATTGGAATTTATATCGTTTTTCGTAATTTTTAATTAATTTTTAATTTCAAAGCGTGACAACGAAATTTAAAAATATGTATGTATATAGTTGCAAATACGTATATTTATAATTAAATATATATTTTCTATTGAACTAAATTTTAATTATTTAACAGTGTGTCTCAATACAGTACTAAAAAATTTAGATTTACACATGGCATATTTTTATCAGGTATACTCGTCCCAACTTGCCTTGTTGCAAAATTACCTCTTGGGATGTCAAAAAATGTATCGAAAAATGTGTGTTGACATCTGACGGTCGAAAATAATCACCTGGCTGTCGAGGCCACCTGGTATGAATTCGTCTGGGATTTACATATCGCCAGCTTATATTATTGGCTTGGCGCAACGCCCATTAAAAATAATGTGAGTCCGATCACAGGGGAGATGTGTAAACATCTAGTAATGAAACATTTCACCTTCTACTGAAACATTCTTCTCATCTTTCACCCTTTTCAACTTCGGCGAACCGGGCTTCATCCGCTTCTTTTTCACCCGCGTACCTTCCTCCACATCCGACAAATCGCTTTAACCGATAAGCTTCGCATCAGACACCTCTGACTCACTCCCACCAGGCATATCGCCCTTCCGCTTCCCCGCAGACATAAATAATAGTATTATTTATCCACCAGCAAAAAATAATATACCCGTACAAAATAGTTGGAATTACCGCAGTTAAACGGCAAAATAACCAACAGTCAAAGACAAACGCAGTCAAGAAACCGTCAGCCAAATATCGCACCAAATTCAGCAACAATTTCGGTAAAACCGAAAAACCGTTTTTTTAAAAAAAACCCCGGATTCAATAACCGAGACGAGCCGGGTCTGAATCCCGAAAAACTGGACACAAAATCCCCTAAATCCCAGAAGTTCCCGGCAAAAATCAAAAACGGCAACGCCGAAATACTCACTCAATTCAAAAACACGGCAACACAGCACCAACCAACAAACGTACGACATTACTGCAGGAGTTTGACCTTGAGACTCCCTTTGCCAGTGTTAGTGTATTTCTATGCAGCTGTTAAGTTTCTCTGTACTTCTTGTTGTCCGTATGATTACACTAATACACTCATACACAGCTCACACCGCGTTATTACAATTGTAATATTAATCTTCCTCAAGTAAGATTAATCTTACTCAAAATTTGTATAGATGTTCACACATCAAAAATTGAGTTAGGTTGGGGTGTATATATTTTGAATACCCCCTTTCAGAATCCAAAATCTGTTTCGCGAAATTTTTTATGGTTTCTGAAATATCAATCAGTTATTTTACTCAAATCAACAATTTAAAAAAAATGTTTGTAAAAAAAATAAAAATATCAGGAACCAAGTAAAATACCAAGTTTCATCAATATTGACTTTTTCTTCCATGTAAATATCTTTTCTAATAACATTAGTTTAGTATATTTTTATTCCACCTTGTTATGTTTTAAATTAACTCTGGTTTTCAGGCTCTAGGTAACTTCAAATAAAACTCTTTTCAGTTTTATTAAAGGTACATAGGTATTCTTTTATTTTTCCAATATATCTAACACCTTCGGTGTTGTTCTTCAGGAAATTTAGAGTAAAGCCGTCCACTTAAAATGAGGGCGTACTGTAAACAGTATAAAAGAATACCTATGTACCTTTTTATAACCGTGAAAGAAAATTATAATTATTCTGGAAATATGAGTTTTAAAATTTGAGTTTAAGAAAATTTTCTGGAGAAGATTAGTGGTCACTGTGGAAAAATGGAGATGTGAAGGGATATCCCACTCTATACAAATGGTGCTCCAGGTAGTGTCCTAACTTGCAGAAAAGGTGGCATATCTGAAATAATTTTGTAACTCTGGAAAATTTTGCACAATGACCGCTAATCTTCTGAAGAAAATTTTCTTAAATTGAAATCTTAAAACAATATTATTTCTGATATTCCACGTTTTCTGCAAGTTAGGACACTACCTGTAGCATCATTTGTATATAGTGGGATATCAATTCACATCCCCATTTTTCCACAATGACCACTAATCTTCTCCAGAAACTTTTCTAAATTCAAATTTTAAAACTCATATTTCCAGAGTAATTATAATTTTCTTTCACGGTTATATTTTTGATCCAAGTGAATACTTTGCAATAGATTCAGACCATTTATTAAAATGACGTGAAATATTTCACATGAATTGGTCAAATTATATTTTACACTTAATATAGATTTTAACGTTTTAATGTTCAACTGAGTTTTTTCAGTTGTCTGTTCTGTTCTGTTGCTGCATTTGTACCTGGAAGGGAGAGTGCGAATTCTACAATTTTCAAAATATTTTGATAAGGAATATTATTCTGTTTAAAATGAAGGAATAACTCCGATAGATTTTGGCCATATTTGGGCACATCTTTACTTGTAGTCCATGTACGCCATATGAAAATTGTTGCCTAGGATCCATACTATTCGAAAATATAAGTCGCATTATTCAATTGTATTTGTGAATTTTTTTTACAAAACTTTGAAAATTGAACTTAAGTAAATTTTTGACTATCTCTGAGAGATTTTGGCCATGTTTGGGCACATCTTTCCTAATAGCTCATGTGGACCATATGAAAATTGTGGCCCAAGATCAACACTATTCGAAAATATAAGTCGAATTTTTCAATTGTATTTGTGAGTTTTTTTACAAAACTTTGAAAATTGAACTTAAGTAAATTTTTTATTATTTCTAATTTAAAGATATAGGTTAGGTTAGGTTGTACAGGCTGCCGATTTCTAACAACCGGCCCACTTGGGTCCTTAGGTGCCTTTGTGATGCCTGGGATGGATGGTAGGGAAGTTCAGAGAGGTGTCCCTCCTATCCCAGAGGTTGGGTCGGTGTTAAACCAACCCGATGTATCGTATGAATGAATTTATTCCCCTAATGTCGCATTCCCCCAGGTCTGCTAGTTCGGATAGTGACGGATTTCCCAAGTATGATGCCCTATTTCTATATAGTGCTGGACATCGACAGAGGAGGTGTTTCTTCCTCCTCCTCATTCTGACAACTTCTACAGAAATCGTTAAAAGGAAGATTTAATCTTCTGGCATGGACGCCAATAAGACAGTGCCCTGTTATGACCGCAACGAGTATACGCAGCTGTTGACGAGGGAGCCCCAGTATGGTTGCAGATCTTGCGAGGTTATACTGGGGCCAGATGGATCTGGAAACCTCACAAGTCATTTCATTTGTCCATCTGGTTTGCGCTTCTCTAAATAGTTGGTGCTGAATTTGTATTTTACAGCTTTTTAGTGGGACACCTACTAACCAGTCGATGTCATTTTCATGTAGGCGGGCACCCGCCTTGGCTAGACCATCCGCGATTATGTTACCGGGCACCCCCGCGTGGCCCGGTACCCGGAAGAGCCCTAGGTTCGCATGTCTCGCCATCTTATTCACAGATACCCGGCATTCTTTAACCAATTCCGATGTTGTGTAAACACCAGATAGAGCATGTAGTGCCGCCTTACTGTCGGTACAAATTCGGATGTCCTGATCGAATATCCTGTAGTACCTTAACCAGTTGGCTGCCCTTTTGATTGCCGATATTTCAGCCTGAGTGATGCTACATTGGTTTGGTAGCCTAAAGTTTATCCTACGTTGCATTTGTGGGATGTAGAAACCCCCGCCCACTCCGATGCCCGACTTTGACCCATCGGTGTAGATCTCGAGCACATCCTCATATTGGTGTATGTAGTTTGCCTCAGAGGATGTGCCCGAGAAGTCCACCAGGAATCTTTTGTAGGTCATCAGAGTAGGTGAGCAGTAGTCAGTGTGGTCGGGAAGATCTGAGATTTGCCCTAATATCGTCGCATGGCCTACCTTACCCCGCTTCCATGCACCTGAGGCATCTAGTCTAACCGCCGAGTTCATGGCCAGTTGTTTGATCATGAGTTCAGCAGGAAGCCAATGCAGCATGGTGAACAGTGCTTTGGATGGAGTAGTGCGAGGTGCACCCGTGATCAGCAAAGCAGATGTTCGAAGAACCTTTTCTATTATTTTAGAGTATGTGGCTTTATTTAAGGAAGTCCACCAGACGACAGACCCATACATTAGTATGGGCTTAACCACCATTTCAAAAAGCCAATTGACGTTTTTGAGACTTACGCCCCACCTGTTGCCGATCGCACTTTTGCAGATGTATAGAGCAATAGCAGCCTTGGCTGCCCTAGCTTGAACGTTGGGGTACCATGAAAGCTTAGAGTCCAGTATAATACCGAGATACTTCACGCTATCTGATAACCTAAGGGCGACTCCGTTGAGAGTCGGTAACGTGAAAGTCGGTGTCTTGTATTTTCTCGTAAAGAGAACAAGATCCGTCTTTTGAGGGTTAGCATTAAGACCACTTTCAACGCTCCATCTACTTATGATACCTAATGCCGATTGAAGACGTTGAGATAGAGTATCTAGAAATTTACCAGATATTGCTACTGCTACGTTTAAATATATAAATATGTGTGATTCCACGTAAAACGGCGCTACGCAATAAAAAAATTGTTTTCTCATTTTTATTAAAATCTTTCAATTGATGTTTTTAGAGAATGACAATTATAGAAAAAATAAAAAAATACACTTTTTAATATTTTTTAATCAATTTGAGACACTTTTAAATGATCATGCAAGAAAAATTTTGCTCTCCCGCTTTGTATGTTTAATATTTATTTCAGATTTTCTTTTATTCCCTTTCTTATTATTAATAAAAACAGCTATCTCTGAAAAGAATATACTTTTTTTGGCTTTTATTGAATTTAAAAAAATATTCAGGTAGAGTATTCTGCTGTTTATAATAGAACAGATAGCAAATAATTTAATGTTTTATTATTTTCTTATGAGCTTATCTTTATATAATTTATATTAATTAAATCAATAAAAAGTTTTATTTCATTGAATTTTTAAAATTTTCGTACTATGTCACACCCGTCGGTCATACCCGTCTCATTTTAAAAATAGTTTTTTATAAGAAAAATAATTTTTTGTCAAACAGTAAATACAGAATATAATTAAAAACACTTTGAACAAGTATCTATACCAAAATTATTGTGTACCTTATAGTCAAAATTTTACAGAATTTATACTGAAAGTCATAATTCTTTAAAACTAAGATTTGTAAGGTCACACCCGTCGCAGCTTTCTGACGACCAATCTGAGAAGAAATCGTATTCTATCAGTGTCTACCCGTTTTTCAACGACTTTAAGCTTAATGTCCTTGCGAGCCGCAACGTTTTTTAAGTAAAAAATTTTATATTCTTGATTTATAACAAAAAAAGTGTGTAAAATGGTCACACCCGGCAAAATGGAATTACTCATATCGTGTTATAACCGCCAAAAAAGCTTAAGCGCCATAAAGTAAATTTTACAGGAGAAGTATTTTTTGTGTTATCCTTGGTTTAAATCGAAGTAGAGCCCTTATATTGGATATATAGTATTGTAGTGGAATGTTCTATGTAATGTTAATAGTTTTAATAAATTTCCTATAAGACAACGCATGTTTGTCGGGGTTAAGATATTTTAAGACATTATTGATTTCATGAAAAATCAATTAATTTAATCAATTTATTTTAAAACTAGTAGTTATTATCCTTTTGAAGCTGTTCTTTTACCGTTTCGTTGATATCCTTGCAGTTTTTGACACTAGTTTTGCTCTACTTGCAAAATAGAATTTTAGCTTAAGCCACACATTGCAGTTACAAAAAAATGTAAACAAATTAAAATTTTAAAGGGAAAATGCACTTAAGCTAAAATTTCTTTTGCTGTATTTCCGTAACGGTACATGGCAGGACTTTGAAACTTTAACAGATAGTCCGATTTATCGTAAATAATCGATTTTCGTCCAAAAACGATTTTCGAAAAGCATGTCGCTTGAGCTTTTTTTGCGGTTACCACTCGATATGTAATATGTATATTTTTGTAGTCCCCTTTTAATTTCTTTTATTTTGATACCCTACATGATAGGCTTGGAATTTTTTATTAACATATTACTATTTCGCACAAAAAATACCATAACTGTCGAAATCCATCCAGCTAGCTTTAACAAATTTTTTTTATAAAAAATTCGTTTTCAATTGATTGTGTTTTGTTTTGTTTCTGCTTATGTGTTTGTATAAAAATAACTTAGTAAATATGATCGTTAAGCTTGGTTTTTAAAAATTAAATGATATTTTTAGTTATTTTTCCTGTTTTTAATGTCGCCCTATTTTCCTTGAGATCCCCTTTTTATGCCCCTTTTATTTTGCGGATCCCCTTTTTGAAAATTTTCAACGGTAACGCTGTATACATACACACATACGTGGTCATTCGTAAAGTCAGCGAATTATTGTTTCTTTACTAGAAGATAAAAACAACTCAACTATTAATATAGCAAAACTAAATATATCTCATTGCATAATTTCTTTTATTTTTAAACGAATTCTTTTTTGTGGTTGATTTATTTTTCTTCTTTGAATAAAAATTAATATTTTACACAATTATTAAAACACATAAAAGGAATTCACAAGTTTGTACTAACTGTGGTATCAGCTGTATATCATAATCAGGTAAACCGAAAATATGCCCTAAAAATGTGTTTTATGTGCATTAAATATGCACCAAAAACATAAAAATATGCTCCATAAACTTTACACGTTATAATTTCGTTTATAATTTTTATAATAATAACGGTCCTTTTCACAATGTACGATTAAGAGTTAACATGGACTTTAACGAAAATTTCGCCAAACAAAACTTGCCGTTAAAGACCACGTTAACTGTTAATCATACATTGTGAAAAGGGGCGTTAGGGAGAAAATATATAACAGCAAGTTTAAAATCGTAAAAGAAAAAAATTTTTAAACATGAAAAAAATTACTGAAAAAGCAAAAATTTTTTTCGATTATAAAACAGATTTTGTTGTTTCTATAACTATGCAATATTAACGTAGAAAAAAAGCCAAAATATGCAAAAAAAAGATCCAAATATGCAACAAAACCAGAAAAATGCCCTAAATATGCGGCTAAGTCTGAAACGTACAAATATCTTATATGTGACTAAATACATCGCAAAGGAAAAAACTTGCAATTGCATATTTGCGGTTGCCCTGGTGATTTTTTTTATAAAATTTTTATTTTGTATTTTGTCGTATAGTTTTTGTTATGGAGAATATCAACAATAATTTTATAAATTTTGAAAAATCTTAGCACATACAATCGATACAACAGTTAGTAGAACTCAACTTGAGTATTCCAGTATATATTAGATACAATTGTTGTACAAACATATACTTTAATAACATGGCAATATGTTGAGATTTTTTTAAATGAAATTCAAAACGCCTTAATAAATAATAATTTATAACAACTTAAAAACTAAAACTTAAATAAGGTTGCAGAGTTGTATTTTTGTTTTATTACATGGGAGCCTTAAAGAATTTGTGATTTATTTTGTCTTAGTTTTAAATATGTTTTTAGTATTTTTATGTGTCACTAAAAGCATTAACAGGTTATTTAGGTTTTACCAATTTTATCACAATTCAAAATATCACAACCTTCTCTTTTAAAAACAAAATTATCGTATTAAATTAAACATAATAAAGGAATGCACAAGATTGTACTAAATGTTGTAACGGTTGCATGTGCTAAGATTTGTAAGATAGTTGTTTGCTTTTTGTCGAATAGTTTTCGTAAGGGAGATTATCGAAAACACAATTTTTTAAATTTTGAAAAACCCTGGCACATATAACCGATACAACCGATGGTACACCTTGTAAATTTCTTTAATATATAAATTATATTAATAAATAATATAAAAATTACAGTTATTTTAGTTACTGCTAATTTATTTATTTTTGGCTCCTATCTGTTATGGATTGTTTTATGATTTTCGTTAATATTTAATACTTAATAAAAGTTGAATCTAAAATTATAACTCAGGATACTAAAATGTTGTATACACCATACGTGAATACCCCTGTTTCTGTTTCGTCTTTCCTCTTGGTTTATTTTTTCATTCTTGCTAGTGGAATGTTAAATATAACATTATGAAAAATTTTTGCTATTAACATGCAAAACTAAATGATTAATTATAATATAAAATTAAAACTGTCTATTGGTTGAAAGTTATTGTAGCAAAAAGTTTTAGTGTAAAAATGTTGCAATTATTTCAGCTAACGATGTATATGTGCCAATTACTAATCCAAGTATACCAACAATGATCAAGAAGAAGTTACCTAGAAAAGAGAACATATAAAAATAATCGTTATTGGATAAAAGTAATTTATTAAGCTGGTTCCTTTTTTATTAATTTGTAAAATATTGCCACCTCATTTCTGTTTTGTCCCACCGACCATATTTTGAATATGACCTTTCTGAATCCGAAATCTGTTTCGCGAAATTGTTTCTGGTTTCTGAGATATCAAGCATTCATTGTGCTCGATATCATCAATTTTGATAAATTTTTTCTAAAACAAAAATTTTTTTAAATAACAAAAATAAATGAAATTTATTTGCTGATGTTAAGCATTGTTTAAATGCTGCATTTCATTGGTGCTTTACCAAAATCGTCAGTAGACTTCAAACACAATTTTGAACAGTTACAAACCCTTTATCTTATGTACAGACTTTCAAAAACCATTTGAGAATTCACAAATATTTAAATGATTTTCAATATGAAAAAATATTTGCTGGGCTTTGTATAATTTTCAAAGCCTACTTTGGTTATTTTTGAAAATCATTTACATATTTGTGAATTCTCACATGATTTTTGAAAGTCTGTACATAAGATAAAGGGGTTGTAACTGTTCAAAATTGTGTTTGAAGTCTACTGACGATTTGGTAAAGCACCAATGAAATGCTGCACATAGACAATACTTAAACACCAGTAAATAAATTTCATTTAAAATAAAATTATGACAATATGTAAAATAAATTTCATAAAGGTTTTCATTTCATTTTCATTTTGCCTTAGAAGTACTATTATTGTTATCCAATGGATTTCTAATTGTATAAAGGCGTAGAAAAAAAATTAAAATACATTCATATCGAATACAAAATATTTGCTGGGTTTTTTATAATTTTCAAAGCCTACTTTGCTTATTTTTGAAAATTATTTACATATTTGTGAATTCTCAAATGGTTGTTGAAAGTCTGTACATCAGATAAAGGGTTTGTAACTTTTCAAAACTGTGTTTGAAGTCTACTGACGATTTGGTAAAGCACCAATGAAATGCTGCATATAGACAATGCTTGAACACCAGCAAATAAATTTCATTTAAAATAAAAGTATGACAATATGTCAAATAAATTTCATAAAAATAATAAAAAACAGAAATCAAGTAAAATACCAAGTTTCATCAATATTTACTTTTTATTCCATGTAAATATCTTTTCTAAAGACATTTATTTATACGCTTAGTTTCAGTAAACAATATAAAATTTCATATCAATAACAAGTTACTCAATACACATCAGTTAGTATACACATGGATCACAAAAAGCTACTTTTTAAAATAAAAATAAAAAAAGTGGCTACTGGAGCATAGCATAATTTCTAACCGGGTTGATGAAAGTTCACAAAACTTTACATTTTTCTTCCAAACATATGGCGAAAGCAGTGATGAAAATACAAAAAAAATCTATCGGGTATTGCGAAACGATTAAAAATATTTTAAAAGTTTGTGTCTTCGCATGAAACGTTTGCGAAAAGTTTTGTTTGTTTTTGCACACTCTGCTATTTAACAAAGTTCACAAAAGTTTTAAATATTTAGAAGTACGCTGTTATTTTAGTGTATGTAGTTAATGCAATTTTAATAATTAAACTGACTAATGAAGCGTACTAAAAAACCCGTAACACTCAATACACATGACTGCGGACAGCAACAACTTAAAAATATATAATTTCTAATATTTTAAGAAATTTATTATTTGGCATATTGTCATAATTATATTTTAAATGAAATTTATTTGCTGGTGTTTAAGCATTGTCTATATGCATTTCATTGGTACCTTACCAAATCGTGAGTAAACTTCAAACACAATTTTGAACAGTTATTTTTGAAAATCATTTATATATTTGTGAATTCTCAAATGGTTTTTGAAAGTCTGTACATAAGATAAAGAATTCAAAATTGGGTTTGAAGTCAACTGACGATTTGGTAAAGCACCAATGAAATGCTGCATATAGACAATGCTTAAACACCAGCAAATAAATGTCATTAATAATTTCTAATATTTAAAATATGTATATAATCGAGATATTCTCAAGAATTTATGTGCAAAAAAAGTTAAATTGATTTGTTGTGGTTGGTTAGCTAATCTATATGCCGACATTTCGTTAGTTGCTAATGCAAACTCATCAGTAGATCTTTAAAAAACATTTGAAAATTTCAAATGCGGTTTATCGGCTTAGCATTTGATAGTTCCTCCATTGGAGGACAACAAATGTGAAACCGTTTTTTAAAGATCTACTGATGAGTTGGCATTAGCAACCAACGAAATGTGATTAGCTATCCACAACAAATGAACTTAACTTTTTTTTTTGCACAGAATTTCTAATATTTTTCAAAAATTTGATCTGTGAAATAAGAGAACCAAATGCAAATATTCTAAAACCCTTATACATTTTGTCTCGTTTTTGAAAAAAATTATAGTTTCTTAATGTGGAAAATCTACACCATGCATTACGGACACGCCATATTGTATGAAGAGGGTAAATACAGGATTTTTGTTTTTCGTTTTTAGCACATAATGGACAGTCTTACATAAAAAACTTATGTACATTTATTTACAATCTATTAAGTCATGCTAAAGTAGTTTTCATTTTAAAATTTACGCGTTTATTTTATGAAATATTTTACTATACTTTCAACGGACACGAAAAAAGCATTTGAAATAAGAATGAGCCATATAAAGATTGCGTTAATCCACCTCAAATTAACTAAGAAAAAGTGTAAAATGGACCCCATCCTATCTGACTTTGATTAAACTCAGTATGGACGTTTTTACTATAGCAAAAACACTGATATAAAACGTTAGGATCCTGGGTTGCCTAGTTATAGATACGAGGGCGGATTGATATTGAAGCTACTTAAGTAGGAAAAAAATTTTTTTTTCAAAAACCATTTATTTTTCAACATAGTCTCCTTTTAGCTCAATACACTTAGTAAGACGATATTCCAACTTTTTTATACCATCTGAATAATACGATTTTGGGAACCCCTCAAAATACGCTTTAGTTTCGGTAATCACTCCTTCGTTTGAGATGAATCTTTTTCCTGCGAGCCATTTTTTTAAGTTTGGAAACATGAAAAAGTCACTAGGAGCTAAATCTGGACTATAAGGTGGATGATCAACCAATTCGAAGTGTATTTCACGTAATTTTAGCATCGTATCTAATGCTGTGTGAACCGGAGCGTTGTCTTGAAGAAAGAGCACTTTATTCTTCTTTAAATGTGGTCGTTTTTTCTTGATTGCATCAATCAATTGATCCAATAATGCACGATAATACTTTCCTATGATTGTGGATCCCTTTTCAAGATAATCGATGAGCAATATTCCGTGTGCATCCCAAAATACAGTGGACATAACCTTGCCAGCCGATTACACTGTCTTCGCCTTCATCGGAGCACTTCCACCAGCTTCCACCCATCGTTTCGATTGATTTTTGGTTTCAGGTGTGTAGTGGTGGACCCACGTTTCATCAACAGTTATTAATCGACGCCAAAAATCAACAGGATTACGCTTTATCATGTCCAAACACCGCTGTGAAGTGGTCTGTCGTACTCGTTTTTGTTCGACACTGAGCAAACGGAGCACCCATCTTGCCGATAGCTTTTTCATATGCTAATGTTCATGGAAAATGTTGAACACACGTTCATATGATCTGTTTACCATTTCAACAATCTCACGTAACTTGACTTGGCGATCATTCATAACGATATCGAGGATTTTCTTGATATTTTCTTCAGTAACCACCTCTTTTGGCCTTCCTGTTGATGGTATTGTTGCAGTGCTTGTTCGGCCGCGTTTAAATTCAGCAATTCAATATTTCGGAGCAGACTCACCGTAATGTTTATCGAGCTTTTCTTTTGTCTCTTTCGCCGTTTTCCCTTTCAAATAATAGTGTTTAATCACTGCAAGGAAGTCACTTTGTCCATTTTTCAAGAAACACAAAAGTTGCTTACTTCAAACGACTACAACAAATAAACTAATCGATGAATTTGGGTGAAATTTTAACAGCTGACGTTTGACAGATCGCAATTTTTAAAAAAAAAGTTTTTGTGTTTGTGCTGCCATCTAGCGCTAGGTAGCTTCAATATCAATCCGCCCTTGTATATAATGTCATCAATATTGGAAAAAATTAGTCTAAAAAAGTTTAGTTTATTTACATAATTACAAATATCTCAAAAAATATTTGAGTTACAGAGATCAGCTATATATCGTTTGAAAGGTAATAAGATCCTCTCCACCATGATGTGTCTATTTTATGTAAAATTTTCGGGAGCCACATTAAAAATGTAAAAAAGTTTTATATATCCGAAAATTAAAATGGCTATATTTTAGAAGATGTCAATTTTGAAATTTTAAAAATTATATGTATATGGTTTTTTTCACTTTCATATCTACATAGGACCATTTTAGGCCCAACGTGGTAAAATTATTATGATCAAAGTTATAGACAAAAACGTAGAAAAAATTCGAAAAATTTACAGAATTTCCAAAACTAAAATATTTTTTTTAAAAAGGTAAATTATAAAATTTTGGAAAAATCATATGGTTTTGCTTATTTTCATGTCTACATAGACTACTTAGGACCAAAGAGTTACAATTTTTATATCCAAAGTTATTGCCAAATATGTAGAAAAAGTTAGAAAAACTGACAGAACTTTCAATAATACTAGTTTGCAATAAAAATGAAGCTTAAATCAAATTATGGTCCGTTAAGCTCGAAAAATACATTAATTTATTTTTCCTAAGAATCCTTTTCGAGCTATCTGCAAAAAACTTAATTTTTTCAATCAATCAGGATTTTTGCGCGTATGTCGAAAACGGTTCATAGGAAAAATAAATGAATTTCGGGCTTAACGATGCATAATTTTCTCAGAAATCAGTTTTATTTTAAGCTTAATTTTTATTGCAAACCACTGTAATTGAAGATTCTGTTAATTTGACTAAGTTTTTCTACATTTTTGTCTATAACTTTAGATATAATAATATTTTACAAAATCTTAATACTACATCACATTTGTGATTTTCGGCATGTTCCTGCGGTCTCCTGTAAAATTTTCAAAATGTGACTTGGTGTAGTTTACCTTCCACCTACAGATATATTTCAAAGGTAGAAAACGTAACAATATCCAGGGTTGTCAGATATGGCGATTTCTCGCCAAACGTGGCGATTTTTTAACTTGTTTGGCGTCAAAATATTTGATTTAGCGACATGGCGATTTTTCTGGCGATAAATAAATTTGTTGGCGATTTTTATGGCTATTTCTCAGAAAAATTTAACTTGAAAATTTTTTAATTTAGGAAAATTACTTTGTTTTACGAAAATAAATCCTACCAAAACTTGTCTGGAATATATTAAAACAAAGTGGTTTTGGTGCTTTTTCTTATATTAATTACAACCATTAATGGATTTTCAATTTGGTTGAGAAAAATTGGCAAGCAATAGTCTTTGGCGATTTTATTCCTTCTTTTGGCGATATTTTTGCAAAATTTTAATACGATAATTTTTTAAGAACTTATATAAAAAGAAAATTATATAAAAACAAATTTACTACAAAATATATGTTAAGAAAAACTACATAAAACAGATTTTGGCGACTTTTGGCGATTTTTTAAATCAATATGGCGAAATAGGTCAGAAAAGATCTGACAACCCTGACAATATCCAATTGCGTTTGTAGCAGTTGCCAATGTGTATTTTTATGTTTTTATTTTATGCTAGGAACACAACTGGGACGAACGACGAATTTTCGTCCACGAATACTCGGCGCCAAAAATAAAACATGTTTGTGTATATGAAAATACACACTATAACGGCGTCGGACGAAATTCGTCATACGCGGCTAACTCTGAATAGATTTGTTTCTACTTCTTACGCCGGCTAACGGCGAACAAATCAGTACCAAGTGACCATGTTGGGTTTTACTTTTCAAGTGTTTTAGTAAATAAAGTTACTTTTTACTTTAATTATTGTTTTATTTTTATTTTATAGCATTATAAATAAATATAGATAATAATTAACAATAATAATTGGTGTTAGTTGTGTTTTTGTGCCTCTGTGGCTGAGTGGTAGCGATGCTAGCCTGTCATTCCAGAGATCGTGGGTTCGATTCCCGTCATAGACCCTGGGTGTTTTCCGCAGACAAGCTAATAGCTTCGCGGGTTCTGTTTGTTATTAAAAAAAAAAGACGCAGCTTGCGGAATAGTGTGTTAAATTTTTCAAGTACGTATTATTTTTTTAATATGGTCACACTTTGCACACACAGAAACAACTTTCTCCATTATAACAGCTGTTACGTTTTCGTCGCTATTGCGTTTCATACGACGAATTTACATAGCGAATTTTTATCGACGAATTCGTCGTGTTGGCCGAAATTCGTCGTTCGTCCCAGTCGTGTTCCTAGCATTACTTATGATTATTTTTTATTTTATTTATATTTTCTTACAAAAATGAGACGTTATTGAACTTGAGATTTTTTAAACGAAATTACCTTTTAATTAACCCAATATAAATAGAAAAATAATAAATATAATTAATATACTTATGTATGCATCTGTATACTTACTTAACAGTAACCACACTTTAGCCACTCCATGGGTAGTATACCAGTGAGTACAAATTTGTATAAGTGCAGGAAATGCTAAACCTAGTGCTGACAGACACAGAGCACCAAATAATGAAATAAATAATTCTAAATTTGGTATGGCTACAGCTAATAAAACTAAAAAAGAAATCAAAGATTTTTTAAAGAGTTAAAAAGGTTACATTCAACATTACTTTTTGATCACTCATTCAAGACTTACATGTTACCAACACTAACGAAGTACGTACTGCATATTCCCAGAAGATTTTTTTACGTTGTGGTCCTAATTTTTCTGCTACATAATCGTTCCATGTAATATCGATGGCGACATAACAAGCCAAACCGTGAGTAATGAAAATGGCAAATGCCAACATAGCCTTAACACATTGAGCCAAACTGGTTTAAATAATTTTCAATTGTTTTTATTAGGAAAAAATATTTGTTTTTCTCAATAAATACTTACATATCTTTAGAAGGTAAATTCAATGTAATAGATCCCTCAATATCATCACCATAATTGAGGTAACCAAATAAACCCATGCCCACGTAAAGGAAGACAATTAATACCATCGCTACGTTTAGAACACCACATGAACCGCCAAACTTTTTAGGTGTTTTCATTTCATTTTCTAAAGGTAAAATTACACCAATAGCTGAAAGTTTAGAGTTGATATAAAATTAATAAATTGAATAAATTGTTTAACTAAAAGTTATAAAGAAAAATTTTGAATAAGCTTGATGTTTACATATTAAATAGCGCCGATTTTAATCCTTCTCCCCCACCATTATTAACGCATTTTTAACAAATTTGCGGTACAATTTTCCAACGTCACAACTATATTTATTTTCATGCGAAAATGTTTAACTTTAAGCTGGAAAAGCGTCGCATTTGCATTTCTTATCTAATTCAAAGAAATATGCAGGTGATGATGCCGATTACTTGTAGAGAAGATATCGTGAGTGATTTCGTAAGCTAAAGAAAACAGCGAGCTTGTCGTCGAGGATATGTGCATCAGGGATACAAAATGAGAGTTTAAAATTGTACTAATTTTCAAGAAAAATTGTAATTTTTTTTAGTCCGATTGTACTAAATTCTTGTTATTTTATTTTAAAATATTTTTTACTCAAAATTACATGTAGATGTGTGTACAAACTTAACAATTGGCAAAAAGGCACATTGAAATAAATTTAACCTAATTATACGTGACGATCCGGATGAAAACAGTCCAATTTTTTTTTCTTTTATATTTTGTATCTTGTTGAAAATCATGCTTTTTCTGCTATTTTTGTCTTCTTTGCTACTTGCACTACGACTTCCATATCTCAGGACTGGTAAAATGTCCATAAATTATTTTTTAACGCGCAGTTAAATAATGCATTTAGAGCTCTCAGTAGAAATTTCAGAAAAAAATAAAAATATTTAGTTACTTTTTTTATAATATACAAATTTTCTTTCTGAAATTTGAGCTTTTTGACTAAATTTGTCCTAGCACCTACATTTATAGCCAGGATGTCTTCATTTAAAGCAACAAGAATGCTAACTACCTAGCTAATAATTCCCTGTTCATGGATTTTGGAGCACCCAGTGCAAAGTGTTTTACAGGCACCTAAACTCAAAAATAATTTTAAAAATTTATGATGTTCGAGCACTGCCAAATGTAGGGTACATGTCGAAAATGAAAAAAAAAATTGTACGCTTAATTCATCTTTAAAGCATGGCCTTTCAGCGTGTGTAAAAGTAAAATTAACATTTCCAAAAAACTTTTTACAATTTTAAATGAAATTATTTTTTTAACATCGACGATTTTTTAGTTAAATTTCAAAGTTTTGAGTTTAGACTTTTGTTACGACTTATCGGCTCAAGATATTTCAAAGCTTTGTTCCGTGAGCTTACTTAGAATTTTATTAGCAATTTAATAGTGTACTACAAGTTGAAATTAGAGGCTTAGTAAAAAATTGCAGCCAAAAAAGTCGAGGCAAAAAATTAAAAATTTTAATTTCGAATTGAAATATCTCTTAAACTATAAAAGATACGAAAATAATTGTCAACAAATTTTTTCTTTATTTTGTCCAACGCGCTTAAAATTTTGCAAATCGGTTAATATTTACGAGAGTTATAAGCCGCATAATGTTGTTCACACCCGAGGTAGTCAACTTTCAGCACTTGTAGCTTCGCCCCCTTGTGCAGCTAAAAACTTAAAAAGACACGATTCTGAAAGCCTGGCTCCTCCTGTGCAACCAATTCAATTTTTATGTAAATCCATTTAGTAGTTTAGAAGTTCCATATTTATTACCACTTTTTTTCTAATTTAGTCCACAGTGCTTTGTTTAAACTTGAAATAAGTTTGTTTCAACATGATTCTTTCTTGTTGTTTCAATATCAAATTCAAGTTTTTTCAACTTGCAATAACTTTGATTCAACATGATTCTTCGTGATATTTCAGTATAAAATTCACGTTGTTTCACCTTGAAATACATAACTTTGATTGAACATGTTTCTTCGTGCTATATCCGTAACAAATTCACTTTAATTTAACTGAACTGGAGTATTAAGTCAACATGAAATATAGTTATTTCAAAAGGAGAAAAATGTTCTTTGAAGGTTATTGTTAAATCGTGTTGAATTATTATTAATATATGCTTCAGACATGTCAACAAGCAGTAGTATTCATACATTAACTTTAGCAGATGATACAACTTTTCTAAGTGTCCACGAAAACCCTCCAGAAGCATCCCTAAAACTACAAGACGATATATCGCATTTGGAAAGATGTTTAAAATGATGGAGAATAAAAGTCAATGAACACATATGTGTAAATATCACATTCACATTACGCAGGGAAATATGCCCACCTGTCCAAGTTAATAGCCAGAATATACCGCAGCACTCCGAGGTTAAGTACCTCGATGCATATAACCAAACATCAAAATGGAATTGAAAGCAGTACAACTTAATTGGCTTATTAGGAGAAATTCTAGACAAAGCCTAAATTGTAAACTTTTACTATACAACACGATTTTAAAACCAAGATGGTGCTGTGGAATTCAGCTGTGGGGTAATGCCTCCTCATCAAATATAGAGAAAATTCAACAGCGACAAAATAAAATACTTCGTACGTTTACAACCGCTCCTTGGTATGTTAGAAATTCGCGTATTAACAAAGATCTAGATGTCCCTATGGTAAAGACTGTGTTTTTAAAACATGCGACAACATATGTATATCAAGAAGCTAGAGTTGCGCCCAAACCCGCTAGCCCGCAACATTATAAATTATAGAGGCCACACTCGGCTGAGAAGGAGGGACACTCTTGCTCTCAGCCGAACACGAGAGTCGTAAACAGCAACATAAAAAGCAACCGCAGAAACAGATATTTTTGTCTGACATTAGCTTAGGGATGCCAGATCTAGATTCGCAAACAGCTGGACATTGGGGTTAAAAGAGCTGGACAAAGCAACAAAAAACTGGACATTAAAAAATTACTAGAAATTGAACATTTTTGTTTCGTATAAACATATTATTAAATTATTTCAAGCATGACGGTTAAAGATCTACTGATGAGTTCACATTAGTACCAACGAAATGCAGGTATAGAAATTAGCTTAACCCACAAAAATAAATGTTGCGGAATATAGATTTACATTAAGGTCAAGTAACTCACTAAGGCGATTTTTGAATATACTGCCACTGAAATATTCGCTATTTGTATCGCCGATCAGACATTGTGCATAAAAAATACGTTTAGTTATCAAACCGTCAAATCGTTCATTAGGCTCCATTCTTTCTCCTACTCTATTTCTTATATTTCTAAATGACCTTCCCTGTCCAACTTCCAACCCTATCTACTCTTTCGCAGATGAGCACAGCATTTGCCATTCTTATTCATTAATCAATAGACCAAGCTTGTCGGAGATTGGGCCCATGAGGCAAAACATGAATGATACATTCAATCGTGATCTGGTAACAATCTCCAAATGAGGCCATGCGAATAAGGTCGATTTTAATGGTCGTAAGACCCAATTTTTTATGCTTACGCACAGGCGTATGACCGAACATGCTGCTTCATCTGTAATTATGAGCGGTATAAATGTTAAGGAATCAGAAGCTCTTGGTGTTCTTGGCATGAAACTCCAATGTGATGTTCGATGGAATGATCACATTTTTCAAGTCGCAAAAGAAGCATTCAAGTGCCACGGATTCTTGAGGCGGTGCAGGTGTTACTTCACTTCATCTGATCTCCTTAATATCTATACCACCTATATCCGACCGAAAATGAAATAGAACTCTCATGTATGGGAATAAACGTTCCGCAGAGGTCTTTCCAGTCACTTTCAGTATGGGAAAGTTCAAGTCGAATGTCCCATAACCAATTTTAATAGTTCCGGCACAATGCATTGCATAAGTAGGGGTCATCACTTTAGTTCTGGTCCTAAAAAAAAAACAATACCAATACCAAGTCAGTCACTAAGGCGCTATTCACATATTGCGTAACGCTATTTTGGAGTTTCTTGGCGATCTAACCGTTTGGGAGCTGCGGTGCCACAGGTACACAAATTTAAGAGGATGCAGCTGGAAAAGAGGCGATAACTTCTAAACGGCTGGACCGATTTTCTTCAAGCATAGCTAGGAACACTCTCGATCAAGTCAGCTTTCAAAAAAAATAATAAACCAAAATCGATCCAGTCGATTAGGCCCTATGAGGGAACAGACAGACACACAGATACACTCTACAAACTTATAATTCATACCAGAGAGCAGCAACAAGTTTGATCAAGCCGTCTTATTCAAACACGTACCTATGTGTGTATGTATGTAGGTTTTCTTTTGCCACTTTGTAAAGCAGAAACAACACGAATGAGGATTGTACGCAACAACTACAATAGCACGAACAATTTATAGAATGTATTAAGACAAGTGGCTAGCGCTGGTCATAAATAGTTTTACAAGAATGATGCGAATTACATGTTCGTTTCAATCCGGTGCGGTTACAATCATACCAAAGAAACCAATCACAAACATTCATGTTCATTGCGAATACAAGTGATTAAAACTGATTGTTTGAAAAGAGCTATTGCGTTTACAATCATTACTTGTTAATGAACAAAAATAATCGCATCACAAAAAATCAGAGTACGTGATTGGGTACACTTGCAATTTTGACACTTGTTGCAGCTCACTGATACATACCCCTTTTTGGTGGGTGGTTAAGGACGACACTGTTGCAAAAGTTATTGTTGTGTACTAACTAATTAAAGTAATTAAGATTATGGATACTTTTTCGAAAATTTCTATTTAGCTGGACAAATTTAATTTTAGCTTGAAAGTGGACAAACATCAAAAAAACCACATTAATCCAGCCCGGCTGGCAACCCTACATTGGCTAGACATACAAGTTAATATTTTAGAGTTGATTTGATTACTTATTGTTAGTTTAATTTTATTGAAGATATAATAAATAAAATAAATGCAAAAAATGAAAATAAATGTTGGATTAACATGCAACGCCTATGAAGCAAAATCACCACCGAAAAATGTTAAGTTAACCTTGTTTTCGATTATTTTACTATGACATTTTTCTGTGTGTAGTGCTGGCAAAGTATTGAGTAGTGTGTGCCGTGTATCGAGTACTTTCTCTTTTTTTAGGGAATTCAATACTCGGAAGTAGTTACCCGATAGTAAATCATTAAAAAAATCTAATGGAAATATAACGGGCCGAAATACAACTCTGTTTAAAAGTGTAACTTTTTCTAAGCTTTAAAAGTGCCGAGTAACTATTGAGTACCCAAATTACAACTATGTATTGAGTAGTTTTGGGTAACTAAAAGTAGCAAAAATTACTAAAACTATTATTCACTTACCTTCCAAAGCAAACAGCACGGTACCAAAGAACAATGGAAATCCACTTGGTGTACCAAAAGCTTCTTTATTCTCCGTCGATACTGGCTCTCGGAATATATAATAGCAAATAATCGCAAATGATACCATCGTAATGCCATTAGCCAAAGTCGAAAAAGGAGCCAAATATTTTAAATTTCTTATCCAATTGATCAAAATTAAAGGTAACAATATAATGACCATGCACAAGCGTACATCAACGGGCGTCTCAAGATAATAATCCACAACCGATTTTATGTTTGACGAAACGAAAACAACATAAACACAACAGGTACCCAATTGATAGATCAACAGAAATGTATTGACCACGTGACCAATGTAAGGAGCACATTTTTGAAATATCGTAGGACCCTCACCCAAAGCAACTTCAGCTACTTTGGGATAGTTCAAGCTGGGAATCTATAATTAATAAAAGCTTTTTAGTACTTTTTTAGTTCCATAGAAACTATAAATTTTTTTTGATCACCTTTTTTCGTCGGCATAATTCATATTCAGCTTTAACCAGCTGATGTATACAATAAGTGCAAATAAAACCAATAATTATGGTGCCAATAGTGCCCGTCACATAACCCGAATTTTTGAAAGCATTAGGCATGGCCAATATGCCCGTACCCAAAGAACCCTTAAGCAAATGGAAAAGAGTTTCAGAGTTGCTAAAACGAGAAAAACAAACATACATTAACGACAATAATATTTATGAAATAGTGAAAGAAATATAAAAGAGGAACAAATTAAGCTTACGTGGTGGGATGTTCAACTTCTCGATGCTCATACGGATTGTAGTCATCTACATGGCTTACAACATATTTATCACCTTTCTCGGACAATTCTAATGAATATTTTTTGGGAATTTTATCCGAAACATCATTGACGTATGCCGGATTACTGTGGCCATTTTTTGTCATTATCGTTAGTGTTCTTTAAATCCAAGAAAAGTCCTTAAACAAAAAATCACGTCAACACTCTTTGAGTTCACTAAATATATGAAATATTCACCTCTTAACACATTCACCTGCAGAGTTGACAAAATATAAAATAAAAGAAAAGAGCAAATAAGCAACTAAGCAACTAACGACAAATATGTACAATTAAGAAAACTTTTGTACTTAAAATATCGAACATTAAATAATTAAAATATTTTTACTGAGTTTGCATTTTATGCATTACGATAAAATTATAAATAAATTTTTTAAAATATATTTGTCTGTTGTAAACTACCGCATCATCACAGCAATCGTTAGTTACATTACAACGTTTCTAGTACATCAAGCAATTTTGTCTTGTGCTTTCATGAGCATTAAAGAACTAGAAAAAATAACAAAATTTAAAAATTCGCACATTGACGTCTTGTATTTTCAAATTAAAAACATGTAAAGAAAAAACATTTTCAAAAATGAGAAAATAAATAGCAAAAAGAAGTGCACAAAATCAAAATATCTTTTTCTAATAGAAAATGTAAACGAACTTATACATTCAGCATTAAAAATTCACGTCGTCCGTTCGTCTGTCTCTCAGTTCGTTTGCCCAATCGTTCGTTTGGCGTAGGTACATTGGGCATGCGAATATACTTCTTATATTCTGCCCTGATTAAACTGTGTCAATATCAATGCTGCTGCTGCTGCTTGTGGCCAACGATCTCTACTGTAGCACTGACAGTGAAAATTTACCCAGTACTCTGTTAGCCTAGATAAATATTTTTACTTAACAAAATTTTCTTTTCATTTATTTTATCTGTGTACTTGCTTCGGACGAGATATAATGCCAATGTTGTTTAGCACGTGTGTAATTTATGTACGTGCAGTATTTCTTAAAAAGCATCCACGGAACACAATGAAAGAATTCATTTATTCAATAAACGAAATGTTTTTTAGTTGGTATAGACATACGAGTAAGTATTTCTTTATTGTATGAACGAACTATTTGGTACGTGGGTCTTTTTCCTATTTTGCCATATTGTTGTAATTTCAATAATTAATTTTAGACCTTTTTTGCAATTGTTTAGATTTTGTTATTATTTTCCAATTTTGTTATATTTTTACAATTTGAGGGTACTGTTGGCTGAATGGTTAGCGTATTTAACTACAAAACCTAAGGTTTTGAGCACAAGACTAGTTTCAGGCAAGCCAACAGCATCATGAATTTTTCTGATGTGCATTGTTGTGTTATTGTGTTGGTTGGTGTTGGACTGTTAACGTGATGAAGGCATATCACTGATCACTATGGCAGTACCGGCAGCGATTAATACTAACATATCACACTGCAATTCACAGCACCCTCCTTCGTCGGTATTGTAGAACCATCGGCGAAGTAAAAAGAATCAAAATATTTGAAAAATTAATCGGTAATTTCCAAACGGATAATCCCATCAGTATTTCTTATGGGCATTCTTATTATTATTCAGTAAAGGCCATAAGCACAGTCACAAAGAATGTGCTCCGGCGTTTCTTCTTGCGTTTCGCAAAATCTACATAGATTGGTCTCACAGTTGCTAATAATAAATTGGTGTCGTCTGAGACTGCGGTGCCCAGTAAATACTCCGCTAGTGATCTAAGGTAATTTTTGTCCAATAGCAATAACTTTCGCTTACGTGGATACAAATATGGATGCGAGTGTTATTTTTACTTCGTAATTTGATTTTTTATTCTTCCATTGAATTGTGTATGATAATAAATATGCCTCGGTAGCTTAGTGGTTACTGTTCTAGCCTATCATGCGGAGATCGGGGTCGATTCCTGATTCCATACGCGAGCAAAAAGTATTTAATAAAAGTAAATTGTAGTGTGATATATTTTCCAATTCTGTTTGTACCACTTAATACATAAATAAATATAAAAACAACATAAAATAATTTCAAATAATAAATTTATCTAAGTGTAGGTGATTTTTTTTAAATTATATACATATAAAAAAGACATGGGGTTAATGCATCTAAGATGCGCAAAAAGAAGCTCATGCCTCCAGACCTACCAAGTGGGACATCCCATACAAAAATCATGTAATACGGAAGCAGGTTGATAAGGGAGAGTACCGAAATCTCTCCCTTACAAACCTGCTTCCGGTGGACGGATATTTTTGCTGGGACTATAAAATAATTGTTAGTACAACAGATAATGTGTGTTCGTATGTTTCATACATATAAAACACATTCACATACACTTCGTGTGCAAATTCATTGCTTACTTACAATAAGAGTTAATGCTTGTTGATAGGTACAGCACAGTGATGTGCTTTGTTATTGCTGTTTTTGTTGTCTATTTTGATGTTCGTTTTAAATAGCCGACCAATTGGGAACAAACTTCGTTTTGCATGACAAATTTGCCTGTTTATACAATAAGTACTTATTGTACAACATCAGCATCTGTTAATATCTGTTTGGGCGAAACAAATGTGTTTCTCTCAGTCTCTCTGTATCCACTCATATCTACTATACTTCAGCCAATAACAATACCACCTAATAACAGAAACACTACATTACTTATCAATATGCACTCATAAGAATTAACACACAGACTCTGATATAAACAGATGTATCTGTGCACGTGACTAAAGTAAATATATGCACATACATCGAAAAACACAAATGTTCTGTTATATGAACAATGGCTGAAGTGAACTTTTTTCAGTGTATAGCATATCATTCCTAATTACCCTAAAAAATGCATTAGCAAATTAAAACCTTTTCGTTGTAAGAAGAATATGTGTTTAATGAAAAATTTACAGCCTGTTTGAATGATTTCGTGTATTTTACATAGAATTATTTATATTTCAATTATTTTTTACATATTTTTGTTATGTAGGTATTCTTCAAAAGAAAATTCTCAACATACACCACAGAACAGAACAACGTTATATTTGGAAATTTTTCCCTGGTTCCTTAGAATATTGATCCTGTCTAATTCTTTCCGAATTTCCCGTGACGGACTTTTGCGCAATAAAATCGTTTGTGCTCAAAGGCAAATTAGTTCGAAATAATCACACCAAAATATAAAATTCTCTGTTTCAAGTAGAGAAATTGCAAAGTTAAATTGATTAACACTCGTCGTGAAAATTTTTACTTGTCGCGAAATTAGCCTTGACTAACTTCATTATAAAAAATATGTGTCATGAAGCAAAAAATCGTATCCAAACAAGCATACGTTATCTTAAAAGTAATTCAATAAAACCTAAAGCATTTCATATAAATACATCAAAGCAAACAGTATTATTTACTAAATATTAAAGAAATATTACATTTTAAAATAAAAGATGTATGCATTTAGTATGAAATTTAGAAATTGTGGATTCCGATTTTCTTGCGGTTAAGGGTCGTTATAAACTTTTGGATATCATATCGCAGAAAACATTCCCATTATCAAAATGAAATAACAGAAAGTAGTTGAGAGTATCTACTAAATATTTTTCAGCTATTTTATTTCTATGCTAGTAACGCTTTCAGCCTATTTATAACGTAATTTCTTCTTTAAGAAATTTATTATTTGACATATTGTCATAATATTATTTTAAATGAAATTTATTTGCTGGAGTTTAAGCATTGTCTATATGCAGCATTTCATTGGTGCTTTACCAAATCGTCAGTAGACTTCAAACACAATTTTGAACAGTGACAAAAAAATTTTTTTTGTATGTACAGACTTTCAAAAACCATTTGAGAATTTACAAATATATAAATGATTTTCAAAAATAAGCATAGTAACCTCTGGAACTTATAAGTATAAGTATAAGTTCCAGAGCCTACTATGCTTATTTTTGAAAATCATTTATATATTTGTAAATTCTCAAATGGTTGTTGAAAGTCTGTACATACAAAAAAAAAAGTTTTGTAACTGTTCAAAATTGTGTTTGAAGTCTACTGACGATTTGGTAAAGCACCAATGAAGTGTTGCATATAGACAATGCTCAAACTCCAGCAAATAAATTTCATTTAAAGTAATTTCTTCTACTGAAAAGTTGTAAAAACCAGTTACGTGTTGTCAACTTATGACCATCGATATGAAAGTTTTTAGAAGGTTTAAAACTTTTAAGAATCATGTTGCTGATGGGTTATTGGACTAATTTTATACACAACTGGACCCATTATCAAAAGGTTTTTAAAATGTTGTATGTACTACTTTTTATATTTTGTTAGCAAAATACAAAAATATATCATCGGAATAAAATAAACACACTCGTACGTTTTTGTTTAGGGTTTTTACGTAATAAACAAAAATTTTGCAATTATTGGAAACAAAATGTTTATAAAAATTGTAATGATTTCTGTAAGTAAACGGGATACATTTACGATTTGAATACTAATATGTATGTCTTTCCAAACATAGAGAAGTTTTCAATAATTTTTATTAAATATTTCAGTAATTCTGGGGGGGGGGCAGAAAGGCCTATCTACGCCAATGAACACTACAATACTAAGAATCATTGTATGAATCCTTTTATATTTTATTAATTGAAAAAGATTTATAAATATCATCTGAATATCCACATCAAATTATATTGTAAAAAAACGACTTTATTTTGAGTATTACTTAATCGTTGGCACAAAGAAATTTTTTTTAATTTTTCATTAATTAATTTTTCTTTATATGAACAACAGTCTGTGAAATATCAATAATGTTTATTTAGAAAAGATAATCCGCAAAAAAAATTATCTTCAATAAATTCCGTACTCGAAAATTGGGATAAAATCATCGCAGTCGAAATTCGACTCGACATATATAATTAGATTATGTCGCAAAAAAATTTCTTTTAAATAAAATGAAAATTGAAAGTTATTAAATCAGGTCTGAATTCTAACTATGAGTTTTTAAATTAAAATTACATACATTATTTTTATATATAATAAAGTTATAATTTTTTTTTTTTAGTTTTTAACTGACTTCAAAAAAGATAAGATTATTAATTCGTGTGTATTTTTTATTTTTGCACACGCATAACTCTGTTTGCAGTTTGGTTCCATAATTTTTTTTCTTCAAATCGCTGGGGAAATTTTCTCTTGTGAACCGATTTTCGAAATTCTTTTTTTATGGGTTTGCTTGCAGTTTGGTCCCATAATTTTTTTTCGAAAATCGGTGGGGAATTTTGCTTCCTCCACCTATAGCGCTGTCATTTGTGAACCGATTTTCAGAAGTATTTTTTGTGTGAAAGAGTTTGTTTGCGGCTTAATCCCATAATTTTTTCTAAAATCTGTGGGGGACCCCCCTCCAAAAAAAAATATTATCGCTTAACGCCTGCATTTATGGACCGATTTTGTGAATTCTTCTTTTGTTTGAAAGGGTTTGGCTTGGTGCCATAATTTGGTGCATGCATTGTTTCAATGAAAATATTAATTCAATGAATGAAATTCATTGATCTAGATTAATTTTTTTTTTTTGCAAAAATACATTGATTCAATGTACGTATACATTGTTTCAATGTAAAGTGGTATATTGAAATCATTTATTGTTGGTATTCTTTAACAAAATTAATGAAACAGTTCATTAAATTTAATGTACTAGTACGTAAGGTCAAAATTAATGAAAAATCTTTGAAACAATGATATTTTTCAGTATATACTTACACCCATGCTTTCGAAGTTAACATAGCCTAAGACTTCGTTTAATTTCCGAGTTTCTGTGTGAAGCTTCGGTGAACGTTTCAAGTTTATAATATTCCATACATAATGTCATGGGTCATTAAAATACAAACAGAATTCCCTTGCCACAAAGAGCTTGTTTCATCTACCTGCCATTATTGCAAATCCCTTTATGTATGTATTTCGTTATGTCATCCCTTACATTAATTACATAGAGTGTAAAGCAAAGCACAATCCCGTGAATACAATATAACTTTTTTTTTGTCTACTTACGTATTTAGTCACCATTAATAGATATTAGTGTGCAGGAAACAAACTATTAGAATTAGTAGATACTAAGTGTATGATACACTTAAATTTTATTTAAAAAAATTTTTTAAATGTGCTCTTTATTATTGTTGCTGATTTTATTTAACAATAAATTAAATAAATTTGTGTAAAACATGACATTATTCGTTCAAGCGCGACAATGTCAAGTTCAATATCATCTCTTTAACAACTTTTTCAAAATTGAGGTTTTAAAAACGTTTGACTGTTTTTAAAATTTATTATTTGAAATTAATTAATTTAATTGAAAAGCTATTAAATCAAGCTTGAGTTCGTTAACTAATTAATTTTTTTGAATACCGGAGAAGCTAATTAACATATATATCAGAATATAAAAATACTTATTTCGATAGTCACTACACCTAACAACATCTGTTAATAAGAAATTCCCTTTTGTGATAACACTGTACAAATGTATTATTTTATATAAATGACAAGGTTCTAATGACTGGTTCTGGTAGCGGGTACAAAAACAATATACGTACATCGGCGTTTTTAAATTTTTCATTTGGAATTCATTTTATGAGGAGCTAAATTTTCCTCTCATTTGCACATTGTTATAGTGAATCGGCATAGGAAATATTGTAATCCTTACGTTTAAGATATAAGATGTGTTCAGCAATATTTTGTAAAATACTAAGAGGAACAATTTTGTAGAAGATTTTAATCCTCTAAAGCTTCGCTATATGGGCCTTTCTTAAAAAGGGACATCAACAGCGATGTAGCAAGTTGAAATATCCTGGGCTGAAATCACATCGTTTTATGAATAAATATTTGGCCAATTCACAACATGCTGTATCTGTTGTAGATCGTATACATGTTGTTGGGAATTTCCACATAAACATTTGCTTAGAAACATATTTATGTTGCAATTACCAACAACATTTATACGATCTACAATGCCTACAACAGGTTGTAAATTGAGCAATTATATTTGGGGCATCTTTTTGAAGCAGACAACCCAAAAATTTTTTTGCCGAAATTCCTTGATATTTGGCTTAACTACAGCTCTCGTAGGTATAAATGTATATTGAAAAAATTGTTTTATGATGTTTATTTCTCGAGTTAAGGCTCGTTTCCGCAGGCAACGTAATCGTCGCCGAAAAAGAAACGAAAACAAAATTCCATACATTAGCAACGAAAAAAGCTCTAAAACGAACTTTTTTCGTTGCTAATGTATGGAATTTTGTTCTCATTGACAATTCGTTGACTGCGGTAATGCACCCTTATGAGGTGCGAAACTGTTACCGTTTTTGAAAAAAAGAATGTCTAACTATTGTTTCGAACTAGAAAAAATAAAACAAAAAAATTAAAATAAGTGATTCTTATAGGAAATCGTCTGATCTTTAAAGAAAAATATTTAATTAAAAAAAAATTTTTTTCATGATCAGAACAGGAAATGATAAATTGAAATTAAAAATTTTCTAACTTCGACCCTTTTTATTTATTTTTTACCAAAATTAGCCTAGGGTGTCCCCATTGTGTTGTAAAAGTTTGATAATGGGATCGTCTTAAGTTTAAAAGTTATGTAAATTTCTTTACATGAACCCAACCTTTTGGTCATTGTTATAGAGAATCGGTATAAGATATCGTGCAAACCTTACGTTTAATGCGTTAGGTATGTTCAGCACTTTCACATAAAACTCCACGAGAAATAATTTCATAGAATATTTTAACCTTCTAATGATTCGCTGCATAGGCCTTTTTTGGCCCTTTCCTAAAAAGGGTCAAAAAACTCCCCTTCCACGGCGATATAGCGGGCTAATATATCCTACAAAAAAATTCCTCATACAATTTTATTATAAGTCTTCGAAAACTATAAATTTCTAAACTCAACTGGAGCTCCAGAAATCAATCAGTTCAACCTTCCGTACAGCCAAATATTTCTTTGATTTTTCAATATTTATATGCTTCAGATTTTTTTTTTTAAATAAAAATAATTTAATCGAAAGTTTAAACTGAAAACAAACTTAAGCCAAACTAATTAAATAGCTTTGGATATAAAACCATACAGTTCCACTAAAATGCATAACTCAATTGTTAAAACTCTAAGGCCACTTAGAAAAACCTGAATGTATACTGTACAAAAAGTTGGGCAATAATGAACTTTAAAAAAATCCCAGCAATTGAAAATATCGATGATATTCCATGCTGGTAAGACAGAAATAAAAAAAGCTTAAAAAAGTTGAACATGATATAGAAAACACTTAGTGAAGTTCCGAACCTTTGTTTCCGGAGATAGTCTCGAGATGGCGACTCATCTGTTAATTGGTACAAAGTAATAGGTGGCTGTTGCTGCCTTCGCTGGCAGTGTCGTCTAGGTAGAAAAGAGCTCTGACGAAAAGACGTGCTAGTCTCGAAACATCTGATGTCAGTTCAACCTTCCGTATAGCCAAATTATTCTTTGATTGTTCAATATATACATGCTTTAGAATTTCTTTCTAAAATAATAATAATTTAATCGAAAGATTAAACTGGGCACAAAAAAATGTTGTAATAGAGCGAGAAAAAATACAAGCATTGAAGAATTTTACACGCCCGAAGTGCCCTACTTTGGGACTTCAGAGTTCCGCTCCTAAGACATTTTGGAAGCTCAACTTCTCAGGCTAAAAAGGAAATTAAATACTGATCGGATTGGATTTTCCGCTTGGCATTGGCTAATTTATTTCCAAAATATTTTGCTTCTGCCCCATTGTGCAGTAGTACTTATGGGCTTTTTGAAAACAAAAATACTCTTCCGGCCTCAGATTTAGTAAGTAAAAAAATATATAAATATGTAAATAAATAAATCAAATAGGTTGTTAGTGAGATGCAAATTAGTAGATACAAAGTCGTTTTGAATTGCACAGAACGATGACGTTTATTATAATATTTAATATTTGCAGATATGTAAGTAATTGTTGAATATTAAACATCTAATGTTGAATTTTCGCTCTTCATTAGCAGCGACATATTTACGGCAAATTTTTCAATTTTAGCTCTTAAATTTTTAAATTATTATTTTATTTGACGCCAACACACAACTAACAATTTTATTGTTAGTTTTATCTAAATTTGTGATTATTTAAATTATGATATATTTTTTGTTTATTTAAGTTTTGACCAGCTCAAACAAATATCACTAAAATTTTCTTTTAAGATTATTGTAATGACAATTTTTTTTCGCTAAAAACGTGATAGAATGCTAAGAAACTTAAACAAATAAATTAAAATTTTGACACGAATTGTCGTGTTGAAACTGTTACAAATTTTGCTTTTCATACATACGAGTACAGAGTACATACATACATACATACATATATGTACGCTAGGGTGTCCGTAATTTATTAAAGTGGAAGTATTTTTAGTCTCACTCGCCCAAAAGTGGAGGCTTGATACAAAAATGACTCTCAAAAAATTTCAAGCCCTTGGGATCATCATGCCTTCCCGTGCCGACTTAGGTTGAAATTTGATTAAATTATGTCCACAGCGTGAAAAGTTTTCTTCTAAAATGTTGTTGTCAGTGAAGTTTTCAACAGCTTTTACCTTAACGACTTTTATCTAAATCTTATATTTGACAAAATAAACAGGAAAATGTCGAAAAAGCCCATACCTATTAAAATAAAAAAGCCCCTAAATTGGCAAATTTCGGTAAAATTTTTCATTCCATAGAAATGGAAGCTTTTTCTTTAGTTATATCAGCCGCTTAACGCGAATCTAAACTCCAATTTATTATCAGTTTTAGTTTTTGAGATATACCGTTATTTCGCAAATCAAGGCAATTGCACGACATATATTAGCATAAGTGGAGAATGGGTTATCCTATTCAATAAAAAAGAAAACCAAAATTCAACAACAAAATTACATTTAATTACGTTTCGAAATCCGCCCATTAGTTTCAGAGATATCGTAAAACTTTGAGCATAAAAATTAAAAACTTCAAAAAAAATTTTAAAATGTTGTTTAAAAATTTATAAAAAAAAAAAATAAAAATACACCAACGGCCCCATTTTTTGTCCAGTATCATGTAGCTTAATATATTTCAAAGGAAATGAGCACTTTTTTGCTGAAAATGGTGCACAACTTTTGATTTTATTCACAATTTATTGATACAAGTTTAAAATTTTTTAATGACATTTTTAGTTTTTAGGCTCAAACTTTTACGATATTTCTGATTCAAGATAATTTTGTTTTCGAATTTTGTTTTATCTTTCTTTACTGAATAGTGCAACCCATTCTTCAGTTATGCTAATATATGTCGTGCAAGTGCCTTGATTTTCGAAATAAAGTTATATATCGAAAACTAAAACTGAAAAAATTGGAGATAAGATTCACGTCCAGCAGCCCAAGTAACTAAAAAAACAACTTAAATTTTTAGGGAACGAAAAATTTTACCGAAATTTGGATAAAAACTAGCTAAAAAATGGCTAAGCGAGATCGAACGAAAAAAATCATAAGTATTAAACAAAAATAAGAAAGTAGTTCATATATTATTTTTTACATCAAATTAGAAAGATTTTTTAAAGTAAATAAACACCGAGGTTTTTTCTTTATATTAGCAAAACCTTTTTCAGCGATTTTTATCACTTTTTAAAAAGTTTGTTGGGTATAACTTATGAATTCAAGTATTTCATAACTTGACAATCCCGCTGTCTAAATTGTACTTTTGCCGCCTATCGATGGCCATTAGCCATTATTGCGCTCACCGATGATTTTTATTTTTGTAAGCGAAACACTTTTCCGGTGATGTTTGGCAATTTTCAAAAGTTTGCTGGGTATAACTTCTGAATGCAAGTATTTCAGAAAGCAACAACCCCCGCTTCTAATTGCCATTAGTCATTACTGTGCTCACCCAAGTTTGCAGGGTATAACTTCTGAATGCAAGTATTTCAGAAAGCAACAACCCCCGCTTCTAATTGCCATTAGTCATTATTGTGCTCACCCAAGTTTGCTGGGTATAACTTCTGAATGCAAGTATTTCAGAAAGTGTTAACCAACGTTTCTGAATTCTATTTTTGCTTCCTATCGATTGCCATTTTTGCGTTCACCGAAGATTTTTATTTTTACAAACGAAACAGTTTTCGGTGATTTTTGCAAATTCTTAAAAAGTTGGCTGGGTGTAACTTCTGAATGAATATGAATTTAAACGAAACCAAATATCTTTTTTGTATCTCTGAAAAATAAATGGTTTACCATTTTACCAAAGTTTGTTTTTTTCTCATGCGTGCGAAAACAATAACATATTAATTACTCTGTTGTACTTTTGGTAGTAAATAAGTGTTCCTTTGTTGCGAGTTTAAATTTTTTTATAAAAAATCGGAAAAAATTTTATGTATGAAAAAATTGCTACAAAAAAATTGCTAGATTAAAATAAAAGTGGGTAACAAATGGATAAGGGCTAAATTAAATTTTCCTCTGGCTAAACGGGATGAAAAATGGCTCAATTTAGCCAGAAAATGGCTAAATTGGCATCACTGCTTTTGTGTGGTTATCTTTGTTATTAAGACGCTGTAACTTGTTTCTTAAATCATAGTTCTGGGAGGTTACTCTGTATTTCGAATCAAAAGCATATGCTTTCGAATTGTAATGTAAATAAGATAAAAACTAGAACAGCTTGCTTTTCGAGTCGAATTACAGAGTATTTCCCTGGAACTACAGAGTTATAAGCAATGAATCACGAACGCATTTAAAACTCCAAAATTATGGGACAGTCTAACCTTCATACATACATACATATAGTCTTTTTTGGTGCTCTCTACGAGATCAGTCAATAGAACCTTATTATTTTGAAAAACAATTTATTGTTTAACAAAATCGAAGAACAACCAACTAAACATTTGCATGTCTGTTTTTCAGAATGATTCTTAGTTCTGACAAAAATCATTAATAAACACGATACTTTTTCAACTGTACTAAACGAGTTGAAAAGGAAGTAGGCTTTTCACAATTGGCCTTCTTCTAGATTTTAATTAGAGTTTTATTTACAAATTAACTATTACATATCATTTATTTACTTAATTTGAGCTTAAACTGCATTTTATTAAAATTAAAATAATTCAAGGCAAACTATTGTAAATATTTCATATATACTGTTAGCAGTGTTGCCACCAAAGAAAATAAAAATAGTACAAATGAAATAGTACACAAAAAAATTTTTCGATAAAAGAACTAGCTAATACCCTGATTGATGATGGAATCAATTTCAATGTATATAAAAGTTCACAAAAAATTTTTTTTAATTGTCTAAGCGAGTGCTCCCACAAAAATACATGTTGACATCATTACTAATTATTGTTTGCGAGGACAATATGTAGCTGTTGCTGTTAAAAAGTTCATGGTCAGCATTGCCAGAATGCTGATTTTATCATATTTTTGATGATTTTTTTCCCCAAATGATGATATTTTTTCTCGCAAATTATAATTTTTTTCATACTGTTTATATGTATATCGTCAAAGAAAATGGAAATGCTCTGTCGCTCTGTCGCACTGTCGCTCTGTCGCTCTGTCGCACTGTCGCTCTGTCGCCCTGTCGCTCTGTCGCGCTGTCGCACTGTCGCTCTGTGTTTGTTTTCGATACGCTGTCCATCAGTCCGTCTGTCTTTCTCTCTGTCACAGGCTGTTTTCTCGAGAGCCGTAAGAACTACGGGCTAAAGATTAAAGGGTGTTCTAAAGCGAGCAACGATACATGTTGAAATACTAATGTAATATACAGACACTTTTATATAGACTCTCGAAATTTTCAAAGTTAATGTTAATTGGCGTAGTCTGTAGAATACAACAAAAATTAAAGGGTGTTTTGAAAGTTAATGTAATTTTGAGTATGTATTTGAAACAGTTTGCTGTATCTTGGAAACCGTAAGAGGCAAACTCTTGAAATTTTAAAAAAATCTAAAACTAAAAAATTCCAGAATTAAAAAAGTCAAAATGAAAAAATCGCTAAAACGCAAAAATTCGCCAAAACTTTTTAGTTTTGGCAAAAAAACTAACCAATTTGATGATTATTTTTAAATGAGTTAATAAATTTTTCTATATCTGCACAACAATGGGGTAGCGAAGCACGCCGGGTATAGCTAGTAGTACAATAATAGTACAAAATTTTCATAGTAAAAAATTGTACAAACAAATTTAAACAGTACAGTTTCTGTACTATAGTACAGAAAGTGGCAACGCTGACTGTAAGACACTCCAAAATATTCAAAAAAAAACATTAAATAAATACGAAATGCTTTATAAAATTTATGAGAATGAATACCTACACATACTACTTAGCCAGACACCTAAGTAACTTTTAATATTATTGAACATTGAAGTTGAATTAAAAGTTATATAGAGTTTCAAATACTCGTATAAAATTATTTAGCACAAGGTCATTGAACAAGAACATTGATCTTTAACAAATTAATCTTGTATGAGTTTTTAAATAAATAAAGTACCGCGCGACTGGCAAAGTTTTTTCTTAAACTAATATTCATTATTGATTTCAATTTTATTTGGAGAGCTGCATTGCACGGTGGGCCATTTTGTGTAAATTCAGCCCTAAGTCTATAATTTTTGATGAGTAACTGCAAAATGGGTTAATAGTGACTTTTGTAACAAATATATACAGGAAGTAAGTAACAGCAGAAGGTA
Source organism: Panzeria rudis (assembly GCA_956483635.1). Lineage (NCBI taxonomy): Eukaryota > Metazoa > Arthropoda > Insecta > Diptera > Tachinidae > Panzeria > Panzeria rudis. The sequence continues at coordinate 147,379,256 of OY101448.1, read as the reverse complement.
AACCCATACGCTGTTGTTGCCAGTTTGTAATGATGGACTCAACATATTTGATCCGTAGCTAATCTGATTCGGCAGTAAAGAAACAAAAAACACCGGTAACCCAAGAAACAAACGACTTTGACCGCCTTTTCGAAAAATAGCCCACCGTGTTTCGCTTTATTTTATCATATGTTCACCTCCATAGAAACGTTTGTTATAAATGAGTGGGTTTAGAGCGCAAGAGGTTCAATTGGCAAAACTAAACAAATTGAGTTATCACTCTATAAAAATTCAGACTTGCATGATAACCTCAATCAACTGTGTGCATTGAAAAGCTAAAATTTTAAGCATGAAATTCATAGGAACAATAAACTTTGAATTTTCTTTTAGCACTTGAACCCCTAGTAGTGATTTAAGCCTTCTCAAATATGATCAGTAATAAATAAATCTGTTTTATTTGTTTCTCTAAGACATTTTAAACGATTTTAGGAATTAAATTGAAATTGATATTGCTGCTATAAAAAACGTTTTACTATGTCAAGCTATTGGTTTTTTCAATGAGAGTATTGAACGATTTAAAAACATTTGTTGATTAAAAATTTTAAAAGAAATAATCATAAAAGTAAATAATATAATTGCTTGTGCATATTCTAGAAATAACACTTTTGATTTTTATGTTACTTCTCCATGAATTCCCCAATAGAAAATCTTAGCAATAGAATTATGTGGCCTTCCCTTAGAGAATCCATATTTCTAGTAATTTTAAAAATCGGGAATACCTTGTTCCAACCCAAACTCTTAAAAAGTCCAACTACGGGCGCTTATAAAGGAGCACCTTGCCCTCAAAACTCCATAATTTTTTTTCGCCCACGTTGACTCTTTCCTAAAAACATTTAAGGGAAAGTACATAGCATGCGTTCAATACGCTAATGCGTTACAGACTTCTGTCAAAAAAGTTGAAATAGTGTGTTTCCGTAAGGCAAGATACAAAGCGAAGTTTGCGACGCGCGTAACTCGCAAAAAGTTGAACATTCTTCAATTTGGAACGATTTTCCGTCATCCCACGTCAAATTTGGTTTGTAAACAGACCGGTTTCGGCTATGTGCCATCTTCAGTGTTCTATTGAATACTAAATCGTTTTTCTGTTGTACGTTGTTTCTTTTATAATTCGTTTGTATACCTAACTTCCTTCCTTGATCCCTTTTGTATTCTGCTCCCTATTTCTCTCTCCCGCTCTTTCTCTCTCTCTCTCTCTCGCCTCTATATGCTTTTGTGTGTCTCTACCTGTTACCTGTTTCTCTTCCTATTATGTTTGTGTTTAATATTTGGTTTATAATCTGCTCTATTAGTTATCAGTTGTTTTATCCCTACGTATGTAATAATCCGTAATTGTACGTTTCTGGGTAATCGTTTTGTCTTGTTCATTTTCTACTACGTTGCCTGGACTATTGTTTTCTTTTGTGTAAAAATATTTTAACGGTTCAAATATTACGTCTGAAGCAGTGTTTATTTGTTCATTTATTATTCTTCCGTCAAATATTTTTTGCTTGTATATTTCCATGTTCTCTAATACGTTCAGTCGCCGTCCTTTATGTTGTGAATGTAATAGTTTAACTGTTTTTCTAATATGGCCTGGTGTACATTTGTTGTCGAATATGTGGTTTGCGAAATTCGATTCTGGTGTTATTCCTGGTTCTCTCAGTAATCTCTCATGTGCTCGCGAAATCTTGTTTTTATCTTTGTTCCAGTTTGTCCGATATAACTGTGTTGGCATGTGCAAGTTAATTTGTACACTCCTTGTTTATATAGGAAGTCTGTTTCGTTTGTTCTGTTCTGTAGTATTCTACCCAAGTTGTTTCTTGTTTGGAATGCTGTGTTAATGTTGTGTTTTCTAAAAAAATTTGCCAGTTTGTATGTTGATTTTCCCATATATGTAAAGGTAACCCAGGTTTTCTTTTCTTGTTCCTGTTCTCTGTTCCGTTTCTTACTTGCCTCGATATCCTTTCTAATCTTGTCAACTAGGTCTTTTTTATATCCGTTGTTTTCCGCTATGTTATATATTATTCCTAACTCTTTCATATAGGCCTGACGTGTTAGGGGTATTCGTTCAAGTCTCGTTATTAATTGCCTAATTGCTGCGTTCTTATGTTGTTGAGGATGGTTTGATGAATTGTGTATTATTGTATCTGTAGCGGTTGGTTTTCTGTATATTTCGTATTCAATTCTATTTAAGCTCTTGTTTGCCATAATCGTTAGGTCTAGGTAGTTTATCCTTTCGTTCTCCTCCACTTCCATTGTAAATTTTATGTTTTTGTGTTGTTTGTTCAGTAGATCCAGAATTTGCTCCTCCATATTTCCTTCTATTACACATATAACATCGTCCACGTATCGTGCATAGAATGTTACCCCAAAATTTGTTTTTAACTCCTCTACGTATTTCTCTTCTAAATTTTGCATAAATACTTCCATGAGTATTGCTGATGTTGGATTTTCCATTCCTAGTCCGTTGATTTGCCTATATATGCTATTGTTGAATTTGAAGTAATTCTGCGCCAATGTGGCTTTTAGCGTGCTTGTGAGTTGCATTGAAAAATCACCGTCTTCTATTTTATTGAGTAGTGTTTTATGTAGAATGTTTATTGTCTCTGCTGTTGGGAACATGTTGTCTATGGGTGGCATAAAGGAGTTTCCATTTTCAAATGTATACGTTTATTTTATGAAATATTTTACTAAAATTTCAACGGATACAAAAACAGCATTTAAAATGAGAATCACCCATATATAAAATTGTTGCATCATGTCACGTTTACAAGTGAAAAGTGTTTAGAAGTGAAATATGTTATTTACCCCATTTTCCAAATCAAATAAAACCAATATAAAAGTTAAGCCCCGTTCACACCATTACATTAACTGTCGTGATAGTACTGCCATGGCAGTTCATTTCTATGAGAAAATGTGATACTTATTATTACTATCGCACTATCAAATCCAATTTGATATTGAGACTTTGCGTGACAGCAGCAGTCTTGATTACTATCATAATAGTCTGAATGAGGCTTTAAAGACAAATTCAATTACAAGTTTGTTAAAAAAATACCAATCATAATTTTTTCTGTGTAACAACAAATTTATTTGTTAATTTGTAATTCTTCCAATTGGGAACTCCCCATATACAAATTTTAAAAGCTTATTACAAGCAGGTTTGTAGGCGGAAGTATTACTTCTCGCTGTCTTACCTTCTCGCTATACCGGACTGTAATGTAATTTCCATTTTTTATTTCGTACTAATTGTTAAATAATCATAAACTTGAATAATATTTGTTAGTACAGAAAACTTCTAGATGTTAACTTATGCTTGAAGCTGTTTGTTAATGGTTGCCTCAAACAAACCATACAATCGATTATGTTTAAATTCTTTTTTAATTGACATCGATTAGCTGAATAACAAAATATGTACGTAATAAATAGCTTTATATGAAATCACGTTATAACTGGAAAATTATTTAGTTAAAAAACAAAACAGAAGAAGTGATCATGGCAAATATTAAAGAAAATATTTGTAATCCAAAGATATTTAGTTATTATTTTTTTTTGCAGAACTGCGTTTAATTTAAGTTTTCAATTAAATAATTTTTAATTAGAAAGAAATTCTAAAGCCTGTAACAACTGAAAAGACAAAGAAAATTTTGGCTGCACGGAAGGTTGAACAGACACCATGATGTTTCGAGACCAACCACGATCTAATCATCAAAATTCTTGTACGCTTACACCTCAAGTAGTTGAATATACTTCAACTTTAATCAATTCGGCTGTATCACCTTGTAAGTTTTTAAGCTCTCACTTAATGGTTTGGCAAAAAAGCGCCAATCTCAATTTTAGTTTCCATAGTTATATCACTGACAGGTCCTATAAACTTTTATTTTTAATCTTAATAATATCATATTATGCAATGTCGCGTGTTGTATCTTTTATTTGTTTTAATTTAAATTTTAATTAAAAAGCTGATTTTCTGCTCCATATTTTTCTGTTTATAAATAGAAATATGTGTCATATAAATGAAGGAATTAAAACACATTTTAAAATTAAGCTTTAAAGGTTGATCGCTAAGATTTGTTTAATAACTACAAAATGCTATTAAACAAAAGAACAAAAAACAAAGAAAAATACACAGAAACAAAAAACAAATAATAATAAAAATTAATTAATATTCCTGGCATAAACTGAGAATACATGTGTTTAACACAATGTTATTTACTGTTCATTTGTTGAATAAAACCGGCGCTTAAACACTTGTCGTTCTCAGTAATTGCCTTTTTACTCGTACTTATTTAAATAATTTGTGTACAAATAAGATCAGTTTTGACATTTCTAGCTTAAATAAATGTTGTGAAATGTAAGTTGTTATAATAAGTTCTAGTTTATTTTGTTTAACAAGGTTTTATCTTCAATATTCTTGAGTTTTTCTTTACAATTTTCGTATTTATACTTTTCATCTATTGAATAAATTCGCCTGCTTAGAACACCATTCAAAACTACATATTTGGAAAACTTTTAGGTTGCGATTGTGATACAGATTCCCAAAGATTTATGACTTTATTTTCACAAGAAAAGCTCTATAGAAGTTTTTAGGTATAGAAACATTATTACATAACTTTCGTTTTAGAAAACTCTATAAATAAATTAAGGAAAGTGCGACTGTAGCTCGCACACGAAGGGTTCCGTACGAATACACATATAACCCTTTTCGTATTTGCCCTTATTTCATTTTGGCAATCTTTTCATTTTGCTTTTTCGTTGAATTTTAGTTTTTTTATTTTTAATTTTTTTCGTTGATTTAGCGATTTTTTCGGTTTTGGCGTTTTTTTCATTTTGGTGTTTTTGTTTGTTTTTCTTCTGCGATTTTTCGTTTTTTTTACAATTTTTGTTTTGGTTTTTAACGATTTTTTTAGTTTTGGTGATTTTTTCGTTTTGGCGTATTTTTTTTTGTTCTAATGCATTAAACACATTCGCCACAGCAGGCTACCGACTACAACCTGTCAAAAATAGAATACATGTGTGTATATGAAAACGATTATTTTCACGACTGCACGGCTACATGACTGCAGGTTGTTGTCCATGCTACTTCTGTGGTGTAGTCAAATTAAACCAATTTCTATTTTTGTTGGCTACAAAACAAAAACAGTGTTGACAGTATAACAAAATATGTAAAGCAAATTAGTGATTAGAAATATTTTTTATTGAAAAATATAAAAGAAAATTACAAAATTTAAATGTTATAATATATATGCATCAAGTATTTTTAAATAAATAAACTATTTGTTTTGTTATATAGAATATTGACTTAAGTCAAAAATACCAACTTCATTAAAAATTAAAAAAAAAATCACAGGGTAATAGCCCTTTTTAACCTAAAAATTTTACTATAATTTATTTCGGTGCTCTCTCCTGATTCCGGAGCTACGGGGTTCAAAACTTTAATATATTATTGATCATAAGTCCTACAATATAGAACGGATTTAAACGATATATACTACGTTTATACGCACTGGTTATATGCAAATAAAACTGTAAATTGTTGCCATATAATTGTTTTATTGCGACTTATTAACTTACGAAAACTATTCACGATTAACGCACTATTTGCAAATAAAATGATTGGTGCTGGCTGCACCGCTTTGTTAATAAAAATCAATAAATAGAAAAATATTTCGCGAAAAATATTGATAGAAGAAAATAATGACAATTAAAACAAATAATTGTTTATTCCTTTATACATTTCAACTATTTTTTTGTAAAATACAAACGTCTTCTATAAAAGTGCTACCAAGTTTTTGTATTTTGATATGCCATATAAACAGTGAATTAACTTATTTGCAAGGCATATTCATTACAGGTACCACCATAACTAAAACAAATACAACACCAAAAAACACATGTATTTTGTTGGTAGAAATACCCCAGAAATATGTCAAATCCATCAACTGTGAGTCGCACACATTCATAAGCTCTCTCAAATTTACTAACACATGCCCGTTGTTGATAGAAAACTCCCAGACATGTGTCAAAATCTATTGCCTGTGTGACGCACACATTCTCAAATTTACTAAAACAGCTGTTCTTGTAGTGGTACCTGTTCAATATACCTTGCTTATTTGCAAATATTTTTATTTGCGAATAGTACGCGTATAAAATTTCAAAATGCTTTAAAACACCTTTCTACTGGTATATACATACAATTTTTAAATCCATTAACACATTGCGAGCAAAATGGAATTTAAAATATTTTTTATATGACTTCTCACGTAAAAGCACCATTATCTTAAAAACTGGCCGATACAATCGTACATAAATATGTATTTAGTTTAATAGAAAGCATTCCAAAATTTCATTTGATGTATACTTGAAAGCTATCATCGATGAAATTCATCAGTTATGGCACTTTGAAAATAAATTTAACTCTTAAACTCATCTTTAAAGTACCATAGCTTAAGTATTTCATAGGTGACATCTTTCAACTATACACCAATAAAAGCATGGAAAGTTCTCTATAAAACTATACATATGTATAGTATATATGAATTATGCATATGTACCGTTGCCTGAAAAGTCAGATAAACAAATTTTTAAATTGCATTTCACTCGGAATGGGTTAATTGTTTTAAAAAATTTGTATACCAGTAGAAATGTATTTTAGATAAGTTTAAAGTGATATCCATATGAACCGCGTAATTCCGGAGCCAAAAGAGACCAAAAAAAATTACACTAAAATTATAAGGTTAAAAAAAGCTACTGCCTCATAAGTTTTTTTTTTAATTTTCAACGATGTTGGTATAATTGACTTAAGTCAATATCCTATTTTATTAAACAGAAAAAAACATTAAAAAATTTAAGTATGAAAAGTGCCATAACAATCAATAGGTTTTAAAGAAATAAATTGATTTGTTTTTACATTTTGCAAGATGTAAGAACATTTTGAATTAGGGGTTTTTTTATACAAGTAAAACTTTTGAAAGTGTCGCCACTGAAATATGTACTGCAATAACAACATGTCAGCTGGTTACGATGTAGCTGCCGCGTTCAAAATAATTAAGTAGCTGACTACCCGACGACGATTGCTGCCAACAGCATTTGTAGTCGTGTAGCCGTGTAGCCTGCTGTGGCGAATGTGTTTATAGCATAACGGTTTTTCGCTTTTTGACGATATATTTAGTTTTAGCGATTTATTCTAGTCTTTGTGCTTTTTGTCTGCTTTATCGCTTTTTTCGGTTTTTGGTGATTTTTTAGTTTTAGCGATTTTTTTGAAATTTTTTCGTTTTGGCGATTTTTTTTTTAGTTTTGGCGCTTTTTTTGTTTTGGCGCCTTTTTTCGTTTTAGTGATTTTTTCCATTTTTGGCATTTTTTTTAGTTTTTTGATGATATTTTTAGTTTTAGCGATTTTTTTTATGTTTTAGTGCTTCTTTTTCGTTTTTACGACGTTTTTTTAAGTTTCTTGGCGATCTTTTTAGGTTAGGGAATTTTTTGCGTTTTAGCGATTTTTTTGAATTTTGGTGCTTTTTAGGGTTCAGTGCACCAAAAGTGTAAAGGCACCCTATTGTTTTCGCTACGCTGTCCGTCTGTCTGTCACAGGCTGTTTTCTCGGGAACCATAAGAGCTACGGACCGGAAATTTTCACAGAATATCTAAAATTTTTACCGTTACAACAGCAAATATATGATAGTTAAAAATTAAAGGGTGTTCTAAAGCGAGCAACGAAACATGTTGAAATACGAATGAATATACAGACACTTATATATAGACACTTTAAATTTTCAAAGTTAGTGTTAATTGGTGTAGTCTGTAGATTCGACTACACCAATTAACGCTTATATTTAAAACAATAAAACTTAATGGTATTCTATCAGTTAATGTAATTTTACTATGTAATTTTGACAATATGCTGTATCTTAGAAACCGTAAGAGGTAAAATCTTGAAATTTTCAAAAACGCTAAAGCTAAAAAATTCCAAAATTAAAAAATGTCAAAACGGAAAATCGTCAAAATGAAAAAAGCGCTTAAAGGAAAAAAGCACCAAAATTAAAAAAATATCTTAAACGCAAAATATCACCAAAACTAAAAACATCGCCAAAAAACTAAAAAATCCCCAAAACCGAAAAAAGCGCAAAAACTCAAAAAAATCGCCATAACTAAAATAAATCGCTAAAACTAAAAATATCGTCTAAAAGTGAGAAAAAGTTAAAAAACGCAAAAACCAAAAAATCGCCAATACAAAAAAAAACGGCAAAAAAATAAAAAATTGGAAAAACGAAAAATCGCCAGAAAAAAAAACGAAAAAAATCACGAAAATTAAAAAAGCGCCAAACAAAAAAAATCGCCAGAAACAACGAGAAATGCTTGAAAAATTAAAATAATATAAAATTAAGCAGAAGATCACAACAAAAAAACTGCCAAAATGAAAAAAGGGGAAAAAACGAAAAGGGATATACGAGGGCGGATTGATATTGAAGCTACCTAAGTAGGAAAAAAAATTTTTTTTTCAAAAACCATTTATTTCTCAACATAGTTTTCTTTTAGCTCAATACACTTAGTAAGACGATATTCCAACTTTTTTATACCATCTGAATAATAGGATTTTGGAAACCCCTCAAAATACGCTTTAGTTTCGGTAATCACTTCTTTGTTTGAGATGAATATTTTTCCTGCGAGCAATTTGTTCAAGTTTGGAAACAGGAAAAAGTCACTATTAGCTAAATCTGGACTATAAGGTGGATGATCAACCAATTCGAAGTGTATTTCACGTAATTTTAGCATCGTATCTAATGCTGTGTGAACCGGTGCGTTGTCTTGAAGAAAGAGCACTTTTTTCTTCATTATGTGGTCGTTTTTTCTTGATTGCATCAATCAATTGATCCAATAATGCATGATAATACTTTCCTGTGATTGTGGATCCTTTTTCAAGATAATCGATGCGCAATAATCCGTGTGCATCCCAAAATACAGTAGCCATAACCTTGCCAGCCGATTTCACTGTCTTCACCTTCTTCGGAGCACTTCCACCAGCTTTCACCCATTGTTTCGATTGATTTTTGGTTTCCGGTGTGTAGTGGTGCACCCACGTTTCATCAACAGTTATTAATCGACGGCAAAAATCAACAGGATTACGCTTTATCATGTCCTAACACCGCTGTGAAGTGGTCTGTCGAACTCGTTTTTGTTCGACACTGAGCAAACGCGGCACCCATCTTGCCGATAGCTTTTTCATATGCAAATGTTCATGCAAAATGTTGAACACACGTTCATATGATATGTTTACTATTTCAACAATCTCACGTTACTTGACTCGGCGATCAATCAGAACGATATCGAGGATTTTCTTGATATATTCTTCAGTAACCACCTCTTTTGGCCTTCCTGTTGATGGTATTGTTGCAGTGCTTGTTCGGCCGCATTTAAATTCAGCAATTCAATATTTCTGACGGAGCAGACTCGTCGTAATGTTTATCGAGCTTTTCTCTTGTCTCTTTCTCCGTTTTCCCTTTCAAATAATAGCGTTTAATCACTGCACGAAATTCACTTTTTTCCATTTTTCAAGAAACATAAAAGTTGCTTACTTCAAACGACTACAAAAAATAAACTAATCGATGAATTTGAGTGAAATTTTAACAGCTGACGTTTGACAGATCGCAATTCGTGCTGCCATCTACCGCAAGGTAGCTTCAATATCAATCCGCTCTCGTACATATGCTTTTTTGTACGGAACCCTTCGTGTGCGAGTCAAAGTGGCATTTTACTTTTTGCATTTTGGCGATTTTTCGTTTTACATATTTTTAATTTTGGAATTTTTCAGTTTTAGCGTTTTTGAAAATTTCAAGAGTATACTTATTACGGTTTCCAAGATACAGCTATTGTCTAAATTGCATAGCAAAATTACATTAACTAATAAAACACCCTTTAATTTTTGTTGTTTTAAATATCAGTGTTAATTGGTGTAGTCTATTCTACACACTACACCAATTAACACTAACTTTGAAAATTTAAAGTGTCTATATATAAGTGTCTGTATATTATATTAGTATTTCAACATGTTTCGTTGCTTGCTTTAGAACACCCTTTAATTTTTAACTGTTATATATTTGTAGCGGCAAAAGTTTTCATATGCTCTGAAAATTTCAGATTCGTAGCTCTTACGGTTCCCCAGAAAACAGCCTGTAATAGACAGACAGACGGACAAATGGATAGCGTAGTGAACACAATAGGGTTCCTTTACACTTTTGGTGTACGAAACCCTAAAAAAGGATTATTCATAGTCATTAATAACACGTGACTAGTTTTTTCATTTTCCACAGTTGCGAAAAATAGCTCTTTCTCAACATAGTGAATAGAGTTGAAAAATTTAGTTACTTTTGAATACTCGACACTACTCGATACTTATTAAGTATTGACTCAATACTACTCAATACTTTAACGGTTTTCTTGAATTGATGAATGAAATTAAGTAAAATCTTAATAAAATCTTATTCGTGAAAATTATAGTTAATTAACTTTTCAACATTGAGATACACATTTTTATTATGTTTTATTTAAGTGAAAGTTATATTTGTAATTTAGTAATATTTTATACTTTAAAATAAATGTGTTTTTTTATCAGTTTCATTCATAATTTACAATCTATTTTGCTGGAAAACTCGACTCGGAAAACTTCACTCGGAAAACTCAACTCGGAAAGTATTGAAAAACTACCGGTATTGAGTACTCAATACCCAAATACTCGATACTTTTACAACGCTAACTGTGAACAATACTTCAAATTCGTTGATTAGGAATACAAAAAAGAACATCTTCCAAGGACAAACCCATGTAGAAATCATTAAAAATTATCCAAATTGGAATCACTCGCGGATCATAAGGATTTTATAAACTTCTTTGGTATCTGATTTGGTACACTGGGGGTTTTTTATGAGTTTAAGGTTCCGTTTCAAAAATTCAGCAAAATACCCAAAAGTCATTTCAGTCTGAAACTTTGCATATCTTACATTCTTAAGACCTTTGAATAATTTTAGAGATTGCGACCGAAAAGTGAATTTTTATTAATCCCTCCCGCTTAGCAAAATTTAAAACTTGTTAGAAAATATTTAAAAAATAAAAACAAAGCAGTGATAGTGTCATGAAAAATATTAATTATATACAATTAGTATGATTTATTTATGCCCACTAAAATATTATTGATATTCTTTTTGTTTAAAATTAAAACAAATGCTGGGCTATGAAATATAATTTAAACTTGTGTTTCCGTTTCCGTTGAATTTAACTTTTTCATAATACTTTATTACTTTTGTAAAATATTAAGAACAGTTTTGTTTCAAAAATATTTCTCATCTTATAATCACAATGAATGGAAAAATACAGAAAAAAATACCTACTACAATAGTTGTTGTCGCTAGATGTTGTTTTCTTTGGCTGCAACTTTGTCTTAAGACTTGATCAAGCCAGTTTTAACCAAAATCGTGAGTTTCTTTAATGTCTTTTATGTTTTCTAGTTGTTGTTAGTAGTTTCTTTTTTTTCACAATTAATGTCAAAATATTTTCTTGTAATTTTCCTATAATTTATACTCGTATGAGATTTTATACAATTTTGCTATTAACACTTTTTCTTATGCTTTAATAATTTATTAGGATTGTGTTTGTATGACGTTTATTGATCGAGCATTAACAAGTTTATTATATTTATTTTGACTTTTAGCAACTTTTATTTTTCCATCGAATTTATCACTTTTTCTTAAATACTCTTGTACTCGTATGTTTTTTTATTTGTTAACTTTTGTATTTAATTTACTTTTAAACGTTTCTTTTCTTCGTTTGCACCTCTAGTTATTTTAACGAAACACACGTTTTTTTCCTTAATTTCTTATTTGTAATTTTTTGTAAAGAAAAATATTATTCTGTAAAGTTTGAAATGCACGTATTGACCGTGCGTTAACGACTAAATCTCTATACGGTATGCGCCATCAGTTTTAAGCTCTGAATGAAACTTGCAAAAATAAATAATAACAATAGCAACCAAATGAAACAACAACAACCACAACAACAACAGCCATAATAAATCTGTAGTTTGTATGATACTTACTTACTTATTTAATGTACGAGCAGTTACTTAGTTTGGAGCGACATTAACATCAGTCAAACAGTAGTTACTACTCGTACTTACTCAGCACTCAGCGAACGGCAGCTGTATGAATCAATTTCTGTTTTTTGCTGAGTAGAGTCAAGAGTTTAATTCCAATTTCCCACCACCAACATAATGGGAGGTGTGCTGAGTTTGTCTTTTTATTGGTCGTTAAATACATTTATGTTGGATAAATATGTTCATCGTGAATGCAATAGTGGAAATAACTTATTTCCATAAAATTACTTTACTAGTTCTTTTTTCTATGAACCTTTCAATTGTTCTTATTTTTTATTGAGAAACATATCCGGGTCCCAAAATAAATTATTTGACTTAAAAATATAATATCTCAGGGTTTTTAAAACGCAGTATTTCTTTCAACCGCTAAACCAAAAAAGTGAGCGACATCGAAAATATTCTATATTTCAGCATTCGTCTACTTATATCTTGATGTCGGCAGTTAGGTTCGGTTAGGTCCTTCCTGTAGAAAAGTATTTAGATATCACAGGCACCATTATTATAGTTATTTTTAAACAAGCACAACGCGCGAAGCTATTCGGCTTATCTGCGAAAACACCCAGATTCCTTAAAGCGAATCGAACTCAGAACCTTGTAGCTAAGAGGCTAGCCAGCTACAGCGGTGACATATGTCCTTTATTTCTTAGTTAGAAATACGTAAAGCTATACACCGTTTGGCTAGTCCACACGCCTTAGCACTCTTCCCCAGTATGTCTGTTTGCCCTACGATCCTCCCCCTAGGGGCACAGCTCTGCATCTTGGTGACTAACCACACTTTGGTGTTTTGGGAAAAAGGGTAATTCGGTTTTTTTTTCTAAACCTTGAGCTTTTTGTCGGTTACCCGTAAAAATCCTGCGGAAATTTTATACCAATTATACTGGTGAAATGAGAGTTGGTCAATATGTTCCATGTACATACTGATGATTACCCATATATTGGTGTTAAAAAAGGGATAAACGGATTTTTCAGATTTTGATCTTTTATCGCATACCCTTAAAACTTATATTACTATTTAAACTCTAGAATAACAGGAAGGAGCGTGCATATGTGTATGTAAGTATCCAGAGCAGGCGCGGATCCAGCTTGAGTTTTGGCGGGGAGCTTCTAAGTAAAACATACTATTTTTCCAAACTTCTTTTAGAAACTCTATAGAAATTTACTTTCCCCCTTGTATCTGCGCCTGTTCTAGAAGAAGCGTACTACTCTGAGTAGAGGTATACTAACAGCCCGGGTTTGCCGGTAATCAAAGCCAGAGGAAGCCTAACGCTTGGAAGTCCGTACAGTAACTTATCACACTAGTAACACGGAACTGGTACCCCCAATGATGTATTTCCTTCACAAAGGGGGCTTAAAAGATTATAATTGTCATTAAGGAAGATCCAAATCCGACATAATGGACATAAGTTTTACCCGCATGGTGGACAATGATTCCGTGACCGATTATTGGTGAGGTCCCCCTCTTGAGTTGTGGTTAAAACCGAAATCGCTAAGAGACAATGTTGGCTAAATGCTTGATTCGTAAGATGCTGTTACGTTATGAGATTATATATTGCAAAGACCTCAACAAAGTGGTTGTGCATGCTACGGTTAACAATTTACAAGAAATTGATGTTCAACATAATCCGCTGGTGTGGTAAAACGTTAAATATTTCGAGCACTTCAGCAAGGTTCGAGATAAAAAGCTGCCACCTATGTACACCTTCCAAGTCTCTTCGTCTTAAGACCACCGTCAGATGATGCCAGAAACCTGGACCACGTCTGTCCTAGGGAACACGTAATCATAATAACGAATTGCCATATCATTGAGAGATATGGGATATCGAAGCAGATTACTACTGTCCCGCATAATTTTTTGACCACTTACGTACGTTAATACGACTGACGGATGAGTAATGTGAATATGTGTAATTGCACACTATTTACGGGCTCATCTGTCACAGGAAGCATTTAGCTGAAGTGCTATTGGACGTGTCCACAGGTGGCGGATAGTGGAACGTCCAATAAATGGATTAGGCAGCTGTGAATTAAATAATCAGTAGCGGAAAATCTCAGCTTTTTTCATGGGGAGAGTCTGAAAAAGCCTCTTTCTTTGTGGTCTCACTAAATGTCCGAGTGCCAATGATCCTTGAAGCGTCGTGGCGAGTGGGTGACGGCAAAGATTGTCAACCCAGCGACAGCTGTATCAGACCGAAGTTTTTTCCTCAGGAAAGAACTCCCGACAACAACAGCAGAGCTGTTACAACAACAACAACAGGATGTTACAATCGGCAGCTCCGGCGCCAAACTCGCGTGCGATTAGCCAATCAATAGTCCATCTGAAAATCTCCCGATTACTGAAAATGGAGTTGGCTTCCTGTTTTTAATGGTTCTTTGTTTCAACCTGGAATAATAGTAATTGACATATGTATGTATATGTATACTTCTTATATATACTCTCAAGTCAATGATTGTATACATAGCTAGCCAACACCAACAACTAACATGCGCCATTATCAACTTTTGCTCCAGACCTTAGTGATTCCTGGCAGACATCTGATAGTTTATGACTTGCATTCTCAGAACTGAGTTCACAGTAATCGCCTGCATCTGCATTCTGCGGATCCCAGATTTAAAATGCAACATCCTATCTTTCTCAGTGTAATGCTAGCCAGTGTAGGACAATATCAACGAGTGCTGCCATTTCAAACGTGCCTAGGTACAGTATGCATCGTATTCTTCGATTTTCATCTTTGTCACATGATATTTGAAGTTTCTGTGTCATGTCACTTATGATTCTTACATCGGTTCTATTTCGTCTTAGTTCCGCAATTGCTTGTGCGCATTAGCTCCAAGTTCTCGACGGCAGGGTCGTTCCCCAAGAGGGATGAGAACTTGTCACAAGACAAGTCACGTCACTGGTTCCCAAGGATTGAGCCCTGGAGCTTAATGCGAAAGCCACCTGTCATTTTTACATGGCGTTGTCATTGGAAGTGGTCAATTGACATAACAGAGATACTCAGTGAGAGATACTCCGAACTTAAGTACCCTAAGTTCGGATCTACGAACTTAGTAGTCAAATTATCGTACTTTAAACAAATATTTTTGTTTTGAAAAAAATCTTCTTGTACAGTGAGGTTAGGTTAGGTTAAGCTAGGTTATACAGGCTGCCGATTTTCTAACAATCAGTCCACTTGGGTCCTTTGTGATGCCTGAAATGGATAGGAGAAGATTTAAGAAGATTCCCTACCTATGCCAGAGGATGGGTCGGAGTTGAACCAGACCCTTATGTAGCATTCCCCAAGGTCTGCTAGTTCGGGTAGTGACGGATTTCCCATGTATGACGCCCTATTTCTAGATAGTGCTGGACATCGGCAGTGGAGGAGTTTGACGGTCTTTTCTCCTCTTCATTCTGACAACTTCTGCAGAAGTCGTTGTAGGGGAGATTTAATCTCCTATAGCATGATAACCGATGAGACAGTGCCCCGTTATGACCGCTAAGAGTATATGCAGCTGTTGTCGAGGAAGCCCCAGTTGCAGATCTTGTGAGGTTATTCTAGGGCCAGATGGATCTAGACACCTAACATGTGATTTTATTTGTCCATCTGTTTTGTGCTTCGCTGAGCAGTTGATGCTGAATTTTAACCTTGCAGCTTTTTAGTGAGCCACCTACTAGCCAGTCCATGTCCCTTTCTTGCAAGCGGGCGCCAGCCTTGGCTAGCTTACCCGCCATAATGTTACTGCATGCGCTGATATCCAGGAGAGCCCTACCTTGGAATATCCTGCCATCTCGATCAGGGATATCCGGCATTTCTTAACTAATTCCGATGTTCTGTAAATACCAGATAGAGCGTGTGTTGCAGCCTTGCTATCGGTACATATACGGATATCCTGATCGAATACCATATTGTACTTTAACCAGCTCACAGCCCTTTTGATTGCTGATATTTCAGCATGTATGACACTACTTTGATTGGGTTGCACAAAGTGTATCCTACGTTCTAAGTATGGAATAAAGAAAACCCACCTACTCCAGTGAACGACTTGGATCAATCAGTGTAGATCTCAAGCATATTCTCATGTTGATATATGTTACTTTTATCAGAGAATATCCCCGAGAAATCCATCTCGAATCTTTTGTCGAACAGGAAAGCAGGGTAGTAACAGTCAGTGTGTTCGGGTAGATCTATGATATGCCCCAATATCGTCGCATGGCATACCTTATATTGTTTCCATGCACCCGAGACATTTACTCTAACCGCCGAATTCATTGCCAGTTGTTTGATCATGAGATCGGCGGAAACCAGTGCAGTATGGTGAACAGTGCTATAGATAGTGTAGAGCGAGGTGCACTAGTAATCATCAAAGGAGATGTTCGGAGAACACTTTCGATAATTTTATAATAAGTAACTTTGTTTAACGAAATCCACCAGTGTAGTTGTTTTATTAATATTTTTGTTCCAGTTGAGTGATATATTCTATTCCCACGGCTTATAACTCGAGAGCATATTGTACCACTCCCATTTTCGCCCGTCATAAGACAAGTATGTTGAACACAATTGGTACAAACTTGCCCGCAGGGTCTTGACTGATGTTAAGGAACTAACATCTCAGTCAAAAATTAATCCTACGCTAGTTCCTCTTTCATTTCGGTTCTTCACATTTCTGAATGATCGGCACCGAATCCGAGGCATCGTCACAGAAATTACCATTATGTCTTGTCTAACAACCCGTGACGTTTGCCTGTCACCTCGTTCGCCTGTCACTAACTGGAGTCGTGCTCACTGGACTTACCATTATAACTTGGCTAAAAATCCGTGAAAGTTAAACAGGATATATGACGTCCGAACCAGTACACTCCGCCTTTCCTTCGTAGTTGTGGTACCGATCGCCTATCAGTAAGTGGACCAACCTCTTCAACTCTTGCGGTATATCGTTGTCCATCCCATGTGGTTAACCGCAGTCAATTTAGTCAACACTCTGTTGTTAACTCAGGAATTGATATCTTCACCTTTTGTTATACATCGTTATCCATCCCATGTTGTAAGTTCCAGTCATTTGTCACACGATCTGTTTATTCAGAACTTCTGGGCACAATTAAACTAATTCGGAGCCTGTTTCCTGTTGCCACCACGAAGAGGCACAAGTCACATTTTTGAAAATAGTTCAATTTATAATTGAAGATACAATAAATAACAAACGTGAAAAAACAAAATTAGATTATAGGGTATCTTTAGTTTTGCTTCAACCGATTGTTATTTTCCACTTATTTTTTTTCTTTAAAATATATTTTATAAATGAATCGATGCTGCACTCGCTGTTTGCTGTCATTTTCTGCTCTCTTAAATTATGAGATTTATTTTTTTCTGTTTTGATTAGTTGTTTCGTTTGAGTTGACAAACCTCAATTTAGAATTTAGTTGATGAAAGAAACCAAATATCACATATAATTTCTTTGGCTGTGATTTAATTTTGTTTGCTAGCTGGCAGCTTTTAGTTTTACAAATTATGTACATACGAGTACAATGTTGTTTGTTACACTCAAAAAAAGTTTTAGTATGCAGTGACATGGAAATTTTATTATTAGTTTTTAAGTGTAACTAGTTTAATAGCAAATAAGAAAATGTTCAACAGAAATGAGTTTTATTAAATCTTTTTTAATAATTTTTTTTTAATTGGAAAAGATTTACAAAAAATCTTGCATGAGCACTACTCAAATGCGCTTGGAAGCTAGCTTAACAAACCTCAATCTATTTCAATGTATTAAGAAGAGGACTAAATTCTCTTATACATACTACGAGGGCGGATTGATATTGAAGCTACCTAGCGCTAGATGGTAGCACAAACCCAATTTTTTTTTTTAGAAATTGCGATCTATCAAACGTTAGCTGTTAAAACTTCACCCAAATTCATCGCTTAGTTTATTTGTTGCAGTCGTTTGAAGTAAGCAATTTTTGTGTTTCTTGAAAAATGGAAAAAAGTGAATTTCGTGCAGTGATTAAACACTATTATTTGAAAGCGAAAACGGCGAAAGAGACAAAAGAAAAGCTCGATAAACATTACGGTGAGTCTGCTCCGTCAGAAATATTGAATTGCTGAATTTAAACGCGGCCGAACAAGCACTGCAACAATACCATCAACAGGAATGCCAAAAGAGGTGGTTACTGAAGAAAATATCAAGAAAATCCTCGATATCGTTCTGATTGATCGCCGAGTCAAGTAACGTGAGATTGTTGAAATAGTAAACATATCATATGAACGTGTGTTCAACATTTTGCATGAACATTTGCATATGATAAAGCTATCGGCAAGATGGGTGCCGCGTTTGCTCAGTGTCGAACGAAAACCAGTTCGACAGACCACTTCACAGCGGTGTTTGGACATGATAAAGCGCAATCCTGTTGATTGTTGGCATCGATTAATAACTGTTGATGAAACGTGGGTCCACCACTACACACCTGAAACCAAAAATCAATCGAAACAATGGGTGAAAGCTGGTGGAAGTGCTCCGAAGAAGCCGAAGACAGTGAAATCGGCTGGCAAGGTTATGGCCACTGTATTTTGGGATGCACACGAAATATTGCTTATCGATTATCTTGAAAAAGGATACACAATCACAGGAAAGTATTATCGTGCATTATTGGATCAATTGATTGATGCAATCAAGAAAAAACGACCACATTTAAAGAAGAAGAAAGTGCTCTTTCTTCAAGATAACGCAGCGGTTCACACAGCATTAGATACGATGCTAATATTACGTGAAATACACTTCGAATTGGTTGATCATCCACCTTATGGTCCAGATTTAGCTCCTAGTGACTTTTTCCTGTTTCCAAAATTGAAAAAATGGCTCGCAGGAAAAAGATTCATCTTAACCGAACAAGTGATTCCTAAGCAGATGTATATCACATACTCTTCTCTAAGTGTAATCAATCTCAAGTTTCATATGACAAAATATCATTTACGTTGATGTGTTTTTCAGCTCACAGATAATCATGCCGAAGAAAATCACACACTTTTTGATAATTTTGTAAAAAGAGATTAACATAACAAAATGGAAAAGAAAAAAAAATTATTGTAACATTTGATTGTGCCACTCGTGGAGCCAATTTTGTCATTTTATTTACTAATTTTGGTGACTTTCTGCGGTGTTGTGTGTTGTGCTAATTTTCGTATTATGTTATTTTCAGTTTTTGTCACTTAATTTTAATCAATGTCAATTTTGAAACCTTTTTTCAATAATAATTGCAATTAGAGTGTGAAGACAATAATGATTATTATTGGTCAGATCTTATAACTTTTTTAAGTTAAAAGTTATGAAAAAATTTTTTTTGAAAAAAGTAAAACTTTTTAGCCTTGTTAATATAATAATAAAATATTTAATTTACACAAACCTGTATGTAAAGTTATAAATAATTAATTTTTTTTTAATTTGTTCATTTGTATAAGTACATGTGTACATTAGGGTGGGTGGAGCGTCGGAATTTTTTTCGATTTTCAATATTGAATCAATAGAACTATAACGTTGCATTTTATTTTCAGATATATGGAAAAATAATGAAATAAATATTGGGATTACTTTTGGGCCTCTGCCACAGCATCAAATCGAGCAATTTGTGAAATATCATATGATGTAAAATTACACCTATTTTATTGTTGATATAACTCATTCATTATACACACAAATATTATTCACAATTTTTTTATATTAAAATGGTCAAATTTCATATATATATATATATATATATATATATATATATATATATATATATATATATATATATATATATATATATATATATATATATATATATATATATATATATATATATATATATATATATATATATATATATATATATATATATATATATATATATATATATATATATATATATATATATATATATATATATATATATATATATATATATATATATATATATATATATATATATATATATATATATATATATATATATATATATATATATATATATATATATATATATATATATATATATATATATATATATATATATATATATATATATATATATATATATATATATATATATATATATATATATATATATATATATATATATATATATATATATATATATATATATATATATATATATATATATATATATATATATATATATATATATATATATATATATATATATATATATATATATATATATATATATATATATATATATATATATATATATATATATATATATATATATATATATATATATATATATATATATTTATATATTTATATATATATATATATATATATATATATATATATATATATATATATATATATATATATATATATATATATATATATATATATATATATATATTTATATATTTATATATATATATATATATATATATATATATATATATATATATATATATATATATATATATATATTTATATATTTATATATATATATATATATATATATATATATATGTATATATATATATATATATATATATATATATATATATATATATATTTGTGTTTTATCGTTTATTGCTAAAATTTTCGAAAGCGGTTCATCTGAATAAAATAAATTTTACACTGCTGCATAGATATCTCTCTCTTCTTTCAGTCAATACAATACCGGTGCTCATCGGATGAAAATGAATTGAGTTATAATACCATAAATTTATAAAAACTGAATTATTATACTTTTTCCCATAAATTGTCATATCATGGGAATCTACTCTGACTATTTTTACGATGATGTTCATATGGATGGATGTAGGTATGCATATGTGTATGTAAACCTCTCATAACTTAATAATAGCTTAACCGATCGGAACCAAATTTATGGCATTCTAGATTTCGTGATATGTCTAACGAGCCGATTCGGTTCGCTAGACTTCGATCTAGGGATGGGCAAAAAATATCGAAATATCGATATTTTCTCAAAAATATATCGATATATATTGTTGATATTTTTAATTGCAATATATCGATGAATCGATATTTTTTCTAAATATATCGACAGTATCAATTTCGCTCTTGTTTTTAGTTCAGTTTTTTTTTTAAATTCGACACAATCTTCATTAAAAAAATATCGATATATATCGAAATATCGATATTTTTATTCGATATATATCGAAGCCGATTGATATTTAAAAATGTATCGATATATATCGATATATCTTTTTCACTTTCCCATCCCTACTTCGATCATTTTCGAAAATACTTTTCGAAAAAAAGTTTTTTGAAATAAATTTTTTATTAAAGTCGATTGATCCGCTCGAGAGATATCGTTGAGGAAAAATTTCTAAAAAAAGCGATATATTTTAATAACTCCAAAAGTTCTGGTCAAATCGATGTTCAGGATTGATTTACTTTTTGAGACTTAAAAAACTGCGTCGAATACCTCAAATTTGGTCTAAAGCGGTTAAGTTATTCGACAGATATCGTTGTCGAAAAGAGAAGTTTTTTTTTAATTACTATTAAACTAAATGGATTTTCCAGCGCTTTGAGCTTGAAACTAGCGCAAATTTCCAGAGATGGTCTGCAAGGCCAACTGCATCCTACATATCTTTTTTTATTATAGCTAGACATATTTTGAATTTATTTTTCTTTTTGTTTTGTGTTACGAAGCATTTTTGTTTTATTTCCGGCCTTTTTCAGCTTTCTTTTTTTTGCATATTTCTATTTGAAGAGTTTACTCTACTAAATAAAAGAAACTGTTGCCAGAAAGTGCCTAAAATATTAAAAATTAAAGAAAATGGCAATAAGTAGACAAGAACAACTAAATTTTTCTGATACCGTTACTAACTTAAGATTTTAGTGGGCTTAGGCTCTTCTGGTTTCAGCAACATAATTCGAGAAGATAAAACATGATAGCCAGATATATTATCTCACAAAAAATTGCCATGAAAAAGCTTTTGCGAAGAAATTGGATGTAATTATGTAGTAAAGTTTTAATATCACTGGGTAAAAATAATCCCAAGTTGTACACAGAATTTTAAGAAAAAAACTGGAAGAAAAACTAGCAAAAACACTCTATTGAGCAAAAAAGTACCCTTTTACCGATATAAAGCAAAAATACTCGGGAAAAAATGCGACAACAATCCCAACCTTGAGGGATGGTTCAGACGACCACTTTCTTTGGCCAAAACAATTTTTTTATGTTCTCTTTTGATGCATTTGTTATTGCAGTCTCGTACGCCAATAAGATTTTTTTAAAGCTTTTACCTGCACTTATTAGCTAAACAGGTACACAAATTAAAAAAAATAATATCATGAAAAAGAAAGAATTATGGTGTTTAGATTAACTTAAGTGAAAAACACAATCCAAAAAAATTTTTGTGATATTCAAAATCCTTATTGTTTCACATAAACTATAAAATCGCTGCTCTTTTGAATTAACATAACCTTTAAAAAAATGCCACCAGTTTTTAGAATAAGATTTCCAGACATTGTTGAATTGAGAGTATTGGGATTTTAATTCAGTTTTCGTTTCTTGCGATTTCTTCGAGATTTTCGAGAAAATAAAACTTTTTTAAAAACAGTCATTCCGTAAGATACCATGGGGCTGCTGTAATCGTGCGTCTTTGAATTTTTTCTACATTTATTCCCGAGGCAGTGCCCCATAACTGGAAAACCATATTTGTTTTAGAATGGAGTTGTATAGAAGAAGTTTACAATTTAGGCTTAGAGTAGAGCTCCTTCCAATGAGCCAATTCATTTGAGCTGTTTTTAATTTCATTTGGGTCACCTTTGCATTTATGTGGGTCTTCCATGTTAGACGACGATCCAGACGAACACCGAGATATTTTATTTATTTGCATAGGTGGGCGGGTTTTTCTGCACAATGTAAAAGTAATTTGTAGACATTTTTGTTCGTTAATTTCTATGCGCCATTGTTTTAGCCATTTTTCCAACTGGGGTATATAATCTTGCAGTTTGCGGGAAGCTTCTTGATGGCTTTTGTGAACATATAGAAAAGCTGTATCATCCGCGAATGTTGATATGTGTTACTGATTACCGGCAAGTCAGACGCATATATCATATATAATACAGGACCAAGGATGCTGCATTGAGGAACTCCGGCTACAATCGGTTGCGGAGGGCTTAGAAAATTACTTTCCTTAACAACATGTTTTCGCCCAGTTAAGTAGCTTTCTAAAAGCTTAAGCTTAACATAAATTAAAAAAAATAAATTTAATTTAGATTTTAAAAAATTATTAATATTCTACTTCTAACAACTTTAATAAATAAATTTAAAACCCAAAAAAAAATAAAAAATAGTTGCTTTGAATAGGCGTGTCAATTCCTTCTTTTCTAGTCATAATATTGCATTTTCAGCGCAACATAATGTTTGCGTCAAATTTCATAAGATTCGGTTAAGTGGAATTGCATGAAATGGAAGGATTCCTTAGATTGGGCGTCCCACTGCCCACTTTTTAGTCAGAATATTCCATTTTCACCGGAGCTTAATGTGTTTACCAAGTATAATAAGATTCAGTTAAGCAGAAGTAGTTTAAAAATATATTTGCTTTATGAATCCAAATTGATTATTAGGCGAATGTTCGTAACGTTATATTCAGAAAGAATTGGGAATGATAAATATTCCAAGAAACAAGAGAAAAATTAACATCAACTAATTTTTCAACGTACACAGCAGAACAGAGTAGCGTCACTTTCGGAAGCCGCTACACTTCCATCGTCAGTGCTCACGTCTATTTTGCTTATCACCACTTGTCAGGTGGCTCTGTTGAATGTGATTTTAATTCTCATATATCCAATTTTTCGTGAAAATTGAATACGAGAATTATATCACTCTCAAGCTGATATTAATTGCAATTTTCCAGCGTTGCCATCGGTTTATTTTTCTTCATTCCCATTTTTCTGATTTTTTTCTACTCAAGACAAACTGTTTTGGTTTGATTTTATATTTACTTTAAATGGATGTACTACTGCCAATTTCTCTAATCATAATATTTCATTTACATCGGAGCTTAATATGTGTGCCAAGTTTCATAAGATTTGGTTAAGTAGAAGTAGTTTAAAAATATATTTACTTTGAATGGTTGTGGGGCACTGCCCTTTTTTCTAATCATAATATGGATTGCATTTATATCGGAGCTTAGTATGTGTGCCAAGTTTCATACGACTCGGTTAAGTAGAAATAGTTCAAAAATAATATTTACTTTGAATGGGCTGCCCACTTTTTTCATCGTTAGTTTGTGCTGTCAGAGGAACGGAATGATTCTACAAAGTTTCATACGAATCGATAAAGGACTTTGTGCTAAAATAGTTTTGGCCAAAGAAATTGGTCGTCTGACCCATAGTGGGTTTTAACAGAAGTCTTTTTTAAAGGCTTAAATCATTATTTGTGGATGGCTTAAAAATTTTCGATATTCGCTGGCTTATTGACTTTCCCTCGCATAATACTCTAGAACTTAAGAAATCTATTAACAAATTTTGAATTAAAATATTTCTTTCGTACAAAAGAAGCAGGGGGCATATTACGGCATTCGATATCGATCGAAATTTCAATACAATTTAAATACAAGTTTCGATCCATATCGAATGCCGTAATTTGGCCCCTGGTATCGTTTAAAGAACTTCATATTTCTCTTTAAAAAAATTGCATTTAAAACTATTTTAATTTGTACAAAACCCCAATCACAATGCACTTGTAGAATAACTTTATTTTAACAATTGTTTTTGAATTCCTCAAGAAAATAAAAAAAGTGTGTACAAAAAATATTTATTTACAAATCAACTCTGTGTGAGAGCATTGAAACTGGTATTTTTTATTGATTATTTTTTCATGTTTCTTAATAAAAAACTGTATATATTTCACCCAATATGGCATTTAAAGTAACTTTTTTTCTTGTAAGTAATTCCAAATTATATGGTTTGCAGCGCGCTTAATTCAATTCAGTTTTGTTTTTTGTTGAAAAAATTCTTGTTTTTTCTTAGTCAGATCTTTTCTTTTGTTTTAGTGTTAAGGAGAAAAAACAGTTTTTTGAAATTAAATATTATGGCAAGGAAAGAAATCAACTCAATGAACTTTCTTTTGAATGAGAAATATAAATATTCGTACTTGAACAGGTAAAATCATAACAGTAAAATCAAAATAAAGAGCTCATTAAATATTTAATAATTCATACACTGTGAGGAATTAGAGAAACGTTATATTATTCATTATTTATAAAACATTTGCTATACATGAAATACTTTTTGAAAATATTTATGGTGATGTAGAGACACAAAGTTTTGGCATTTTTGTCTGTCTGCCTGCCAGTCTGTCCATCTGGCTGTCTGGTAAAATTTTGTGTGGAGGCAATAGCTGAAACAATAGCTGAGTGGGTAAAGTACTTGTCTTCAAGTCTGAACGAGCATAGGTTTGTATCCCAGCTGCGTAAAAAAAATTTACATACCTATACAGAAATAAAATATAATGTGTACAAAATTTGTTTTTTTTAAATTTTAATTTGCTTATTTGGCTACTTATTTTTTAGTTTCAAGTAAGCCAAATAGTAACTGGTTAATTTCTTTGACAATGTAAATACATCCTAATATCCCAGCAACGTTTTTGCTGGGATATTAGATAATAAGGAAATCTTATGGAAACGGCTACTTCAGCGACAACTAGTGGCAGCTAATGACGAATTTACTTCTTCAACGTGCAGAGTTATTTTTCGATGTCAAAAATTTTTTCCGAACTTTTCCTAAGTTTCAACTTTTAAAAAGTGAGTTTTTGAAATATAAGTGGCATGTAAATATTGAGATCTTCAAATGAAAATTTTCACTTTCCAGAATTAGCATAGCTTATATAACAATTAACAGTTTTTATTAATTTAAAACTTAAAAAAAACAGAAATAAGAAGTTTTTAAAACAAATACAAAAAAAGGGTTAAAATAGAAAACTTGTTGTTTCTCAGATCAATCAATACCATAAATCAAAGACCAAAACGCGATTGTGCCATGTTGTTTATTTACTTGACAATATTGTGTCTAGCAAATACGTCTGTTTATTTTAAAAATTTGTATGTTGTTTTGACGTCATTTTTCCACAAACAATTTAATAATAGCAAAATTAGTGCGTATGACTTTTTTCGTGCAAAAAAAAAAAACCCCATCACAATGCGAAATAAATTCGTAAACAACATAACTAATAAAAGTGTTAATATATTAAAATAATTAAATAAATAAAAACAAACAACAGTAGCTAGAAATTCATAAAAGCAAACAAAAATAAACAGAATAAATAAATCGACTGGAGTGAATGTGAATTCAACAAGAATTGATTTAAAATATGTATTGAAAAAATAAATATATTTTTTATGATACAATTATCTAGCGATAATTATAGGTGACGATTATGACGACCACTAGATTATTTCAAATGAATATTAATTATTTTAATTTGATTTAGTATTTCATTTGTATTACCACTACAAGCGAGTTTTTGCACTCACTTTATGAGTAATTTGTGGTTGAAAATGTTTTAAACATGAATTCTAACTTAATTTTGCATGAATTCTTATTAATGCTCTAATATTGGAATGTATATTTCTAGGAAAGTATTGAAAGGGGAACTAAACTAAATTGTCGATGTTTGCATAAGGCAATGGTAAAATAATTATAAGACTTCCACTTTCCTACTGAAAAATAAATAAGCTGAATGATAAATATCAATTAACAGTGTATTCGGTTAATTTCAGATTTCTGTGTTCACCGCTAATTAAAATTTCAAGTAAATTGATTTAGAGAAGTAAAAAAGTATTTAAATCTCTTCACTTCTAGTCTTATGACTTTCCTACAACAACACCAATTCAAAGCAAACACATATGTCGTATTGCCATTAAATGTGCGTAAGTAAATCAGCAAGCACATGCATATTAAGTTTATTAACTTTAAGCTAGTACGTGCACATGTGTTATGTGTTAATGTATTAGTAGTAACTTAAAACACTAACAGCTCTTAAACTCCTCAACAGATTTTAATAATATATAGATTGTGCACATCTGTAAAGAAATACCTTTAAAATAGTATATTCTTTGTCTAAATCTGTTGTATAATATGAGAGTAAAAGGGATAGAAAGAAATAGTCTTGCATATTAATTATATACATAGATCTGAAATGTTGAGAATTGTTTCACGAACAAATTTCTTTAACATAAAGGGGAGATTTTTATCAATAAAACCTTGTAAATCAATATTTTAGCGACTTTGGGAATATAATACATTTTAACGCTACACTAATCATAAAGTAAACATTTGTTTTTTAAATACATTTTATTTGCTTTTATTTCTCATAAATAAATTTTGTCTTAACTATGACTTAAAATTTATTGAAAAAATTTTGCGTCATTAATAGTATTCTTATGTCATTAAAAGAATGTAATACAATCCCGTCATGCCACTTAAAGTTAGTATATTTAATAAATATTGTAAATATTATATCCAAAGAAATTTTTAATTATTTTGGCTTGAGTTCGGTTTTAATTTAATTTTTCAATTAAATTATTTTTTTATTTAGCGATAAATGTAAAGCATGTAGACAAAGGAAAATTTTGACTGCGCGGAGGGTTGAACTGACGTTTCGATAGCTCCCGCTAATCTCATCAGAGTTCTTTACCGCTTAGACCACTCGACCAAAGACGGGTGTTTGCAGTCAAGAGCTGAATATCATCTACTTTTAGTCAATTCATACTGTCTGTCACTCTTAGAGCTGTATTTCATTTGATAGTTATTGATATTCAGTTTTTTCTTTGTCTTGTGTTAAGCTTATTTTTATTATTTCTCTATTCTAGTATGAATTATCATCGATAATTACTAGTACTAGTGTGTGTGAATGTTTGTTTATTCAGTTTTAGTTGAACATGTACATCATTTTGCTAGGTGCCTTTAGAGTTTAAGAATTAAGTTATGATAACATATCATATGATATAACTTAATTGTTAAATAGAGAAATAATAAAAAGAAGCTTAACACAACACAAAGAAAAAACTGAATATCAATAACTATCAAATGAAATACAGCTCTAAGAGTGACAGTATGAATTGATTAAAAGTAGATGATATTCAGCTCTTGACTGCAAACACCCGTCTTTGGTCGAGTGGTCTAAGCGGTAAGGAACTCTGATGAGATTCGCGGGAGCTATAGAAACGTCAGTTCAACCCTCCGCGCAGTAAAAAATTTTCTTTGTCTACATGCTTCACATTTATTTCTAAATAAAAATACAATTTAATTGAAAAATTAAATTAAAACCGAACTCAAGCCAAAATAATTAAAAATATCTTTGGATATAAACCCATATAGTTCGACTAAATTTATAACTTAATTATTGTAAATATTTTTAATGTCTTTAAAGCCCTAATCGGCATGGCACACACATACTATTACATTTTGCGCCAGTATGGTAACTCTCGCGCTTACAAAGTTTTTAAGCTCTCGATTGAGCTGCAAAAGTTTTTGCTGGAGTTAAAAACAACGCAATGGAGGATTTTAGAGAAATATATAATTATGTTTGGGACTATATTCGAATGCTTGCGTGCTTATAATTATAAACATTTTTTATGTAAGAGGATATATACAACTCAAAATGGGATTCACTGCTCAGGACCCAAAAATGTGTGTTGTAATATAATAAATATTAAAACGAAAACGAGTATCGTTCAAAAATGAATATTTAAATGAAATTCTAATGATACTGTTGCCATATAAAAACGTTGACCAATTGCTTCAAATCGTTCGATACCGAACAACTTCCCAGTGAAACAAAGAATTCTGCTCCAGTATGAGGACTACATCTGAAGTAGCAGTCGTTGATAGCGATACATTTCCCAGCTACCTTTCAATCGAATGATCCATAGGCTTCTACACAGAAAACATATTTGTAAATACAATTAAGTTTTTTGTTCCATCAATTAAATAATTAATTGATTTTGAACCTACAACGATGTTTGCAAATACAATTATGAAATTTTAAGTTAAAAGGAAATCAAAAAATCTTTTTAAAAAATTTTTTTTGTAGATTTCATAATTATTTCAATTAAGATTATTGTTACATCAACAATGTGAATTGTTGATTTTTCGAACAAATTTTAATTATCACAATTGCGTATTAACAATATTTTTTATACACAATCACAACCCTTGAAGCGACTTTTTGCCCGTTGCGAAAAACACTAAATGTCCTTGGGCGGAATCGAACCGGCGACCTCTGGACTAATGTGTGTAAAGATTTGCTTTGTTTCATTTACGTGTATGCATTCATTTGTTATATCAACAATGATGATTGTTAATTTTTTTCACAAGTTGCAACAAAAACTTTAGTTGGCAATTTTAATCAAAAAACTTAAAAAATTTTTTGAATTTTTGCGCCATACATAATAAAAAAACTTTCGTTAGTTCAGTTTGTTGTCTGTGTTTGCCGTATCAACGACTCAATTTGTTATATTAACTAAATATATTTTTGAATTTAAATTACATATTAACAATTCGAATTGTTAGTTGCAGTTTGATGATATTTTTTCTGTGTATTTGTACTGAGATTAGAGTGAAAGGATGAGAGGAAAATGAGAAAATGGTGACTCCAAATGGTGTGAAGAGTGCGTTATTTTCTTTTGAACCATTTAAAGCGACTGGAACGGTTGGAATCGTTCCGGCTTTGCTTCAGTGAGGTACGATTACCTTACTGGACAGGATCAGAGAGATATTTGTGGCCTGTCTTTCGACACCGCTATTTTTCTGATGAAACCGGGGAAAAGGAACTATACAGAAGCAAAGTCGTTCAGATCAGCTCTACATGATCTTATTAGAGTTACGTTGCTGCTATATTCATTTATATGGATATAATGGGCGAGTTTGATAACATCTCTTTTGATAAACTGAGAATATCTGTTGCTGAGCGAGAGACCGATGAAATTATTTTAGAAATGATTGACTCTACGCTGCGATTGAGTGCTATAAATCTCAAGAATGGAAGTGTCAGTATTCATAGTAAGGTGGTCAAGGGATGTCAGCAGGGAGGGGTTCTTTCATCTCTACTGTGACAAATGACCGTAGATAGCCTTTTGCGATGACTTAATGGTCATGCACACAATGATGGTTGGTGGCAGGTTCATGGACTGCATGAGACAAGTAACCAAGACTTGGTGTACTGAACAGGGACTAACTAGCAATACTAGTAAATCAGACGCAATGCTCTTTACTCGCAGGAGAAAAGGTATAGAGTTCAATCCATAAAGACCTTTTGGATTGGAAATTAATATGTCGAGGAAGGTGAAATATCTCGGGTTAACGATAGATACGAAAGTTACCTGAAATCATCAAGTTGATATGAAAATAGGAAAGGGATAGGTACTGCATCAATGTAGAAGGGTGTGTGGTCAAAGGTGGGGAATCTTGCCTAAGGTTGCAAACTTGATATATACTATGATGGTTAGACTTATACTTGCTTTTGCATCGGTTGTCTGTTGGCCGAAGGCTTCTGAAAAGATAGTCAAGGACAAGCTGGGTGGGGTTCAAAGGATTGTTTGTTGGACTTACTTATAAAGTAGACGGCAGCAATGTCAGCACTGCAAATAGAAAGTGATGCCACTTGGCTATTTGGCATCACTTTGGATCCAACACGGGGCATATGACTGTTCTGCACCTTATATGAACATAAAAAGATTAGCGAGGCTCAAATGTCTTTGGAACCCATGAGTAGAAGAATGATAGTGGAGAGACTGCAGCGGACACTCATTGCGGATGACAACATACACAATAAGCGTATGGAGATCGACGTCAGCATTTTTGCTAATGGATCCCTTATTGACGGAAGAGCAGGGGTAGGTGTTCACTCAAGTGAGTTAGGCCATTCCTGTGTATTGCGTTTAGGAAAGTACGTGTTCGTTTAACATTCAAAGATGCTCAGACGTAAATCTGTAGTAGATCACATTATTGAGAGTTAGGCGGAGGAGAAGAGAATTGTCATTGCACTGGATAATCAGTCGGCGATTAAATGCATGGTGCCAGAATGTGTTTCAAAACTCAATAGGTGTGCCTCTGTTATTGAGGTAACACTGATGTGGGTTTTGTCATACATCTGTATAACGGAAAACGAGGCAGCAGATGAACTCCAAATAAAGTGATCAGCTGTGATGATTTGTGGACCAAAATCCAGGATTGCACTGGGTTATGGTAAAATTGGAGTTATGATTATATAGTTGTTGAATTGCATACAACTGGAAAGGTGGCCTAAGACTACTACATGGAGGCAGGCTCGTATGGTTCTCAAAGAAGGTGCTGTTGGCTGAGTAGTTAGCGCGTTAGACTACAAACCCTTAGGTCTTGAGTTCAAGACTAGTTTCAGGCAAGCCAGCAACATCATTCATTTTTCTCATGTGCATTGGTGTGTTATTGTGTTGGTTGTTGTTGGACTGCTAAAGTGATAAAGGCATAACAGTGATTACTTTGGCAGTACCGGCAGCGATTAATACTAATATATCTTCATGCACTTCACAGCACCCTGCTTCGTCGATATTATAGCAAAACCGTCGGCGAAGTAAAAGAACTAATAAGATGGCTATACAGCTTAAACAACTCATTGCCTCTACTTTGCACTAGAGGGGCTTGCAACACTGCTCTACAAAAAACGCGCAATTGCAGAGATGTAAATTAATTAAGCTTTCTATCTCTGTCACACTTCACCAACTGTGCTCTTTACACTATCCCTTTCCCAAAGAAGGTAACACATTAATTAATTAACTGGTAGGCATTAATTGCCTGAGTGTGTTACTTCTCTTTTCAAAAAAAAAGAGCCAATGGGCAGGACGACCGTAGAACCTTAAGCTATGTAACTGTGTTAATTAAAGGCATGAAAACTTCAGGTGTCATCTGGCTACCATGAAATTCGTACCGGCTGATACTTTTAGACTGTGCCTGGAAGAAGCTGAGACAGCAGTGCACGTTCTGTGTGAGTGTCCAGCTTTGGCTAGTATTAGACTGAGCCCAACACATGCTAGTTGTGGAAGCAATGGGGCAACTCAGTCTAATTCAGATGCTAGCAATTACTAAGGACTCCGTGGTGAGAATGGAAGTCGATAAATACAAAACGCCTCACAGATATCAGTAAAGTCTAGAGCTGGTGCTGATGCTGGTGCGTGTCTCAGTGATTAGTTGGTCGACCCAATGGTGGACGGAACAATCAAACACTTAGGCACGTAAAAGGGTCCAAAAGGGACCCATTACAGTTGTGGTCTGCTTTGATATTCCCCCTACTGTATATAAGGACGAAGTCAATAAGATCCTGGACTTTTAATCCGAAAGTTGAAAAAACCGATATATTTTCTAATAATTTTTAAATTGGCTGGTTATTGCAAGAAGTTTTCTTAGAAAAAAAATTTGTTTTTTAGAAGTGCTACAAATGTTATTTTTTCCACATTCATTTTAAGCCTTATAGTATTTCTTTATTAGGGCTTCGTACACCAAAGGTAAAAAGTAATCCTATTGTTTTCGCTACACTATCCGTCCGTCCGTCTGTCTCTCTGTCTGTTCATCTGTCTGTCACAGGCTTCTATCTCGAGATCGGTAAGAAATATCGACCTGAAATTTTATGAAAGTTGAAAATTAAAGGGTGTTCCAAAGCGAGCAGCGAAACCTGTGGGAATCTTAATGTAATATACAGACACTTGATATTTTCCAAGTTATTCTACAGTTATTATTTGTTCGGGTGAGGTAATGAGAGGCTAGTGCGGTAAGTGTGTGTGGATTTTGGGGGACCAAAAAAATAAAATTTATCAGGAGTGTTTGTGTCCCAGGTAGGGCGGGCAAGTAGTGGACGTCCACCATGTCCACTCTCCCAATTGTTTCCGTGTTTGTGTAGTTTTTTTTGTATTATAGTTTTTGTTCAATTTTAATTGTTCGTGGTTCTGCTGTGGTTGTGGGTTGGAACCTGCCCTGCGGATGCCTGCGTTGAGCTGGCTGGCATCACAACCGTAGCGGCCAAGAGTCACGTAACAAGATGGCTTATTATACAGACTACACCAATAAATACTGATATTTAAACAAAATCAAAATTAAAGGGTATGCTATCAGTTAATGTAATTTTGTCAATTAGCCGTATCATTAATTATGGCGATGCTTTCTGGATAACTTATAAATAAGACAAAAATATATACAGGGTGGGCCAAGTTCGTCTGACTGATTTGTGATGCTTATAACTTTTCGATTTTTACAGTTTTTTATTTCATTTTATCTTATTTTATTTTTTTTAAATGAAAGTATTATTTATAACATTTTTTAGCCCAGTATGAAAAATGACGTCCATTAAATGGCCTCCATTTTCCTGTTGGCAGTTAATGGCTCTTTTCAAGACGTTTTGCTTTACGTTTCTGGCTCCTATTCTGCAATTTCTGTGCGAATATTCTGCTTACGTTGGTGAATGTTTTGTGGTTTATTGACGTAAACTCGTTCCTTCAAGGAACCCCACAAAAATATCAGGGCTGTCAAATCTGGGGAACGAAGGGGCCACGCAAAATCAGCATATTTTTAAATTATTTGGTTATCAAAAAAAAATTCTCGCAGAATCGCCATTATCTAGCCATTATCATGCATCCCTAGGCAATAATTCTTGAGCGAATTGAATTTGATATGGAAAAATCCCCACATCAACTTTTACAATGCGCCGCTGCGATGCTCTGGAGATTCTCAATTGAGTAGCACGTCGACGAGTAGACTGTGATGGATCCGTGTGGACACTTTCTGGTACAGCATCCACAGCTTCTCCAGTGCGAACAGGTCGAGCAACAGTTCTTCGTGATACATTACCTACTGCACCCTGGTTCTCAAAACGAGTAATTAAGCTTCTTATCATGTTTTCACTGGGAGCTGTTGCAGTATCAAAATGTTCACAGTATTTCCTTTGTGTTGTAACAATTGAACGTTCGGAAACATAATAAAATTTAAAAGTTGTTAACGTTTTTGTGTGTAATATGATGGCATTATAAAATTGTATTAAATTGTTTATTACATGCAAAAAAAATTAAAAACTGCACAAATAAAAAAGTTATAACAACATCAGTCAGTCGAAGTTGGCTCACCCTTTACTAGTTGATAATATGGAAAAGTTAATAAGTCATTCCACAAAAATGACTTCCAAATTGTTAACTGAATTTGCTGTGGGTTATTACCCCGTAAAAAATTTGCTTCCAATAAAGCAGGTTTCTACTATTATGGAATAAAAGTAGCACTGACAAACCTGCTGATATCGCTGCTGATTTTTGTATGTCGAGTTCCCGGATTGGAGTACTACATTTTTGCTCACAAAAGCGCTTTTGAAGCGCTGAAAATCATCAAAATTTTCAGCACTAGAACTGAAAATATATGAAAAAAAATGGTTCGATGTGGATTGGCGTCGTTGACGCCATTTTGAATTTTTCTTATTTCGTTTCTTTATTTATTTTTATTAATTTCATATTTTTGCTCAATGTTTGTTATTTTAACTTCAACTAGTATAGAACTAAGAACCTTAAGGTTTGAAGTCCAACGTACCAATCACTCGACCAAAAACACTGTTGCAAAAAGGCACCAATAAACTCAAATAAACTTACTCTATATTCTCGCTTAAAAACCTGCTTTCGATCAGCACTATAAAATCAACTTTTTTGTATAGCTTGTGTACGAAGCTTTTGTATAAGTAAAAAGCAAATACTTTTCTCGCCTCAAAACCTGCATTGTTGTGACGCTATGAAACAGCTTCTGAACAAGCTCATATTTTAAAGCGTATTATAAAGCGCTTTATTTCTTTAGTGCTTCAAAAAACATCGAAATTTTTTACTGGGTACTTATATAGTTGGATCATTCGATCGTATGCGCATCTACACACATATTTTTTATTTTAGTCTACCAGAGTTTGTAAAAGTATTTACACGCATTTAAACTTGTGTACAGGAATAAAGAAAAAAATCCCCTCTTTTTTCTTAGAAATAATTATTTATTTTTCTTCCTAAACTGTTTAGTAACAAAAATCACGTATTTAAAAGTTTTATACAAATAAATTTATGTCACTTTAAATGTCTTTACACCCACAAAAAACATTTAATGAAACAAAATTATCCTCAATTGAACACAATGCCAAATTTATAGAAAAAAATAAGTATCACAAACAAAATTATGTCTTAGAAAGATTAAAATTATGCGTACAAAAACTAATATTTTTATTATTCTATATATTGCAGATTCACTTATAACCGTTTAAGACGAAAAAAAAGTTATAAAGAAATTTATTTAAATGAAATACAACCATAACAACTTGTGTGAAAATTATATGGCATCATAACTGCAATCATCATTTCGAAAGAAAAAAAAAAAACAGAATAAAATGAGGTGAGTTTATTTTACTTTGAATATAATTTAGCTAAACAGATATTCCTATAGAACAATTCAAACCAAAGTAATCATTCAATTAAGCTGCATAATAAAAGTATGTTAAACGTTCCACTGTTTCAAGCTGACCAGTTGAAAGTGTATGAAATTAAAATTGCATTTTATGTGAGAGAAAAAAGTTTTAAAAA
Organism: Panzeria rudis; assembly: GCA_956483635.1. Taxonomy (NCBI): domain Eukaryota; kingdom Metazoa; phylum Arthropoda; class Insecta; order Diptera; family Tachinidae; genus Panzeria; species Panzeria rudis. The sequence continues at coordinate 147,343,550 of OY101448.1, read as the reverse complement.
AATTGCAAAATTTTAAAAAATAATACTGAATAGTTCACAGCATAATCTAAATTTAATTTTCAGTAAAGAAATTCAATGAATTATTTTGTCTAGAAATTGACCTACAAAGAAATTTGGGAATTCAAACAAAAATTGCAGAACAATTTCATTAAAAAAACGCAGATTTTTTGCAGTTTAAAAAACAAACTTTTTGTCGGAATCTGTAAAAAAAATTTTTTTAAAAATATTTTCAAATATCAAACAAAACAATTTATTGAATCAAGCAAAAATATTTTCTGAATTTTTTATAATAGTTGTATGAAACAAACGTTTTGACAGGAGAATGGAAAGTTTTTACTACTATCAGTGAAGTCATGTAGTCGCCCAGCAAAAACTAATCGAGATTTTGGAAGCAGTACAGACTTTTCGTGTTATACAAATGCGCTTCATAGTAGTGACAAATGTATTGCCTGAATATATGCACTAATGTATGGCAAGAAATGCTTAAGATTCTTAGATTTTTCTTTTTCGTCCACTTAAAAAACAAAGTTTTGCACATTTACTTACAGTGGTGCATTCAAGGAAGCGCTACTGTAACGCAGAGATTATGAAAATATACATGCTACGAAGAACGACGATGAGTTACGATCTTAAAACGACAAAACAATAGTATGATTTTATTATATACTCAATGCGCTGAAATAAGCGTTTAACATGAAATGCTCCTAAGTGGGACATCGCGAACAAATATCATGCAATACGTAAGCATGTTTGTAAGCTACACCAACAAAACTCTCCTTTACAAACCTGCTTATCGCGAAGCAGTAGTTTTTGCTGGGCGGCGTTTGGCGAACTATCCTCCTGGGCGAGCAGCCAGGGACTGGGGGTTAACCCTGAGAAAACTTGACTAGTCCTCTTTACCAGGAGATACAAAATAGACAGCTTTGTACTGCATAGGGTTGGAGGGGTTGAGCTGAGTCACATGTGCTATATAAAAAATCCGAAAATACCGTTACGTAATATGTGAATAGCCCTTTAGCAGCAGGTTACGAGTTTACTATACATTTTAACAGATTATTTTACCATTACGTTTTGCAAAAAAAATTGAAAAAAGTATTAAAATAAGCATTCTCAAAGAATGTAAAGTCCTTAAAAAGGGACAAAAGATGAGGAAATGACAACCCAAGTACGCAGTTTACCTATGTTTAGTCTCTAGATTAATTGATATATAGTGGGTTTTATGCCAAGGACATGAAAAAAGTTAAATAACAACTGAACAAAAATTTAAAAGATATCTTTGGAAACAATTTTTCTAATATTTTCTTCAAAGTCTTTAATTGATTGTTTTGCAATATATATAAAAATATATATTAACATTAAATAAACTCTAAAATGCACACACATTATACGTTTTTATCGCTCTCGGCTTAAAATTAATGTTTTTTTTATAAATTAATTTTCTACATACAATTTTTATAAAAATGAATTTTGTGCCGGGGAAAAAACAATCACAGCTTTTTTACTACGAGAGATAGTCATAAAATTTCGAATTCTTGTAGAGTTAATTTGAGGCTATAACATATAATTTAAAAAAAAATTTTTTGTGAAAACTTTTCAGGATATGTTTGTTCAGGGGAACTGAAGTAAATATTTTCATAAAATTCTACAGAGCCTTCCCTTTTATATGCTACAAAGCTTGCTAAAAAATATTACATACTAATATTAAAAAAAATTATTTAAAATAAGCATACATGGAAAATGTTAGTTTGACTATATCTTGTCTCTAGATTAATAGATTATAGTGGCGTTTCTGCCAAATAGAAAAAATTAAAATTTGTCACGCCGTGTTACACACGTCCATATATATCGAAAAACTTTTTCGTTCGCTAGAAATCAAAGTTTTTCCTTTAGTTATTTGGAACGCTACACTACATTTTTTCCATCAGCTCTAGTTTTCGAGATAAAGCGTTATGTAAAAAATAAAGCACTTTCACCGCATATAGTAGCATAACGTCAGAAGGGGTTTCCCTATTCAGTCCGTTTCCCTATTGAGGCCGTGCAAACATTGTTGCTAAATTTACTCTATTTACTTTATGAAGTTTTAAAAACAGAAACTTAGAAAAAATTTTACAAATTTTTTTTGCTCAAACTTTTACGATATCGCCGAAACTGCTGTGCAGATTTAGACATAATCTTTGAACGGCTTAAAGATAATTTTGTTGTCGAATTTTGAATTTCTTATTTAAATGAATTAAGCATTGCCTTCTCACGTTATGATAATATATGTCCTGCAAGTGCCTTAATTTTTGACATAACGGTATATCTCGAAAACTAAAAAATTCTAATTATATATTTAAAATCTGCATACACATATATAGTCGGTGACGGCTAAACTTTTTATGAAACGCAATGTAATCAATGTAAACATGTGTTACTAATAAGAAAAAGAGTTGAGTAGTCAAAAGTGTAATGTTTTTCAGCACTACATTTATTTGCCATCAGCTGCGTCCTTAATCTTCAGCTTTTTTGAAAGTAAAATTTTCAGTTGACTCAGTAATTACTCATTTACTGCATTTTACTGTAAAACTAAACAAACGGACCTTTTGTATTGGGAAATTCAAATATTATCCTGAAGAAATTCTTTCATACTACCCTATTAAACTTTTACTTAATATGTATATATAAAATAATTTAAATGAAATTTATTTGCTGGGCTTAAGCATTGTCTATATGCATTTCAATAGTGCTTTACCAAATCGTCAGTAGCTTGCAAACACAATTTTGAACAGTTACAAAGCCTTTATCTATCAGACTTTCAAAAACAATTTAAGAATTCATAAATATGTAAATGATTTTCAAAAATAAGCATAATAGGCTGTGAAAACTATACAAAAACCAGCAAATAATTTGTATTCGATTGTAAAGCACCAATGAAATGCATATAGACAATGTTTAAACACCAGCAAATAAATTTAATTTAAAATATATATAATAGTTTTTAATCTGGTCAGCCTAACACAAGATCACACCATTTCGTTCGTTTGTCTTCAGTATATAAATTCTAAAATTTTTTCACGAATTAATAAAAAAAAGTAACAACTTTGCAAGCGTTTTTCTGTATTACGGTCTTATTTACAATTAATGAGTCAATAAACTTTCATCTCCACGTAAATACGTGTGTAGGTAAGTAAGTAAAGGTCACTTAATTCAATTCACACATTCACATATTTGAAATTCTTCAGATATTTTCGTATTTAACTATTGTTTATCTGACGTCTGCTGTAATCTATTTTTATTACTAATATTAACTAACGACAATTTGAAAAATATGAAGGTGAAAAATTTTGTTTACTTGGATTACAAATAAAACTTCTCTGAACATGAAGGAGTATGCAGTTTATCGGTGATAATGAGCAATAAAAAGATTTTATTGGATAACTTTTAATGCACTCGTAACCCTACGGTAAATGGAACTGACACAAAACAAGTCACGTGACCGGTCCCAGTCCGAGTTCTAACACTTCCTATGAAGCGGACCAGCCACTTTTACATGGGGATGGCCTAGGATGGGGTTAATTGATACTTTGTATGCACCTTGTAACTTGTCTCTGAACTATCTTATGAAGTCCTAATCGGTGTCGAATAATATAGATTATATATAAATATTATTCCAAAATTCAGCTGAAAGTATCGATTAATTTATTTTTTTATTGTTACAAATCCAAGTAGAAATTGTATTTTATTTTTAAGCGGTGTTTGATAGGATTCGAATCGACAACCTAGTGGACTATCCACTCCACCACAGGGGAACTTATATTTCATTATTATAAATACCAGTTAAGCTGGAGTTAATATCTGAATATAGTTACGGAACAGGTTCCTTAGTGGCATGGCAGTCTCATTGAAGGGAGACAATTAATACTATTTACATATTATGTGATAGGCCTTAGATCCATGTGCATCGAATTTGTCCAGTGCCGTTTACTACAATACTAGCCGCAGTACTAACTAAATTGACTGAAAATAGTTAATATGTGACCATTTACACAATATGTCTTTTTTCATCATTCACTACTCCTTATTTTTGGTACCAGTCTCATTTTCTCAAGTCATAGGACGATTACTTTTGGATCAATTGTCACCAAATTTTCCGCAGGGAATATCTTGTGTTTATAATTTCGCATAAAAAAATTTTGTGTGTAAAAATATAAGTGATTGCAGCTTGAATGTTTAACATACTTGTTAATTTACGATTAACTCCTTCAGTTTTATAAAGTTTTTATGTGACTCATTAGCACAAAATGCCTTAAACTCAGAGACTTTTTATTTTTTATTTGCATATCATCTAAATATTTTTGTTGATGAAAATTTATTTTCATTTCAACAAAAAAAATAAAAGATATATATTTATTTTCAAATATAAATATCCATCATGCTGAAAAAATAAAATAAAATTTCAACGATAAATATCAGAAAAGAAAAGTTCTCAAATGATTGTTTTTTCCAATTTCTTCAAATTTTAAATATTTGGAAACATTTCACATCAAAATCAAAAAACAAAAACTGTTACTCTACATTGGACTTTCCGCGATGTTAGCAATTTCTTCTGAGATTTTGTTAATCCTTACAATATTAGTGATTTCTTCAATATTTTTAGCAATTTTTCGTGAACATGCAGCTTTTGCGGTTTCTAATCAATGTTAGGGCTTGTTTTCGATTTTGCGAATTCTCACGAATTTCCGCAATGTTCGGGATAGGAGCGACTTTTTGCCAGTTTTTAGACTCTTTACAGTTTACACGATTTTTAAACCATATTAGACTTTGTTATCATGCCGCTGTTAGCAAGTTTTTGCGAATTTTCGCAATTTTCGCGATTGTTTTCAAAATTTTGGCATTCCTTACAGTCTTCGCAATTTTTAATCAAAATTATGGCTTGGTTAAAAGTTTTGCATTTTTTCACGAACTTTCTCTGTTTTTGCGATAGGGGAAATTTTTCCAAAGTTTATGGTTTTCTTACATTTTTGGAGCTTTTGATCAATCGTAACATCAACACATCAATACGACAGTAAACAATTGTCACTTGTCTACTCATTGTCGACAACAATTGACTGCTATTGACAGTCTCTTACTATTTTCTGAAGCTTATGAAATTAGTCCAGCATGTTAATATTAGTCAATTGTTGTCGACAAAGACTGATAATTTTTTGATCTCGTGTTGATGTAACGTCGACGTCGTCTTTCACAATAGGGGTATTGTAATCTTTCATGTACAAGAAAGTTTTTTGCGAATTTTCGTAATTTTCGCGATTTTCCCGTGTCTTTCTTAATTTTTTAATTTTAATTAATCTTTTAATTTTTTTAAATTAATCGTTGTGCTCTCTTTGTATTAATTGATTCAAAACGTAATTTAATTTTTTGTGAAACACAGAGCATACCCGATAAACATTTTATTATTTTACTGTTTTGCTTATATGATTTTTTTCTTACAACACATTTTTATTATAGTACATATAAAATTTTTTCATCCGATAAAAAAAGTTGAAAATATCATAAACGATTTATCGTTTATTATATTTATAATAAACGATTTTTTATTTTATTTCTTTCGAAAAGAAAAGACAATAAAAATGCTTTGTTTCAAATAAAGAAATCCAAATGGATAAATATAATATTTTAATCACAAAAAATGGTTTTAAAAGTATTAAAATACGGTCTCTGCTTTGAACTTTTGTTTAATTTGATTTTAAATGATTTTAAAGAACTCATTTGATTAAAAAACCAATCGACTAAAACGATTCCGAAATTTGATTGATTGAAAAAAAAGAAAAAACATTAATATTTGTTTTCGAATAAAATAACATTAACAGGCCACTGTTCGTTTATTGGCCTTCTAGAGTTTTGCGTTTCACCCCCCGCATATGATTAGTGGTTGTCGTCGGGTTACTGTACCTAGTTATTGTTTCGCGTCGTTGCCGTAACCGCATGCAAAACATTTTGTTATTTTAGCTTTTAAACAAAGCGTATTTTGATATATGGTGGAGGACCAAACAAAACTCATTAGAATAAAACAGGAGAGAAATTTAAGGAATCCAGTTTCCTATACAACGGTGTAGGTCGGCGCAATTTACTTGGAGGTGGCTCCTTAGGCGAAAACAGTAATTGGTGATAATTCATTGCTAGTAACTTAGACTGAACACACACCAACAAAAGACAAAACGTTTTTGCCTTTCAAGTCAAGTACACTTGTTTGATGCTAACCCATACCAAACAATACGTCTTATCAAGTTTTGTCTTAAAAGACAACATGTAATCAGACAGCAATGCGACTATATTTTTTGTATATTTTCTTTTTTTTAATTGGTGTGGGTTACATCATAAGAAAGCACGCAATTATGTGCAATGAGGCTCGTTTCAGTCTTTTTGTCTTACTCTGTGTGGGTATGTTGTATCAAACCACATGTATCTTCTGCAATCAATCTTTATGCGCAGTAAGTCAAAAAGACAGTAGTGGGGTTGTTTTGTTTGGTGTGGGTTGTCTCATAAGAATTAGTGTACTGTTGTCGTATTATTAAAAAAACTGTTTTGTCTTATGTTGGTGTTGGTTGGTACGAGTAGTAAATTTTGTTTGAAAGGGTGACTTTATCCAAAATTTTCCAAGTTATGTTTGAAAAACATTAGTCCAGACGTTTTGCAGTTATCGGGTATTTTCTTCGGAAGTTTTTAAATTTTTTATTTATTTGTTTTGTTGTAAAGGCTGATTTAGCCGAGCGTAAATGTAGAAAACGTTGATGTAGTTGCATGTGCTGATCGTTTCTGTGTCATAGCTTTTCAATGTGACAGAAACTATCAGCACATGCAACTACATCAACGTTTTCTACATTTACGCTCGGCTAAATCAGCCTTAAGTTACGTCGCTGACTGTCTAAGGCTGAACCCACACCAGCATAAGACAAAACAGTTTGTTTGACTAATACGACAACAGTGCATTAGTTCTTACACACCAAACAAAACAACCGCAATACTATCTTTTTGACTTACTGCGCAAAAATATTGGTTGCAGAAAATACATGTGGTTTGATACAACATACCCACACAGAGTAAAACAAAACAGACTGAAACGAGCCTCGTTGCACACAATTGCGTGCTTTGTTATTATGTAACCCACACCAATTAACAAATAAAAAAATCGAAAAAATACAAAAAACATAGTCGTATTGCTATCTGATTACCTGTTGTCTTTTAAGACAAAAACTTGATAAGACGTATTTTTTTGGAGTGGGTTAGCATCAAACAAGTGTATTTGAGTTGAAAGACAAAAACGTTTTGTCTTTTGTTGGTGTGGGTCAGTGATGTTATATACTTTTTTGAAAATTCTTTACGCAGCCCGAAAAATATCCCTACTTTTCCCTGCGCGCCTAAAAAATTATCTTTACAAAAGTCCCTACAACTTTTAAATGATAATATATGAATGCAACTAAGCCCCTTTGTGTTTAATGTACATATACGTACATATATCGCTTAATACGAAAAAAAGCTTGTCTCGAATTTTCGATATTTTACAGGAGAAGGAAAAAATTGAGCTGCAACTTTCTTGGCTCTTTAAGAAGGGTGTAATGACACGTTGACTACTAGAAAACGTTAAAAACGCGATTTCGAAAAAATCGATATACGCCTTTTTATGCTAAGCCATTGATATACATATAAAATTTATTTAAAGTTTTTTTTATTTAAAGCTGTTATACAAATTTTTAGAATTTCGAGATAAAAATATTGCACTATTTTCAGAATTTGATCTAGTTTTAGGAAATGTAGCTAACTTTCGATCTACCGAAATCAAATTCCCTTTTTATCGGGATCATCACATATAAAGATATATATATACTTTTATATGAATTGCTCTGTTTTACAAACTTTTATTTTTGGAAAGTTTAGTTTCCTAATGCAATTTTTAAATGTATTACTAATTACGATGTGTAAACACGAAAAAATCTTTTCGACCATTGTCCAGATAACGGCGGTACATTTGTGTTTTTCGATGTACACTCGTCTTTAAAGCGCCACAAAGACTCAAAGGCTTCTTTGAATAAAATGAGTTATATATCTATCTACTAAATTACGCGTCGAATATTGGCTAATTGGCTTTGATCGGATAACAAATTACGAAGTTATAATGGATTAAACTCAAAATTTTATAAAATTTTTAACTTTTTTAACCAATTTTTTGTCATTTTGGAAGCTGTTATGTACCACAAATAATAAAACAAATCCATAGTTTTATAATTTTATTGAATAGTTCATGCAATTACAAAAATTGTAAGCCATATTGGACCGAAATCGGCCAAAATCTAAAAATGCTGTAATAAAATAACGAAAAAACTAGCATTTTTAAAAATCCCTACATTTTAATGATTTGAACAAATCTGTCCATTTTTCCCTACGGTCATTTTTTTAAACAAAAATCCCTACGAATAGGAATTTTTCCCTACATATAACAACACTGGTGTGGGTTAAGCCTAAATTAAAATCGATCTAGCCGTTTGGTAGCTTCGGTGTCAAAGACACACAGATTCAACATAATACATATGGAAAAGATGTGATATCTTCTAAATGGGTCGATCGATTTTCTTCAAACATAGCTAATAACACTCTCGGTCAAGTCACCTTTCAAACAGAAAAAAAACTAAATCAAAATCGGTCCAGCCGTTTGGGCTGTATGATGACTTGTACAGACACACATATACACAGCCACACACAACAGCTAATAACACCCCTGTTTTTTGGGCGGGGGTAAAAATACAGATTTTCTGATAAAAATTTTTGGTTATAATTTTACATTCAAATCATAAACTATTTTTTTTTTTCATGAAAATGGCTCTCTCACTATACAGCATTTAATTATTGTGTTATTATATTTACACTTAAATACATTTGAATGAATATGTAAATTTAGATATAATTTAGAGGAGAACTAAAGTTATTTTTTTCTGTTATAACTATTTCCGTGTTGTTGGTTTTTTGTTTTGTCAAGTAATTTATGTTAACCAATTACATATTTAAATTGTTAGTTATATTTTTTCAGTCTACTCATTGACAACTCGTAGCAAACAATTAGAGCTTCAAGCCCAGACAATAAAGCATATTCGTAATTGATTACTTCGATAAATTTTTGTTTTCATTATTATAGTGAGGAAACGTTCTGTTGGAGGATTATATAGAACCCAAACATACATATACATACAAGTTCGGCACATTACTGATAAAGCTAATTCGAGTACGCTGAATTCAATGGGGTTAGCCGTTTTTTTGTTTTCAAAGTTAGCTCTCGTTTTCGCGATATGCACGATTTAAAATGTTCATATTAAATTACGAAAAAATCAGCGTGTTGCGTTATGTTGTTTTAAATTCGAAAATTTTCACAAAAGTACAAAATTATCGTTTTAATGCGCGTAATCAAACAGAAAACTTGTGATGTAGGAGCAGGGAAAAGGGTACATCCTATACAAAAGAAATTAATAATTAACGCATATTTGGAATATTGTACCAGTGAGCGTTTACAAACTTGGTATGTATGGATTCCTTTATAGTTAATGCGCGTAATCAAGCAGAAAAATTGTGCTGTAGGAGCGGGAATTATTAATTAATTTAGGCATATTCGGAATACCGTATCAGTGAGCGTCTACAAACTTGGTGTGAATTACTTTATAGTTAATGCGAGTAGACCAATAGAAAACTGGTAGTGTAGGAGGGGAGAAGGGTACTTCCCATACAAAGTAATATTTAAAAAAAACTTAATTATTTTTGGCTTGAGTTCGGTTTTAATTTAATTTTTCAATTAAATTATATTTTTGTTTAGAGATAAATGTGAAGCATATAGACAAAGAAAATTTTGATTGCGCGGAGGGTTGAACTGACGTTTCGACAGCTCCCGCTAATCTCATCAGAGTTCTTTACCGCTTAGACCACTCGACCAAAGTCGGTGGTTTGTAATTATCAATGATAATTCATACTAGAATAGAGAAATAATAACAACAAGCTTAACACAAGACAAAAGAAAAAAGTTAATATCAGAAATACAGATCTAAGACTGACAATATGAATTGATTAAAAGTAGATGATATTCAACTCTTGACTGCAAACCACCGACTTTGGTCGAGTGGTCTAATTGGTAAATAACTCTGATGAGATTAGCGGGAGGTATCGAAACGTCAGTTCTTCTTTGTATATATGCTTCACATTTATCTCTAAATAAAAATATAATTTAATTGAAAAATTAAATTAAAACCGAACTCAAGCCAAAAATAATTAAATTTATTTGGATATAAACCCATATAGTTCGACTAAACTCATAACTTAATTGCAAAAAAAAAAAAAACTTAAACTTAAACAGAAAATTAAACCGATTTTAAAATATATCCAGAAAAAATTAAAAAATAACAACTTTAAAAACCGACTTTCAAATACTAATTGTGAATAGGTATGAAACTAACCCTTAAACACATTTTAAGTTTTGAACGATTTCTAGCGTTCCAGTTGAATCTGGAGCTTGTGTATATTTCAAGACGTACACACAGAAAAATTTCAATGCAAAATCCTCGAAAACCAGGTTAATTTTAAATTTTTTGGTAGCGATTTTGCTTCATAGGGGTTTCATGTTAATTCAACATGATTTATAATAAATAATCTTGAAGGAACATTCATCCTTTTGAATTAACTATATATCATGTTGATTTAATATTGCACTACAGTTAAATCAAAATGAATTTGATTCTGAAATAATATGAAAAATCATGTTGAATCAAAGTTATATCGAGTTGAAACAACGTGAATTTGATATTGGAAAAACACGAAGAATCATATTGAATTATAGCTATATCAAGTTGAAACAACGTGACTTTAATGTAGCTATTTTATTAATTATTTTACTTGCGTGATGGCTATTAGCATAGGCACCAGAAAACTTTGTGTTGTAGTTGGCTGCCTCAGCCAAGATTTGAGCTTGTGCCACTTGCATGATAGTCTACGCGCTAACCACTGCAGCCACAACAGCTTTAAACTTTACTTTAGCTATGCACTAAATAAATACCCATCGTATGCAGTGATGTCAGATGTAGGGAATTTTCCCTTTTTGTAGGGATTTTCCCAAAAAATTCCATGCGTAGGGAAAAAAGGACAGATTTTTAATATTCTGAAAAATGTAAAGAATTTTGAAATGTTTCGTTTGTTTTATATAAAAATTCTAATAATTTCAAAACTTTAAAAGAAATCTTATAAAATCTCTAAAGTGATTTTTATTATCATTTATTATTATTATCTGATAGTCGGGGTTGTAAATTTTTTATAACTAAAACGCTATTATACCTTTCTCAAAACGCGCTAAATCACAGCGTTGACATATATTTATAACCAAAACGTGCTATTCCCAAACGCGCTAAATAAAATTTTATTAAAAGTCGATGCATATATTGCAAAAAATTCAATATTTATTGAAACAAAATAAATAGCTATCTACATATTTGTTTTTAAATTTCATTTACTTGAGGTCTACACGTAACATAATAAAGGGTCCGCCATATAACGTTTATTTTTCAACTAGTGCTTATTTCGTGAATGGTAACACTTAGCTCATGTCTGATTTGACAGATAATTAGTTTTATCCTTCCGGTGAACGAATATGGTTGTGTATACGCTTGCGAATATGGTTGTGTATGGGCCTCCGATCGACTTACAGAAGATGCCGATTTTGCCAAAAAAATCATATTTTCAGATGAAGCTCATTTTGATCTTGGCGGGTATGTAAACAAACAAAATTGTCGCATTTGGGGCACAGAAAACCCGCACGCATACATTGAAAAGCCCACGCACCCAAAACGAGTCACTGTTTGGTGCGGATTTTGGTCCAGAGGCATAATTGGGCCACTTTTCTTCGAAAATGAGGAAGGAGTGGCCGTTACAGTCAATGGCGATCATTATCGGGCCATGTTGAACGAATTTTTGTTCACAAAAATTGAAGAGGAGGATATTGGCAACATTTGGTTTCAACAGGACGGCGCTAAGTGCCACACAGCCGAAGCTACACTCGATGTTTTGCGCCGTGTTTTTGAAGATCGCATTATCAGCCGCAGAGCTGATGTCGTTTGGCCACCTCGGAACTGCGATTTGACACCGTTGGACTATTATTTGTGGGGTGCCGTCAAAGATAAGTGTTACGCCGACAAGCCAGAGACAATTGACGCTTTAAAGGACAATATTCGTGAAGCCATTGGTGAAATACAGCTGCACACAATCAATAATGTGCTTAAAATTTGGAACGATCGTGTAGGATACTGCATGGCCAGCCGAGGCAGCCATTTGAATGAAATTATTTTTCATTATTAACCGGAAGGATTGTACTTTCAAATAAAAAAAGAAATTTGAGAAAATATTGAGTAGTTTTTTTTATAGCATTTTCAAAAAAAAAGTTATCTGGCGGACCCTTTATGTAAGCTGAGATTGTCAAATTCAATCGCAGGGAGAATTATGTTACGTGCAGACTTCAAATTAGTGTTATGTATCTCAATGTTATAATAATTTTTATGAGCGCGTTGTTATGAGAATTCTTATAACAACAATCTTATGAGAGAAACTGGCAAAAAACACATGTACATGAAAATAAAATAGTGTGCATGTGTGAGTATTTATTAAAATAAATGAAAAACGATGTTTTTGATAAAATTTCTGTGTTAAATAAATGAATAAATGTGTTTAATTGATTTATAAATTTAAAATTGTGTGAAAAATTAAAAATAAAATAGCTAATTATGCAAAAGTAGTACATGTTAACTCGATGAGCATTTGCATAAAATGAAATCTTATCGGAAAAGTAAAATTACGTCTTCCCCTAGTATAAGATTAAGAGAAAATTCGACATTTTGTTTTTAGTATTCTACCGACCTTTTCTCTCATGTTATCTCAAAGTTAATGTCTCGTGATATGTACTTACGACAACTATTAAGAAAATATAAGAAGCTTAAAGCGATAAAAGAACTTAAAATGTTCTTTTGGTATATCAATATTTACTTTACTTTATTGAACGTGCTATGAAGAAAAATAGCGTTTGGCATAGTTAAAACGCGCTAAATTGGCAACGTTGCTGATAGTCATAAATAATCAGTTTACGTTACGTTAAAAATTATATCAAATAGCAAACTAGAATATCACAATTTTTTCAATCGGTGAAAATTTTAATGGGCTTAACACATAAAAATGACTTCATATATTTTTCGCAGTTTTTTGATAAAAATGTGGTTGTAGGGAAAAAGAGGGATTTTTTTGGGATACGTAGGGATTTTTGAAAATTTCTTCTGACATCACTGATCGTATGTAAAATGAATTTCATTTTAATTCAACATGATTTCAATGCTTATTTAACATAAAACTTATTTTAAATTAAAGTTATAGTCATGTTGGTTTAAAATGAAATGTAACGTTTACAACAACGTTGTTTTAACAGTGAAAAATTTTAAGTCAAAGAGATTTAAGGTTAGATTAATAATTTTTCATTTAAAATTAATATGGAACAATGGTAATTTTAAGCCAGCAGCAGTAAATTTTCGGTGTTAATTCGTTTTTTTTCGTCTACATAGCCGACACATGTAAGAATAAACAACAACAACAACTAAGCACAACAGCGAGCTGTAGCAATGAACAATGCAAATAAAAAACACTAACACACTTAGGGCCATTATTACAACTCGGCTTTAGTTATAATTATCATTTTATCGGACGGATAAACAGTTTTTCATTATTACAATTTTAATTTAACCTAAAAGTGTGGGATAACTTACTGGCATGTTCATTCTTCCTCTAACTTTTATCGGCATACATTTTCGTAGGCTGCCATATTTGCTTCTTTATCAAGTAAACACCAAGACGTATATAACAGGTGAACTCACTAGAACAACTGAGCTTACTGGGTAAACTTAGTGGAGTGATGAAATTATCATAATATCATCACTATATGGAGCTTCCCTTCTTTACGGTATAGGACATTTCCTTATAGATCTACCTGCGCTGATAATTCCACCCATCTTTCAACATTTTGTGACAACTGTAGTGTAGTTTCTACAACAAATTTATTCTTGTGTTAGACTTGTGTGTACCTCTTATCTCTGCCATGGTAAATATATATGTATGACGTTGCCACTTGTGCTCTGCTATAGCCATACTTTGAAAAAGATAATTTATATTTTACAGGCAAGTTGTAATAATGCAAAATTGTTGCAGGTCAGTTTATCGATCACTTCTGCTAATGGTGCCAGTAGCCATCTTCTACTTTACTACCGAGTTGTAATAATGGCCCTTAAAGGACAAATTATTTCTTGTAAATTTAACATGATTTCAAATCACAATTGCGCCATGTTGATTTCATATTTCTTTTATTTCTGGCGAATATTTGTGCTTAAGGTGATTTTTTGCTTCTTTTTTGGGAGAAAGAGACAAAAACTCATACATTTAAGAGATTTAATGTTCTACAAAAAATTTGCCCGTGATGTTTTGCTTAAAATTGCTGAACACATCTTATAACTTAAACGTAAGACTGACAAGATTTTCTATGCCGAATCATTATACATAACTATAATCAATATAAATGAATCACAGATGTAAACTTTCAAAACGCCGATATACGTAGTTATTCATTTTAATGCCCTTTGCCGGAATCAGTCGTTAGAGCAGTGGTGGCCATACCCCCAATTTCCTATACTCGTGAGTATAGACTGTTTTTTTTACCATCACCACTTGTACCAAGGTGGATTTATACAGGTGATATTATAAGCACAGCTGTTCTACTTTTTTTCCCGCAAATTAGATGCTCGTATGTCAAAATTTTTATACGTTGACATAGGTGCTGAGATGTCAAATGTTATTGTAATGTTGTAGTTGTTTTAGAATCAACACCACCTGATAAAATTAATTCACCTTGACTTGTACACTGTGTGTGCCGATCTATTTAGCCGCGAAGCACATACACAAACAAAGGATAAGATAGTGTATGTTTGGCCACCACTGCGTTAGAGCCATCTAATTTTTTTGTGCTGTACAGTGTAATTAGTAAAAAAGCGAGTAAAATTGTTTTTCTAAATATAAAAAATACAAAATTTGTAATTCGTTTATAAATTCGTTTTAAGAAATACTCACGATTAAGTTATGGATTTTTGTCAAACTGTATGGGTTTAATACAAAGAAATTTAATTATTATTATTTTTTTTAAGAGAAGTTCGGCTTTTAATTTAATTTTTCAATTAAATTATATTTTTATTTAGAGAAAACTATTTTTTTGACTGCACGGAAGGTTGAACTTACATGTTTCGAGATCACTAAGCAGAGTTCTTTATCGCTTAGACCCTTTCTGTAGCTTGGAACTTATTTAAAATGTTTTTTAAATTTTGTTCGCTTGAAAAAAATTTAAAACGACAAATTATAACTGAAGAAAGAAGCTATCAAATAACAGATATAATTCGTTTCTATAATTCATTTGATTTATAGCATACATATCTCTCTTTAGCGAATCCTACTTTTCAATGCATTATCAAAATCTGACGCTTTAGAGTGGACCATATTATGCGCTGTTATGACCAACATTTGAAAGAAATAATTGTTCAAAAATAAATATCAAAAATAGTTCTTCTGTCTAATCATAAAAATATCCAATGAAATTTATGTTTATTACTGTCATTTTGGGCGAAGTATCTCGAAATGAATCATACCTTTTTGTTTTGATTTTATGCAAATTTTAATGCAAAATAATTCATGAACATTTTATTTTCGCAAAACCAATAAAACACAATTACAAATTACAATAATTTCTCACGACTGATAAAACTGGTTTCGAATATTTATTTAACTGTAAGATGCAATTAAATATTTTCCCATTAATTACATTGTGCTACAGCGAAAATAAATCTTAATTTACTATCGACCGTGAAATTACATTAGGATTTTGGTTTAATAACATACAATAGATTTATAGATAATATAGAATAAAATCGATCTGGTCCAACTATGATCAACATGGTCACACCTTATGGATATTTTGTGTTACACATCAAATGCTATTGAAAGCCAGTACAGAGGTCGTCTAAACACATAATTTCAGAATTAAACAAACAAACAATGCTCAACTATTTAATGAATTAACCTTGGTACAACTTAGATATAGACGAGCAAGTTCAGACTCAATTTGTGGCTCCACGTATATGCTGATCTCGCTCTTCTTTTGCTGCCTTGCGGGTTCCAATCTATGACTTGCTTTGCAATATCGGTCGTCTGCGCTTTGCAATTTCAATCGGCTGCTGACTTGTTTGATACCAAAGCTGAATATTTGTGATCGTCCTAGGCCAGTAGATGCGAATGATCTTTCTTAAACATTTATTTATAAAGACTTGTGGGGGTTGTAAGTCACATACCGCTGCATTCCACGTCCCGCACCCGTACAAAAGTGTGGATTTAATGTTTGTATTAAATATTTTTAGTTTGGATCGTCTTTATATATATGACGAGCTCCACACCGGTTTCAGTCGTTCAAATTATTGGCGGGATTTATTTATACGGCTGGAGATGTCAGCTTTGCTTTGCCAGGTAACAACACGATTCAACCTCATCATTGTTTTCGTTTTCCCAACGTTTATTTTTAGGCCAACCAGTAGTTCGATTTCCTGTACCATCGGAAGCTTACGTTGTATATCTGTGTAGGTATGTGTTAGTAAGCAAATATCATCAGCATGGTCAAGGTACTCCAGTCTGCCTTGGAGACCCCAAGTAATTCCATTTCTATTGGATGCTGCTTTACTCACTACTATGTCGAGCACGCAGCTAAAAAGCATGGTGATAATACACAACATTGACGCACGCCGGAGCAAATTTTAATTCTATTGCCAAACTGTTTTTCATGGATGATTCGGCAGATGGCGTTATTATAAAGACCTTTGACGAACCTTATTATCTTAAGAGGTACGCCCTTTCATTGTAACGCGCTCCAAATAGCTGGTTGGTTTAGAGTATCAAAAGCATTTTCGAAGTCTATGAACGCTTAGTAAAGAGGTGATTCCACTCTACAGATTGCGCTAAGATCACTCTTAGGCTGTTCATGTGATCACTACAAAATTTGTGTGCGTGGAAGCCTGCTTGTGCCCTTTTCAGATCAGGAGTAAGATTGGTAGACACCCTCTGCTTTAAGATTTTTGCAGTCAGCTTATTAATCATACTTAGCGGGATGATTCCTCTCCAGTTTCAGCGATTTGTTAGATCACCTTTTTTTTGTCAGATTCACAATTGCGCCTTCAGCAATTTCATCTGGTAAAAGTTCTGAACATTAGAATTCATTGATAATAGGAGCGAGTATTTTGGCGCTCGTTGTTGCTTCCGCTTTAGCATCTCCGGCGAAATATTCTCTATGCCATACGAGTTGTTGTTTTTGACTGATTTTATTGCGTCGCATATTTCACTGATGTTTGGGCAATCAGTGGATATGTTTGGGCTTATTGTATGTGATTCACAGCTGCGTGTTATTTCTTATGTCGGAGCAGGTGATGACAGCATAGTTTCGTAGAACTCTTCCCACAATTTCAGTTGTTCTTGCTTACATGTGATTAGTTTTCCAGTATAATTTTTTAAAGGTTTACCACTAGATTTTGTACTGTTTGCAAGCTTTCTTGCCGCGCGAAAAAGATCTCCTACGTAGTATGTGTCGGCAGCTGCTTGTGCCTCTTTAGCAATGTTGTTAATACAGTTTCGTTTATCACGTCGTGCACTCCTCTTAACTTCTCGATTAAGGTTTTGGCATTGGTCGAACTCGTTCTGCTGGAGTTAATTGTTCTGGTGTCCCAAATAAATGTCAGCTGCTTGAGTGAAAATGGTTTTTGTGTTCTCCCAGTTACAATTTCAGATATTGTCATTGTGTTCTAGAGATCTTTTCAATGCATCAGTAAAGGAATTAGTTACGGTTGAGTCATTCAGTTTTGTAACGTCATATTTTCTTCGTGAGAACTGTGCCTGTTTTCTGTAACATAGCGTCTTCACGAGCCATTGATTTGTCTTGACAAAAGTCAAAGTCGATATGAAAAAATAGCGCTAACATTTTCCTGATATTTTTCTGTACGAAGTTAAATGTTAGAACAAAATTATGTCTCGTGAAGATGGGGTGTAACTAATGTGAGAGTTTCTCGCATAGCAAATTTTATTATCATTCTGTGAAAAACAGGATGAGTCAGAAAAAAAAATTTAGTATTTCTATATTTTTAATAGGTTTGCATGGTGAGTCATATAATAATTTAACTAATATTCTATGAATTGTCCTACAAAAGATCAGATGACAAGTATAATTATTAATTTTTTCTCGATGTGAGAATTTAGCAAGAGTTTCAGAAACGAGGCACACGTTGCTGTTTTTAATGGCAGGAGTTTTAATGCGGATCGTTGCTATTACCAGATGGTGGTCACTTTCGAACATCTAAAAGCGATCCTCGCCACTTTCTGCTGATAGGGATGTGGTTGATCTGGTTCTGTGTTATCCCGTCAGGAGATACCCACGTCATCTTATGTGCACCCTTGTGTGGTGAAACAACGTTCCACCAATGACTAAGTTGTTTGCCATACACGTTTCAAGAAGCAGTTCTCCATTTTCGGTTCGCCGCCTCAAAACTATGTTTACCTATCGTGCTCTCTATGTTTGCATTGTCCCCACCAATTTGGGGATTTGATAATAAATTTATTATTTGCACATGCTGCTCAATTGTGTGACTGAACAGTACACAGAAAAAAATATTTGTAAATACAAATAGCTTTTTTGTTATATCAATTAAATAATTAATTGATTTTGAACCTAAAACGATTTTTGTAAATACAATTACAAAATTGTAAGTTAAAAGAAAAGCAGAAAAATATTTTCAATTAAATATATCAACAAAGAATTTGTTGACAACAAAAAGTTTATTAAAAGTTTTTTTTTTTAGATTTCAAAATTATTTCAATTAAGATTATTGTTATATCAACAATGTGAATTGTTGATTACCCGAACAAATTTTAATTGTCATAATTGTTGTATTAACAATATTTCTTTTATAAACAATCACAAATCTCGAAGCGACTTTTTGCTTGTATGCGAAAAACAATAAATGTCTTTGGGCAGAATCGAACCGGCGACATATGCACTAATAGACTAACGTTCTTACCTCTCAGCTACAGAGCAATTCGTTATTAAATACGGAAGTAATGAATACACACAAAACATGATTTGCTTTGCTTCATTTACGTGTGTGCATTCCGTTATGATATAATTTAAAAAATAACTTTGTTGATTAATTTAATTGACTAGAAAAATTAAAATTTATTATATCAACAATGATGATTGTTAATTTTTTCAACAAAAACTTTAGTTGGCATTTTTAATACAAAAAAAAAATCAAAAATTGTTGAAATTTTGCGCCATACATTGTAAAAAATTTGGTTAGTTCAGTTTGTTGAAAAAACTTCTGTGTTTGTCGTATCAACAACTTAATTTGTTATTTGTTATTAACTAAATATATTTTTGAATTTAAATTACATATTAACAATTCCAATTGAGGGTGCAGTTGGCTGAGTAGCTAGCGCGTTTGACTACAAATCCTCAGGTCTTGAGTTCAAGACTAGTTTCAGGCAAGCCATCAACATCATGAATTTTTCTCATGTGCACTGGTGTGTTATCGTGTTGGTTGTTGTTGGACAGTTAAAGTGATGAAGGTATAGCACTGATCACCTTCGCAGTACCGGCAGCGATTAATACTAATATATCCTAATGCAGTTCACAGCACCCTCCTTCGTCGGTATTGTAGCAGAACCGTAGGCGAATTAAAAGAACTAATAAAATGGCTACACAGCTTAAACAACTCAATGCCTCTACTTGACATCAGAAGGGCTTGTAACACTGCTCTACAAAAAACGCGCAATAGCAGGATTGTAAATGAATTAAGCTTTCTATCTCTCTCCCACTTCACCACCTGTTCTCTCTACCCTATCCCTTTCCCAAAGAAGGTAATACATTAATTATTTAGCTGGTAGGGATTAATTGCCTGATTGTGTTACTTCTCTTTAAAAAAAATAAAAAAATTTTTAGTTGCAGTTTTATGATATTTATTTCTGTGTAAGCAACAGGTATGACAGATGCTGTCAAAATTTTGAGGATCCATTTAAATTTCTTAGATTTACAAACAACTCTGATCAATCAGGCTTGGAATCTACAATATACAAGTTTTTTTCTATTTTGTAGCATAGTGTAATTAACGTATAATAAATTTGACACTAATATCGCATTCAGAGATGGACAATTGGAAAAAGTATTATCTTTAAGTGTTGTATTTTTATTCCGAGCGGGTTTGTTTGAATTTGAAACGAGAACCACATCGGTTACGGCTATGTGCCAGCTTCAGTGTTCTCTTGATGACGGAAAGTCTCTCTAAATATAATTTTTACCTTGACGAAATTGTTTCTAGTTTTCTTATTAATTACTGAACTATTAAATATCATTTAAATCCAATCGACATACCGATAATCATAACTTGACAACACGTAACTGATTTTTAAAACTTTTTAGACAATGAAACTGCATTAGCATTTCACTGAAAACTTTACTAACCATCTAATCAAAAAACTGACAATAAATTGAAAGATATTGTTAACTAACTTCGGTTTTTTATTTTGTAGATGAGAATGTTTTTTTTAGCGATATTGTAATGTTATTCCCTTTTACTAAAAATTAATAAAAAAGCAGTTACGTGTTGTCAACCTATGATATACAACTCCGACAATGGATTGCGAAACAAGTTTTCAAAGTAGATAGAACTATTGATTAAATTAAATTAATTAATTTCTATACCATGTTGAACATGATTCATATGTATATTTAGTTAGGTCACCGATCATGTAAGAGGATTTTAGTTTAACCTCAATAAACACATGTAGCAGATCAAAAGTAAGATGGTCTTTTAATAAGAACAGTTTATCGGGAAGCTTACAAAAAGATAGAAATTCATATTGTTAAAACAAGCATTTTTAATCAATTAATTTTGAATTTTTATAATTCCGTGGACGTTCGATAAAACCATTTAAATCCTTAACTCGACTTAAGTGGTTTTTTAAATTTTACAAATATTTGTATATATAAATGCAAAATTTTAAGGTGCGTCTTACTTAATATTTAAACAATTTTACTTATCTCTACTCCATATTTGTTAAGGGTGCTGTTGGCTGAGATGGTTGGCGCATTGACTATCATCCCTGAAGTCTTGAGTTCAAGACTAGTTTCAGGCAAGCCATTAACATCATGAATTTTTCTGGTGTGCATTGGAGTGCCATTGTGTGTTGATTGTTGTTAAACTGTTAAAGTGATGAAGGCATAGTACTGATCATTTTGGTATTACCGGCAGCAATTAATACGGACATATTCTAATGCTCATCACGCACCCTCCTTCGTCGGTATTGCAGCAGAATAGTCGGTGAATTAAAAGAACTAGTAAATGGCTACACAGCTTGAACAAATTAATGCCTCTATTTGACACCAGAGGGTAAATGAATTAAGCTTTCTATCTCTCTTCCACTTCACCACCTGTTCTCTCTATACTATCCCTTTCCCAAAGAAGGCAACACATTAATTAATTAACTGGTAGGCAATAATTGCCTGATTGTGTTCTTTCTCTTAAAAAAAATTTTGCGGGATTGGTTAATTATGTCCAATTTCAATTTTTCTTAATCGTATACACAGAAAGTTTCATTCTGCTCTTATTTTTGCCCTCCTGAAAATTTTGAAAACTATACTTAAGTTGTTTTGTCAAACGTCTACAAAATTTTTTTTAAACAATAAAAAGTCACGACAAAAATTAAAAAATTTATAAAAGATTAATACGAGTATTAATTATGTTTTCTTATAATTTCAATTAAATTAATACATGAATCATTTATAGTAACTCGTGATAAATAATAAGATAAATTTATAATTAAAGGGCAGGCTTAATCTTTATCGATTATATCTATAAATTTTAAATTATCATCTTGATCGCCATTGTTAGGTACTGTTAATGCTCAGAACAGGGATGGCAAAGGAATTTTTAAAATTTTTTCAATCAGATTCTAGAAATACCTCAGAAACTGTTGGGCAGATTCAAAAACAATAGCATAGCTTAAAGATATTTGTTTTTGTCAAAATTCTAATTTTGTTATTTAACTCAATAACCGTTAACCGTTCTCCAGTTATGCCAACATGAAATACAAAAAGCATTTACCATCATTTTTTAAATCTTTAAGCCTAGTACGCAGTTCTGCCTGAATTTCAGGCTGCCATAAGAAGTATGTGTAAAAAAGCAAACTGAAATTCAGGTTTGAAAAATTTTCAGGCGACTTTCCCTTTAGTAGTACGCAGCTGAAAAGAAAAATCAACACAATTTTTGTTTAATACAGGGATGGCATATCAATTATTGTATACTTTTTTCCCTCAACTAAAACAAAAATTAATGTTCAGACAATTGTTTGCTCAAGAAATTTTTGATATTTTGTGTTTTTGTGGTCTAGGCTTAAAAGCCTAGTATGCAGATCCGCCTGAATTTCAGGTTTGAAATTTTGCATTTATTTCTACACGGAATTATTGTCGTGTAGACAAATTTGTTTTTATTCAAGTAAATTCACTTATCTTTAGAAATTACAACGTACAAAATATGAAAAATTATTTCAAAGACAACAAAAACACAAAATATCAAAAATTTTCTTGAGTAAACAATTGTCTGAACATTCATTTTTATTTTAGTGGACGGAAAAAGTCTACAATAATTGATAATGGCAGCCTGAAGTTCAGGCAGAACTGCGTACTAGGCTTTAGGGGGATAATAACCTTAATAAAAAGCAAATTATTGTGATTACAAAAATCATTAATTAAGACTTTATTATCGCTTCGAAAAAATTTTCTAAAAATTATGGTAAGACTTTTTGAAATGGATATGACGATATGTTCTGTAACTGTCTTCGTTTTTTGATATAACGCCAGAGCACGAAAACTTCGAGTTCAACGTCCCAAATAACATAAGAATTAATCAACTTTCAGTTGTAGGACAAAAAAAAAGCGTTGACATTAATAATTTTTTTAATCTACTGTATTATTAATCGATGACCCTACAGAAAATCCCAATTCACGCCAAATATCAAAGCTCATCGCCTTTATTAAGGAGTGGCGCACGAGGAATTGAGTTTGGAAAAAAGTACAACGTATTTAAACATTTTTTTGATATCGAAAACTTTTTGTTTTCTATTCCATCATTATCTTCTAACCAGGTGCAAATTCAGGGGGATGAAAGCGCCTCTTTAGCTTAGGATTCGCGCCAGCATTTACGTTACACCAATTTCGACGTATTTAACCCCACTATACCCATTCGCACTTCTTAACAAAATTTTTGAATAAACTCTCAACTCCGTAACAATTTACAACCCCCAAAGTTCGTTACGTAATAGGCGATCAATCTCCAAACTCGTAACTGAGGCTTCAATATCTGTCTGTGGACCGGAATCAAAAATGTCTTGATTAAAAAATTCAAGTCCTCTACGCCACCTCAAGAATTTGACCGCGAAAACTAAAAAAAAATCAGTGTTTCGAGGCATCGATTGATAATAAGTGCAGTAAAATTCAAATTACAGAACAAAATTTTGGCCTAATGTAAATACATGTTTTGTAATTTTTCGGACAAAAAGGTTTTCGCAGAAGGAAAATCAACAGAATAAATATATGTACAGGTTTGAAGTGTTAATATTTTAGTTAATGCATAAACCAGTAGCATAATTGCTATAAAAAGTGTTGGTTTGAGATGCACTGCTTAAGTAGAATTGAAGGTGAAAGCTTTCAAAATATTGAAATAAAACAACACAATGGGGACTTTTTCGAAATAAATGGTAAGAAATCTGAAACTTCTAAACTGCTGATTGGATTTATCTGAAACTTCGAACAGTGCGTCTAAATTGAATACCTGGGACTCAAAAAAACTTTTGAGCTTTGTACTTTTTTAAATGTTACCTGATTTTAAAAATTTTAAAGCACGTTGCGTTAAGCTAAAAAATGCAAAGAAATAATGTCCTTACATGTGTTTCCGCATATCTCACAGTTTAGAAGATATTTCACTTTAAGGAAAAACAATTTTTTTTGTTTTGACTCTTAGGCTGAGGCCACATGGGCGTTTTTAAAACGCCCCGTTTCTGCTTTTTATATTAAATTTGAAGTTTTAAAAAATTGAGAACTTTAAAATTTATAATAAAAAGCAGAAACGTCGCGTTTTAAAAACGCCCGTGTGGCCTCAGCCTTAGTTCACAGTTGAAGAAACAAATTTCTTTTTAATAATGGCATTCTTGAAGTCGGAAAAAGGCTGAAAATTCAAAATTTTAAAATTTACCTGAAAAAAGCATGTTTTTTTAAATATCTTCATTATTTTCAATTTTGTACAACACTTTGTTTAATCCATTCACTCTTTAATCACATATCGCTAAAGGCAATCCATTGACAATGTGTTTAGCGCCAATTATTTTGTATTATGGACATGTACTCTACATTCAGCAATGATCGAAAATCGTAAATTTTAAAAATATAAAAAATTATGTCGGTGGATTTTGAAAATTCCATCAACAACGTTTTATAATGTAGATAGTTCTAAGAACTTTGGCGAAAATTGAAGATAGCCTGTTCGTTAATGTGGATATACGCGCAAATTTTTTAAAAAAGTCGCAATTTAAGATAAATAAAATTTGTAAAATAAAAAATATATATACGGGCATGTTCTGAAAATCAGCTGATTTGTTAGTGGGATTTTATTGTATTTTAAGTTTTTGTCATTTACAATAGAATATTTTAATCGAACTTCCAACGCTGTAAATCGTGCAATTAGCGAATGCAATAACTTAGCATTTATTAATTTTTTGAAATCACCGTGATTTGGCATCTCGTGATTCACAGAACAGTACAGATAGTAAAATAATTTTATTTTCTCAAAATGACATTTTTGACTTCTATATGAATCCTTTTACTACGCCTGAAAAATTAGTCGAATATCTTTTACTGATCCGATATATGCCGATTGTAGGGTATGCAATTCAAAGAACATAAAGAATTCTCTTAACTTGTTTCCTTTTATTCACACACCGTTTATAATTTGTAAAACTCTGCCTAAATTACATAAAAACAACAAAAATACATTTCTAATGTTATACAAGACGTTTATGTACACTTTTCAAAAATCGAATAGTGACTTAATTTAAAATCCAACTGTACACTAAACAATTATAGGCAAAATACTAAAAAAAGTCATGACAAACATATTTTTCTTTAAGGTCAAAAATACGGAAACACACGAACAGACATTATTTCTTTATATTTTTCAGTCCAACGCGCTTTAAATGTTAAAAATCGGATAACATTTAAAAAAGTTACAAGCTTCAGAAATTTTTTTGAGTCCCATGTAGTCCACTTTGACCCACTGTAATTCCTCTCATGCTTAAGCCAGAAGGCCACCGAGATACGCATTGTAAAGCCTGACTCCTCCTCTAAAGATATTGAACGTTTTTATCACAAAGGGACCATTATTATTGGACCCAAGTGGGCTGGAAATCTTTCCTTCCAATGCTTTCACCTGCAACCTGATAACCTATTGGAAGTTTCAGATAAATCCAATCAGCAGCTTAGAAATGTATTACCATTTATTTTGCAAAAGCCCCACTGTGCAATAGTTTAAAAATACATACAAATATGTATGTATTGCAATTTGCAAACATTAAAAATATTTCCTAAAATAGTGGTGTATAATTTTTATATGCATATTATGATATTTGTTTCCCCAGCTCCAGAACAGTCAATTAAGATTTAAACGTTTAAGCAAGTCACCTTAATGTCTACTACAATACATACATAATATGGTATTCATTCGGTTAACCGTTAATCGGTCAACCGGTTAATTACTACCCGATTAACTGATCGGTTAATTTAAAATTGTCTATTTTCGATTAACGGTTAAACCGGTTAAATTCAGTCGATTAACAGATTAACCGACGCAACAAATTTTTTCACCTTTCGTAGTATTATAACGTATTTTTGTGTGATTGTTTGTTTCATCTCATATACAAAAGGTATGTGGTTAGAAATTATATTTCCTACAAACAAAGAAGTGTGTTCAGTGATCTTAACTTAAGTAAAACTTTAAAATCTTTGGACGTGGCTATAAAAGAGTTTAGTAAATACTC
Organism: Panzeria rudis; assembly: GCA_956483635.1. Classification (NCBI taxonomy): domain Eukaryota; kingdom Metazoa; phylum Arthropoda; class Insecta; order Diptera; family Tachinidae; genus Panzeria; species Panzeria rudis. Next base: position 147,317,303 of record OY101448.1, on the reverse strand, counting down.
TGATACTCTAATTAAACTTAGGGCCATTATTACAACTCGGCTTTAGTTAAAATTAGCATTTTATCGGACGGATAAACAGTTTTTCATTATTACAACTTTAATTTAACCTAAAAGTGTATGATAACTTACTGGGAAGTTCATTCTTCCGCTAACTTTTATCGGCACACATATTCATAGGCTGCCATACTTGCTTCTTTATCAAGTAAACACCAAGACGTATCTAACAGGTGAACTCACTAGAGCACATGACCTTACTCGGAAAAGTTAGTGGAGTGATGAAATTATCACAATTTCGTCACTATATGGAGCTTCACTTTTTTACGGTACTGGACATTTTATTATAGAGCTACCTGCGCTGATAATTCCTCCAAACTTTCAACATTTTTTGAGAACTGTATTGTAGTTTCTACTACAAATGTATACTTGTTGTAGACTTGTATGTACCTGTTATCTGTGCCTTTGTAAATACACATGTATGACGTTGCCACTTGTACTCTGGTATAGCCATACTTTGAAAAAGATAATTTATATCTTAGAGGCAAGTTGTAACAATGAAAAATTGTTGCAGATCAGTTTACCGATCACTTCTGATAATCATGCCAGTAACTATCTTCCACTTTACTGCTGAGTTGTAATAATGGCCCTTAAGAGAATTATTAAGTTTTTGTTTAATAATTTAATAAAAGTCAATAATACTGTTGCCAATGATTTAATTAAAAATCTAAGGACTAGATTTAATGAGAGACGAATTCAATTATTTTATACCTACACTCAGGAATATTTCCTTCTAGCAACAGTGTTTTAAAATATAGTACAACAGAAACTAAGGAACTCGGAAATAAACTTTTTTGCAGAATGTTCGTCGCTGAGCTCTGCCAGTATGAGTCAGATGTTAATCTGACAACAGAAGTGTTTTAACAGAGTTAACCGAAACAACTAGAAGTGTTAAGAATTAAAAAAAATTAAAACAAGACTCTAATGGCATAATGGAAGATTTTAAAGCAGAAGCCTGATTAAATGAATACCCTAATGTATATGCACGTTTTACTTAATAAATATTTTTAGTTTTTTAGCTTACACGATATTTCTAAGATATGAAACGTATCGCAAAATTTTCCATATATGGTTTGATGGACTTCATTCGTGTCTAAAGGAAATCGCTACCAATTTTTTAAATATGTAAATTTTTTAAGACGACAATTATCTATAAATAAGTTAAAGAAAAAAACTGACGACGTATTGGAAGCTAATTTTTGATATTTTAAACAGCTCTCGCGAAAAATTTTTAAAACGACTTGGGCGGTTAAGGCTTGTGACCACAGATAATATTTTACGCGATTTCTTTTTGCAGTTTTCTTAGGAACGTATTTATCGATCGTGTAAAAAGAAAGTTAGGTGTAATTGGGAATTCTGTTATAAAATGGTAGAAACTGTACTTAGCATCGCCATCAATCATTTACTAACTTATTTGATTCATAAACCTTTCATTTAACATTGTGTGGTAGTTGTACAGTATGCATATTGTTATAACACAATATATGCTATAATAAATGAATAAAATTAGACGCTGTTGTATTGCGCATGTTAACAATTTACTTTCGGGCGAACTCTATAACATTATCTAACATTTTCTTTCTTGTTAACAGTATAAAAGAGAAGAATTTAAATTAGTTTTCTCCTAAATATTGTTGCCGTTTTAGTTTACATATTTGTATTAACGTATTTTGTGCGATGTGTTGTGGTTGTTTAATATTTTTTTAAACAATTTATTTTACGAAAAAGATAACATCTCATGTTTTTATGGTGAAGTAGTGATCAGTACAATACAAGATTATTACTGTTGGTAAATATGAATAAATTATGTCGATATTCGGCTAAAAAGTGTTAATATGAAAAGGATGATTCTAGGGGTGTAGCGAATATCAGTTTAGCAAATAATAAATTAAAATTTTTGCGAATGCGAATAATTAATTACATTTAAGTCATATAGTATACAAATAAAATTTTGAATATACGACTACACATGAATTACTGAAACGCAAAAACGATATAAAATAAAGAGTAAAGTTTTAATGAAATCGCTTAATGTTTAGCTTTTTATTGTTTAACGCCAATATAAGTCAGAATAAATACCCCTATCGCGAATGTGTTAGGAATAAGTTGTTTGGGAGCAAATCTATGTTCCCATTCCAAACAAATCGATATCGCGAATATTTTGAGAGTAAAAGTATCAATTGTGAATTATTTGGGAGTATTAATTTCTTTTGTGAACTGTTTATCAGTGCTTTATAAATAATTAGTACGGCCAACGGACGACGCAATCGTCCGTATTCTATGTATAAATAATTTCATTAAGGTTCATAAAAAAATTATTACACATCATAAAAATCTCTTTAAAAATAGACACACAATATATAATGCAACTGTGTATAATTAGTTAATGACAGTAACCTTCCTACACTGAAATTAAATAAATTCAGTAAAGTGCGAATTTGACTCGCACATAAAGGCATATGCATAATTCCATTTTTTCGTTTCGAGTTCCTTTGCTTTGTAGTGAACATATCTAATTTACCTACTTGTTAATTGTTTTTATATAATTATAAATTTTTCATTTTCTTTATAATTCAGACTTTTTTCATTCCAAGTTTTTCTTTTGAGTTAAAACATTGATTTATAATAAATATCCTTTTTTTAAAAAATTATAAATTTTATAAAAATTTATTTAAAAGGAAAATTAAAAAACCTACAGCTTTATTTTTTTCTTTCTCTGTAATTTTTTAAAGTTTTTTAGTTTTACCGTTTTTTCGATTTGGTGCTACATATTTTCGTTTAATAACTTTTTTCGTTTTGTAGATTTTTAGTTTTAGCTTTTTTAAATTTGGCGATTATGGCTGCCTTCCTAAACGCATGTTGCTTTGTAGTTCAACAATGTCACGAATTCCCAAACCCAACCGTGCAAACTTTGACAAAGTATTGCATTCGTAAAGTCATTTATTTTGAAGCTAAAATGCAAATAAACGCAACTAGCGCACTATTTAAATTGGCAATGCTTTTTATTGACAACACATTTGATTTGCATTGTTGTAAAGTATAATTGCTTGATTTAAACACTGATTTGACGTTGGATACAGACGTTTAGGAAGGCAGCTTATTTGTTCCTTTTTTTCTTTAATCGCTTCTTCCTTTTTTACTTGTGGTGGTTTTTTTCGTTTTTGACATTTTAACCTGTTGTTTTTTAGTTATGGCGTTTTTGGTGCCTTTTTCTTTCAGCGCTTTTTTCATTCTGGTGATTTTTTAATGTTGTATATTTTTTTAGTTCTGGTGTTTTTTTCGTTGAGGTGATTTTGTGTTTTGGCGATCTTTTTAATTTTTGGCGTTTTTTAGGTTTCTTCGTTTTGGTGTTTTTTTGTTTTTGTTTCAGCGCTTTTTTCAATCTGGCGAATTTTTTAATGTTGTCTATTTACTATTTAGTTTTGGTGCTATTTTCGTTTAGATGCTTTTTAGTTTTGGCAGTGTAGTATCAGTGTAGGGTAAACAAAATTAACAAAAATTTATACATCAGACTAATTTCTTAAAAATTCTCTTGCGAGTGACCAAATTTTTAATTAATAAAACTTATAGTACATTTACAAAGAACGAAAATGGCATATGAGCGTTTTCTTGTTCATTTTATCAAAAAATGGTTTACATCTAAAATTCTAAAAATCGGTGATACACGTGTATCTTTATTTTCTATTTTTTAGGAGAATCAATTGCAAAAATTTTTAATATATCTCAATTTTACATGTGCAATTGTTTAAAAGTCTTTTGACTTCCGAGTGTAGGGTACTAACGTCCAATGCTATTACATAAAAATTTTTATGTCATAATATTCTCTGAAAGATTATATTGAACATATCAAAAATCTATAAATCTATCGCTTATAACAAAGGCACTATCAAGTAAAATAGGCGATGCGAGCGGTTTTACTATGTTTTTTCCAACGTTCGACGTTTGTCGCTACTTGTCGGCTATGTCCGAGAGATAAAAAAAAACAAAAAAAAAAAAAACAACAATAAGAGCACATCAGTGAATTGTGGCTATCATCAAAATAAATAAACACCAACACAGTACGAGTGCAACTGTGTTAAACTTTATACACAGTCGCGCTCGTACTGTGTTGGTGCATTCAAAAGAAAAATCAGTCCATCCGTACTTACATTAATCCCAAGCGGTGGCAATAGTACGGTAATCCCGGTTTTTCTGAAATCAAGTACAGAAAGATTGTTTCAAGTCGGAATATTCAAGTGCAAAATACTTAATTTTATCCTGACTAGCCTTTATTCATGTAAAAAAAATCTTATTATAAGTAGGAGTATGTTTATAAACTTTATACACAGTCGTACTCGTACTGTGTTGGTATTTGTTTGCTTGATGATAGCCACAAATCACTGCTCTGCACATGTTGTTGTTTATTTTCATTACTCGGGCATAGCCGACAAGTAGCTGCTACACGTCGTCTTGCATGTAGATTCAAGCCCGCTGTATACTTGAATCAATCCGCCGCGTACTTGAATCAATCCTAAACTGCGTACTTTAATCAATCCCGCTCGTGCTTGAATCAATCCCGAATCAGGCTAACTTTTACTTATTTAATAATCTTGGAACAGACTTGAGAATTTTTATTTTTACTATGTATATAAATTTAATATTTTTACTTACTTGTTTTAATTTAAATTTATTTTTGATCATTCCTGGTATTGAACTTAACTCATCATGTTTTGTAAACCAACGCCTTAAGGCTGATTTAGCCGAGCGTAAATGTAGAAAACGTTGATGTAGTTGCATGTGCTGATCGTTTCTGTCACATTGAAAAGCTATGAGACAGAAACGATCAGCTTATGCAACTACATCAACGTTCTCTACATTTACGCTCGGCTAAATCAGCCTTTAGACAACTCAGCTAACTCGGTATAGAAAGAACGATGGCTAAAATCCAGTATAAACCAGCAGCATGTAATACGACGTTTGTAGGCTATTAGCCGGCAGTGCACGAACTTCTGTATGTTCGTGCACCAACAACAAGACAACAACATAAGCACAACATGCGACTGAAGCTGTCAACAAGCAAAGAAATGCCAACACACTATGTGTGTGTAAAAAGTTTATACTAATAGTAGTACTTAAAATAATAAGAATTTTGTACACAATTAAGGTATTTTGTTATTGATTCAAGATTTTTTACGTGATTATCCCGTTTTCGTCTTGACTTAAGTACATTTTAGTGTTATTCGTACTTAAGTTAGTCTTACTCAAAGTAAGTAGAAAATACTTGAATTTAGTACGGCGTTTTTCTTTCTGTGTGTTTATTTGATTTGATGATAGTCACAATTCACTGATGTGCTGGTGATCGTCGTATTTAAAATAAGAATTTTTTTTACATGAATAAAGCCGAATCAGGCTAAAATTAAGTGTTTTGCACTTGAATATTCCGTACTTAAATAAATCTTTGCGTACTTGATTTCAGGAAATTCGAGATTAACGTACTTTTGACACCGTTTGGGATTAATTTAAGTACGGATGGAATAATTTTTCATTTCTGTGCACCTACTTTGTGTAACTAAAAACTCATTAGATGAAATATTTATTGTATATTCTAATTTTATATTAATTTATTTAAAGTAGATTTTAAGTAAAAATAAAACGGGTAAATATATTATTATCTCTCATTCTATAACTTTATACAAGGTATTATTCACTGATATTGAAGGTTGACCTTGCATTACAGTGAGTATGGCTGATCGCTGTGGGCTCTCTGTCCTCTATCTCAGAAAGGGTTAGGCTTATGATAAAATATTTAATACAAAATCTGTTGCAAATTTTATGGTCTACAATTTCTGTAACAAAAATTAACATCATTGGAGCTATAGAAACCGAGATAATTGCCAAAAACAGATTTTTGTGACCTTTGACCTTAAATAACTTACGACGCAGACACGAGATTTTATGAGACTTGTGAGTTAATTTTTATAATACCAAAGTGAAAGCGTATACGAGTATTATCTGTCATTCCGCAGTTGACCCCCTTTTTTGCTTATTTGACTAGCATATGATATGTTATTTTACTGCGATATAATAAGTTAGTACAAGATTCGTGTCAATTTTCTATAATACTGGGTTTTCGATAGCTCTAAAAGGTAGTTTGTAGTACTCCAAAATGTGACTCCTGTCCTTTTCGAAATGCATGCTGGCTCCATTGTTAATAAGTACACACAAAAAAAAATGGAATGGAACTTTACATGACGCAATTGTGATTTGAAATCATATTAAATTTACATGAAATAATTTATCGTTTAAGTGTGTTAGTGTTTATTTGCTTTGTTCATTGCTACAATTCACTGTTCTGCTTAGTTGTGTGACTTGTTGTTGTTTATTCTTACATGTGTCGGTTATGTAGACGACAAAAAACAAATTACCAGCAAAAATTTACTGCTGCTGGTTTAAAATTACCATTGTTTCATATTAATTTTAAATGAAAAGTTATTAATCTAACCTTAAATCTCTTTGATTTTACATTTTTCACTGTTAAAACAACTTTGTCATAAACGTTACATTCCATTTTAAATCAACATGACTATAACTTTAATTTCAAATAAGTTGTATGTTAAATAATCATTAAAGTAAAATTAAATTCATTTTACATGAGATGGTATTTATTTAGTGTATAGGTAAAGTAAAGTTTGAAGCTGTTGTGGCTGCAGTGGTTAGCGCGCAGGTGGTACAAGTGCAAATCTTGGCTGGGGCAGCCACCTACAACACAAAGTTTTCTGATGCCTTATTACGTACGTAAAATAATTAATAGAATATCTACTTTAAAGTCATGTTGTTTCAGCTTGATATAAATATAATTCAACATGATTCTTCGTGTTGTTTCAATATCAAATTCACGTTGTTTCAACTCGAAATAACTTTGATTCAACATGATTATTCGTATTATTTGAGTATCAACTTCATTTTGATTTAACTGTACTGCAATATTAAATCAACATGAAATATAGTTAACTCAAAGGGATAAATGTTCCTGCAAGATTATTGTAAATCTTGTGGAATTAACATAAAACGCCTATGAAGCAAAGCCACTACCGAAAAATCTTAAATTAACCTGATTTTCGTCGATTTTACATGGAAATTTTTCTGTGTGTACGAAATAACATTCACACACAAAAAAAGATTGTAAATACAATACATTTCTTGTAATAACAATTAAATAATTAATTGTTTTTAAACATACAATAAATAAGTTCTTTAGAATATCTCGAATATATTAATACATTTTGTAAATGGAAGTTTATTTTCTGTTTCGCCTTATAAATACATTTATTGTCAACCGATCAACTAATTGTATAAAGGTTGTAAGAGAAATAAACAGATTCATATTGACTAAAGATTTTTTGTTGTGCTGTTTGTTTGCATAAGTTTTGTGTTTAAAAAAAACTATTATGCTTCTGTATTGTGATTCACATTTCTTATTTGAAAGTCTGACTATAAGCATACGAGCTTTGAAAACTTTTCAAACATGGTTTCATCACCTTAGCATCTGATAGTTCCCCCATTGGAGGACAACATATGTTGGGCTGCTTTTGTTTAAAGAGAGGTGCTGTTGGCTGAATGGTTAGCACATTCGACTACAAACACTGTGGCCTTGAGTTCAAGACTAGTTTCAGGCAAGCCAACAACATCATGAATTTTTCTGATGTGCATTGGTGTGTTATTGTGTATGTTGTTCTTTGACTGTTAATGTTATGAAGGCATAGCACTGATCACTTTGGCAGTATCGGGAGCTATAAACAAATTAGTGCCTCTACTTGACACCAGAGGGGCTGCAACACTGCTCTACAAAAATGCGCAATAGCGGAGTTGTAAATGAATTAAGCTTTCTATCTCTCTTCCACTTCACCACTTGTTCTCACTACACTATTTCTTTCCCATGAAGGTAATAAATTAATTAATTAACTGGTAGGCATTAATTGCCTGATTGTGTTACTTCTCTTCACAAAAAAAAATCTACTGACGAGTTAGCATTAGCACCCATCGAAATGCCGGCATATAGATTAGATAACAATGATAAATACATTAAATTTTTTTGCACATAAAAAAGTTAAAGCTGACAAAATTTCCCACAAAATGTTGCTGATCATTTCTTACTTAAGACCAATCTTGTGTTGCTTGAAGACCTTTAGTAGATATTTATGTCAAATATTTTTGTGGAATATTTCAGCCCGCCATGTCGCCGCTGAAGAAGTTTTTGGTCCCTTTTTAAGAAAGGAACAAAAAGATTCATACAACGAAGAGTTAAAATGTTCTACAAAAATGTGTCTCGTGGTGTTTACACAAAAGTCCTGAGCACATCTTATACTTAAACGTATGGGTTCACAGAAAAAACTAAATTTCATTTTCTGTAAAGGAATTCAACGAAATAATAAATATTTTTTCTAGGAACGGACCGACAAACAAATTTGTAAATATAGACAAAAATATCTAAAAAATTTCATTGAAAAAAAGGTGTTTTTTTCAGTGTACAAATTGTTTAAATCTATAAAACAATTTGTCTAAAAATATTTACAAATTGTAAACAAAACAATTTAATAAATCAAACAAAAAGATTAACTAGATTTTCTGAAAAATATCAAACAATATTTTTGTATGAATTTATAAAACAATTAGTCTAAAAATACTAACAAATACTAAACAAATAGTTTTTTTTAATATATCAATCGAAATTTTTGTCTGGGTCATCATCATCATGCATTAAGCATTTATGAAATTTCACTTTGTTAAATGTGTCCAAGTCTGAATGTTTATCTAAAGACTCTAAAGGAATGAATGAGAATTAACTCAACGACATTAACGAATTGATTCACTCAAAAATCTTCAGTAAACAAACTTGGTACAATCGCATTCCTTTTGCTATCATTGTTGTTGTTGTTGTTGTTGTTATTTGTGTGTATGTCGTCATCGGGGTTGTTTTTTTTTACAGCACAGTTTTTCTTGTTGTTTTTGGTGTTTGCGTTCTAAATAAAAGTCAAACAAACAATTCATAGATTGTGGACACAACATTTACTGAAAATTAAATTTATTTTTAGACAAACTTTTGTTTGAAAATTGTTTGGTGATAGTTTTTTCTGTGTTACAAGTATTCCTATGCCGAGCCACTATAACTATGTGCAAAACGCCGATACACGTGTATATTTTTTTTTTGGTGCCCTCTGCCAGAACCAGGTTATTTTTTTGTGTTGTACAGCGTAATCATAAACTGAATTTTAAGAGGACAACGGGCACAGGTAGCAAATTTAATAAATAAAGAAAAACAAATACTTTTTCACAATCTTTTATTTATTTATTTTTTATTTTTTCACAAAATATTGTACATAAATTAAAAAAGCTGCATTGTGATCATATAGACAAGTATTTGAGAGGTCATGCGGTATTATTACTTCTTTTTGCTTAGAGTACGTTGTTTTTCAGCATGTTCGACTACCTTTTCGTCAACATACAAGCCTTTGCGACGCCTCACACTATCCATATACAATTTGGCACGATTTGCCGAATCGGCCTTTTCACCAAAATGCATGAATTCCTCTTCCGTTGTAGGAACCCAAAATGGATCAATATCAATAATCTAAAAAAAAGAAACAGAAGAAAATAAATAAATAAATAGATTAGTATAATCATTTTACTTTTAAGAATATAAGATAAATGTCATAATAATAAGTTTGAAGACATGACGCCTTCAAGGAAAAAAATCACACAGTCCTCTGGTTGCTTTCAATATTTAACAGCCTCACTGTGACAAAAACGATTTGTGTGTAAAAGAGAGACAAGAAGTTTGTCATACTTTTATTGCTTAAGTGAAAAAGAGAGAAACGAGTACTTGAGTACTCTCATTCAAATGAAAATAGTAGTGTGAAAATATTTAATGAAAATTTCAATGGAAACACTATTAATAGTTAAGGATACAAATAGCAAGAACAAAAAGATTCCTATAAGTTCTTGTTTGTTAAAAAGGATCATATCTAAGGATCAATTCACAGTTTGTAATATTTATCTTTTGCGCCTGCTTTCAGAGGATTTGGCAACTTTTCAAGTGTTTCATTCAAGTACCCCTCTATTGTCTTATAATCATCAGTCCTTGTTCTATGTTAGATTCATACGTGATTTCTTTTCTATTTTTTTTGTTTGTCTTGTAAAAATCTTGTCATTGTTTCTAGTCTAAGGCCAACCAGCATGTTTCTTAATGAACTATTGCTGTTTTTTTGTAAGTAAGCAATATGCGCCTTTTCATGACATTGCTTTTTTTTGGAATTGTAACGAATTGTTCTCTTGTTCATTGTTAAAATTAAAGGTGTTCCTTTTTCTGTGTTTCATTTGTTATTCATTAAATTTTCATGATTTTCTATCTCCTGTTTTTTTCTTAACTCACAAGACTAACAAATGCATTTCAAATTAAAGACCAACATTTTCCCTGCTTTGTTTTCTTTTGTGTTGATGTCACAGAATGTGTGCACTTGAGTATTTGCGTGATAAAACACGCAGCCCAAAGCGGTGGGTTGCCTTTTCATAATGCAATTTTCAACTCACATTTTATGATATTTGTTGCCTTTTCTTGAGTGGTTTGTGTCGTGTTATGTTCCTTTTTTTTAATTCTGCTAAAATGCGCTTTGTGTTTGATAAATTCAATGAATTTAGAGATGATTTTTGTTACACACTTCTTGAAGTGAAGCAGTTTGAATTATTGTATTATTTTTTTTTTTAACAATGAAGATACTTAAATGTATCAGCATGACAAAAAAAAATTGGTTTTTATAAAATGATTTTGTTCATCAAGTTAGTCTTGAAGTTGATTCATAAAAATTAAAAATATGTTTCTGCTAATGCAGCATACAAGATTTTTATTTTTGAATTTATAAAAAAATTACACTATACAGCAACTTCGAACTTTTTCCAAAATTTCGGAGCAGATCGGAATTATGAAACTATGTGTTCTTTACATCTGAAAATCATGTTCCAGAAAAATGTTTCTAATGGTGTTTTACATAAAAATGCTGAAGACACCTTATACCTGAAAAGTAAGAGTTAGAAGATTTCCTATGCCGAATACTAATTGTGAATGAGTATGAAATTAACCCTTAAACACAGTTGAAGTTTTGAATGATTTCTGACGTACAAGTTGAGTCTGGAGATTGGTTGTCTTTGAAGACATATGGTAAAATTTTATGGCCAATATTTTTGTAGAACATGTTATCCCCGCCCTCCTTATTTTTAGGGGAATTTTTACGATTTGTTAGGATAGAACCAAAAACTGCCGTTATGTTGGCGAGTTAGGGGGTTAATATGTTCTACAAAAATATTTGCCTTTATATTTTCTACAAAGTTGCTGAACATACTTTAAACCTCAGATGTAAAGAGCACATAGTTTTATATACCGATATGCTGCACGAACAAGCCAAAGGGGAAAACTTTAATCCACCGTGAAATTTCGATGTGATCTTTCGGAATGCAGACACACGTATATTTTTTTGTCTCCTCTACCAGAATCCATTGTCAGAACCCTATACATAATTAATTTTCGTGTCGTATAGAGTTATTTTATTGGGAAAGCAGTAGTTTATCCTTGAAAATGTTTTTGTTGCTTTTCGAAATATTCTCGTCATTTCACTAATGCTGTGGCAATAAGGAATAAGTGATTAATTAATTCGACTTAAGCAAAGTTTTCTTTGAAACTCTTTTCCTTAAATATTATCACATTCAGTTGAATGTTTCAGTGTAGTTCTGGCAAAGTATTGATTAGTGGGTATCGAGTATTTGCTGTTACTTTAGGGTATTCAATACTCAAAAGTAGTTACTCGGTACTTTCAGGGTAGTATTTCTATTACTAAACCGAACGGAAAACGAAAATCCAAAATACAACTCTGTTTAAATAAAATTTTAAAAGCATTAAAAGTATCGAGTAAGTGTTGAGTAACCAAATGAAAAGTATTGCGTTTTATCGACTAAATACAAGTAGCAGAAATTGTCAGCACGATTTCAGTGGTTACAATCATCCTTAAGCCAGGATGCGTCACACAAGAAATAATCATATTTACTTATAAACCTCTTAGCACTAGCGTAAAATCTTTCGAAAAAGCTACTTTTCTTAAGTCGACTTAAGCTAATTTTCTTTTTACCACGGAATTGTTTCAAGCGTTCGAACCACTTGTCATATAATTTTTTCGATTGCGCTTGAGATACCTTCATAGCATCTACGACAGATGAATCTTCTTTTAATGCTCAAGAAGGCATTTTCAGAGAATAATTCTTGGCCATTTATTTGCGCTAATCGACCTGAATGAACATTTCACTGAGTCGTTCGCAAATAATCTCAGTGTAAAATAAGATATTTTTTTATTTTATTTTTTAAAGAAGTAACACAATCAGTCAATTAATGCCTACCAGTTAATTAAGTAATGTGTTCCCTTCTTTGGGAAAGGGATAGCGCAGAGAGAACAGGTGGTGAAGTGGGAGAGAGCTAGAAAGTTTAATTCATTTACAACTCTGCTATTGAGCGTTTTTGGTAGAGCAGTGTTGCAGACCCTCTGGTGTCACGTAGAGGCATTAATTTGTTTAAGCTGTTAAGCTTCTGCTACAATACAGGCGAAGGAGGGTGCTGTGAAGTGCATTAGGATATGTTAGTGTTAATCGCTGCCGGTACTGCCAAAGTGATCAGTGCTATCTATGCCTTCATCACTTTAACAGTCTAACAACAACCAACACAATAACAAACCAATGCACATCAGAAAAATGCATGCATGATGTCCTTGATCGTTCGCCGATTATCCGTAAACAGTTTCATATATGCTACTACCCAATACAAATTACTCAAGTTGATGGTACCTAAAATCGGGGGTTTTTGTATAAGCACATGAATGACCAAAGTTCTACCACTGCAGCCAGTAGCCTCCTTGATATGTCCTAGATGTATCCTTCGAAATTATGCGTGGTAGCTATGGTTTATACCTAAATTCGCGAGAAGAAGATTCACAAAATTTGGCGATAATTAGCATACCAACAGGGTGTACGCAAAATTCGGATTCCCGCGTGTTTGCTAGCTGTTCGATCGTCGATTCGCTCTTTCACCTGATCGTCTGCTAGATAGAGCTGCCTTGGTGTATGCTCCTGGTTATTAGTCTATAATAGGGAGGCTGCTGATCGTCGATAGTATATTGGTACTAGCAGCTGTTAAGGTGTATGTGCATCATCCTGCAGCATGTATAAAAATCGCTACAATGTTGTTCCCAAGCAGGTAATACAAATATCGATACCGCTGTGTGTCTACGGGGTCAGCAGTAAGAGCTCCGCTGCTTGTTAGGTCCCTATGGTAAATGGAACTGACACAAAACAAGTCACGTGACCGATCCCCAGGTGATAGGGACTAGTCCGAGCTCCAACACTTACTATGAAGGGGACCAGCCACTTTTACATGGAGATGGCCTAGGATGGGGTTAATTGATACTTTGTATGCACCTTGTAATTTGTCTCTGAACTATCTTATGGAGTCCTAATCGGTGTAGAATAATATAGATTATATATAAATATTATTCCAAAATTCAGCTGTAGTTATCGATTAATTTATTCTTTTGTTACAAATCCAAGTAGAAATTGTATTTTATTTTTAAGCGGTGTCTTTGATAGGATTCGCACCGACAACCTAGTGGACTATCCACTCCACCACAGGGGAACTTATATTTCATTGTTATAAATACCAGTTAAGCTGGAGTTAATATCTGAATATAGTTACGGACCAGGTTCCTTAGTGGCATGGCAGTCTCATTGAAGGGAGACAATTAATACTATATACATACTATGTGATAGGCCTTAGATCCATGTGCATCGAGTGCCGTTTACTACAATACTGGCCGCAGTACTAACTAAATTGACTGAAAATGGTTAATATGTGACCATTTACACAATATGTCTTTTTTCACCATTCAGTACTTCTTATTTTTGGTACCAGTCTCATTTTCTTAAGTCATAGGACGAGTACTTTTGGATCATTTGTCACCAAATTTTCCGCAGGGGAGTGTTAAGACTAGGGATGTAACGAATACCGACACCGATATATCGGCGATACTTCAGATTTTCCGATACATCGGCATCGGCGATATTTTACTGTCGATACGACGATACTTTAAAAATTTTTTTCAGAGTTTTTTTTAACAAATAATTTATTTTTGTTAAATTTTACCATGAATTAAATTCGCTTCGTTATTTTTTAAATCTTATTAACATCAATTTTAAAAACTAATAATATTTTATGCTGTTATTTTGTACAAAAAATATTTATTTTTTGTTAATTTTACCATGAATTCAAATTCAAGTCGTTGTTTTTTAAATCTTATTGCAGCAAAAAAAGACACTCCAAAGAAGTCATGAAAATGTAGAATTCGCGATCCGGAAGTATTTGGATAATTTCTAATTACTTCTACATATCTTTGCCATTGCAAGAAGTTCTGTTTTTCGATTACCAATCACCGAATCAGAAGCGATGCTAGGACAAATTTCTTTTTCGGTGTTCTATAATGATTTTTCCTCAAGGAAAAAGGATAAAAATGACCAATTTTCACAATTTTTTTTATGCGAATTTAAACTTAAAACTTTATTTTCATGTAAATTTAGGTGAATAAATATAAACTTAAAAGACTTTTAATAATGAAGCTATTAAGTTATTTAGAAGAATATTAGTTGATAAATGTCCTTTAAAAAATCGATTTTTTAAAAAGCATGGCGAGTATTTTTTAAAATTATAAAGGAATTAAAAATTTTTTCTTGCTTTTCTACTAAGTATCTGCATATTTTTAATATAGATTTTTTTGGAAGCAAAGAAAATGTAGCTCCTTAAAAATTACTTCCAACTTTTTATACTGGGTTAAAATCAATTTTAAATATTCTCTCTTACAATGTAATTTTGTATAATAAAAAAATTGCACTTGAGTTTGGTTGATCTAAATATGTTGATCGAATATTGAACTCAATTTCAATATTCGTATCGGTATCGGAATCGGTATCGGCGATATTTATTTTTAAATATCGGTATCGGATCGGCAAAACGGCGTATCGTTACATCCCTAGTTAAGACCATCGTCGGGTTAAGCCAAACGGCATGAGGAACTGAATCTGTTTTACTGTCATGATTTATTGCTGTAGGAAGACCATCAACAAATAAAATAAATAGAATATGTCCATAGTGCTTGCCTTAAGGAAATCCCTGTATCATCCCACAAATATGACATGAAGAAACGATCCGAGCTACCGGAAGTGATATCTAAAATTTGATGACGAACTAACAAAGTCACCAACGAAGACAAAAAAATGTTAATTAGTTGAGGAACGGTGGAGAAGTTAGTAATTGTAAAATTTCAGAGCTTTTCCAGTTCATTGAAATAATACAAACCTTTGTAATCAATGTATTGAAATGATTTGTATACAAGACTGAAGTTGAAATGTTACTAACGCCACCTAAAATTTAGTATAGCCCATGAATATCTTTACACCTTCCCTTTTCCCTATTTGCTAAGAAATTGTAATTTTTGGCCACGTCATTAACTTGTATTTCATCGTAGAGAATAATTAGCTCAACTTTTACTTTTTTTTATGAGGACCGAACTAGTCTTATTGTTGCATGATCATAAGTATTTGTACCATCACCGAATATAAGGCAAAGAAACGACACCAGAATGTCTGCCATTTATCAGACAAATAGAACAATAAAAATGCGAACACAGAGCAAAACTGAGTGCAAAAAAAGCAAACAAATATGTGCAAATATGTTTGAATAACATACACAAGCATTAATATAAGTATGTATTTATGTGTATTTAATATTTGTATCTGTGTATCCATGTATGTTCGAGTATCTTTAACGAATTTCTTCTTCGAACTTTTCATTATGAACTTTTATTTACTGCGCAATTTCTAGTGAATCCTTCTTCTTCATCATCTTCACAACAGCTGCCAGTTTTAAAATCTTCTTTTTATATTCTTAAGTTGATTTTTATTTATTTATTTTATTTTTTTATACCAAAGTATTTTACAGTGTTGTTGTGTTTGTATAAGGAAAACATTATTTTTAAATTAACATAACCATTCGAAATTCTATACATTTCTGATCAGGTCCTTTTCACAAACGCACACACACACACACACACACACTGTGCTCCCAGTATTATGGACTAAAATTTATCTGTATTCAAGACAAAAAGTGAACAGCAACTTCAGAATAAAGAAAGAAAAAAAGTGAAAAAATCCCAAAGATTGTTATCGTTTTACCTTGTTTACACGCGCATAAAACACAACAATCACTGTCAAATGAACATACCAGAACCATGCCAAGGAACCACATCATAAAAGTAGATATTGTGAACGAAAAGCACAGCAAGCACTCCACACACCCATGCACATTTTCAAAAATTATACCTGCCAACAAATATTGGCTGAGCATGACTTCACATTTGCATCATTCATCCACATCTACAAATTCAAAATCTGTTGTTTCAGGTTTTTTTTCTTTCATTTTGGTTTTTGGTGATGCGTACAAATGAGCACTACAGTTTTACACTTTTAGGAAAAAAGGGGTTCTTTGCAAAACAAACTGCACAACAAAATATATAAAAGCCAAATAAACCTTCTTTTTTTTCTTATTTTGAAAAAAGAAAAAAATCAAACCAAGTTTCTTTTCTTGTTAATTATACCCAATGCCAACTAAGTTAAACACTAGTTTAGGAATACCCTAATTTTGTTTTATTTAAGAAATGAAAGAATCGTTTCAAATATCTCAAAATTGTTGCGTCACATAGACTCAACAGCGAGAAACAGTGATTGGAACTTATTTGTCGTCCTTAGAACCGTAAGTTGCAATAAGTCGTGGAACCAAATCAAGTTCTTAGCTGATGATCGTTCTAAGTGGAGAGAGGGCAACTATACTCTCTGTTCACAATGAACTTTTATACAAATATTTTGTAAATTGATTTCAATATTATTTGTGTAAATAAAAAGGAAATGTATATGTCAAGGGTGGTTAAATTTTAAGGGCCGATATTGATTTTGAATAAAACACAAATTATTTAGGAAATTATTGTCATTTCTTTTTATTATGACAATATGGGTATGGTTCAATTATGCATGGAACAAAATATCGACCAAATGGCCGCCGTGACCTCGGCGGCACACCTCCATCCGATGGTCCAAATTTTCGATGACGCTGAGGCATAATTGAGGTTTTATGCCGTTAATGTGCCGAATTATCTCATCCTTTAGCTCTTGAATTGTTGCTGGCTTATCGACGTACACCTTTTCTTTCAAATAACCCCTAAGAAAGAAGTCCAACGGTGTCAAATCACATGATCTTGGCGGCCAATTGACATCGCCACCACCTGAGATAACATGGCCATTGAATTTGTCGCGCAAAAGAGCCATTGTTTCGTTATTTGTGTGGCAAGTGGCACCGTCCTGTTGAAACCACATATCGTCCACATCCATATCCTCCAATTCGGACCATAAAAAGTTCGTTATCATCTCACGATAGCGAACACCATTGACAGTAACTGCCTGACCGCCCTCATTTTGGAAAAAATACGGCTCGATGATGCCGCCAGCCCATAAACCGCAAACAGCAGCAATATTTTCTGCAGTACGAGTTGTACGAGCATGCACTAGTGATTCCACATCTCCTACAGACCCAAATTTTTGCACGATTATTCCGATTGTATGCACATTTGAACGATTAAATTGACCGAAAAAATCACGAAGTGCACAATATGCATTTTGATTTGAACGCCCATTTTCATAATAAGCCTGAATAACGCTTTGCGCGATTGTGTATCTTTCCATGGTTCAAATTGATAAATGTCAAATGAAATGCAGAAAAAACTTGACGTTTAGGTTTGGTTCACATTCAATATCGGCCCTTAAAATTAAACAACTTTATATGTATTATTCGTGGTCCTACGGCTATGCTTTCAGCTGACAGCTTTCATACTCAGGTTAATGCGAATTGCCCTCTCCAAAATTTTACCAGTGAAAGGCGCAATCCATGTTTATTCTTCAACAAAGCGCACAATAGATAACAATAAATTACGAGGAAGTGTATAGCGGGAAAGCAAATGCATACGTGCCGTTCTGCGCCCCCAAAAGAACACGGTTCTGCATCTCGGTGACTGATTCGAGTTTTCTAGACCCTGATCTTTAGCCGATTGCACATAAAACATAAGTCTTACTACCGAATCTCTGAAATAACACAACAACGGCTGCGCATATAAGTATCCAAAATGAGTAGAATAGTCTACGCCAGTCTGGTAGGAGGTGAACAGCTACCTAAGGTCTCATCTAAGATTAAAGACGATGGAAAGTTAAACTCCAGAGGTTTCCTTTCGAGGCTCAACCAGTAAATATACACAAGTAACACAGGAACCCGTAACACCTTAGATGACCAGCCTTTTAGAGGGTTAAAGAAATTATGCTCGCCAATAAGGTATACTCTGTTCCAGTGGTAATGGATATTCAGGTGGATTTTATCTTGGAAGATGTGTGCTTTAAATGAGTGATGCTCGGCTAGTGCTAGTGGCTGGTTGGACTTCGGACAACCATATAAACCTCTTTGTGCTTTTGCCAAACCAACAGAAGCTACGTAAAGTGCTGCTTTTTTCTGAAGAGGTTAAAGTCTTGTGTTCATGCATGGTGTTTTCCTTACAAGTCACACAGGTGCCATCGAGGTTCCCATTGGTGGTGGTAAGAGTGCCGTCGGGTTAGGCCGAAAGGCAGCTACTGACATTAACCTTAAACAAACTTGTACCGTTCTGCTAGTTTTCTAATCGCGGTTCACAAACTCTACTTACGTCAAACAGAGATAACAAATGCAATTACATCTTTATAGATCAGGATTATGAGGCTGTTATTTTCTGAAGTAATTACAGTGTTGACTACATAGAAAATTATGATTTTAAGATTTCTGATATACATTATTGTCTATGCTGACTTATATTACATCGTCCGGCTTCGTCGGTATTTGTAGAACTAAATCGATTGAAAGTAAAATAATAACTAAAATGGCTATTCATCTTAAAATAAAGTTATTTCTTTTACGTGAGACCAGAGGTGCTGCAATAATGTTCTTAAAATTAACATCTATCGATTTTAAGGGAACAGTTGTCCACCACTATATCGGCCGGAACGTTTGCTATTATCCCTGAGAACCAATAACGTTGTTGAGATTGTTCAATCAAAGCTACTATTAAGGCTTCCTCTGCAGATAGCGCGAAAGCAGACAATCGCTAAGGCGAACAGTGTATACGACCTGCTAAATATTTGGAAATGGACATCATTTGAGCTAAAACCAAAATAAACATTTTTAATTCAAACGCTTCGTGAGTTTAGTTTGAACCTGTGATACTTATATGACAACAATAGTAATAAAATGACGAAGTATATAGAATATGTTATATTGAGCCCATTCCAATAATTATTAAAAGAAGAAAGTTAAAATAGATAGGGCGCAATTGAATCCGGACAAAATAAGCCATCAAGACCTAGAATTTAATCTACAAGGAAATAAAAGAAGAGAAGTTTCCTAAATGACATCAAAAGCAGCAGAAGAAGTTTGATTGAAATAAAAGTATTATCGAATAATTGAATATCCTGGAAAATCTTTGAGGAACAACTATGCTCCACAGGAAGTTAAATGGAAAAGAAGAAGAACGTGAGGATGTGCTCTTCGAGTTAGGTCATCAGGATAGCATTGCTCTTATCGGAGTTCCTGCACATAGAAGCTATATCCAAAGATGTACCAGCCGCAATACCGTTCGACACTATTAGAAACATTATTTTTCGTCAGTGCAAAACGCTGAAAATAAAATTCCATGATATCATAAGAAGCGCTCAGCACAATAATTAACTAACAAAGAAACGTAAGGACATCCCGAGACTCATCGCAGTGTTCGACGATCGTCCAATATCCTATTAGGTTGCACACAGAAAAAAATAAGTTAAATTTTTTGTAACAAAAATCACGGTATTCAATAATTTTTTTTTCTTCAAATTTCCTGTGATAAAGAATTCCGCTATATTGATAATAAAATTATTTCAAAAGAAAAAAAAATTGACATGGCTGCGATACGAACCCGGGCTTCCCGGACGTAAAGCATGCTCTCTACAGCCGAGCCATATCCCAGTTATTTTTTTATGAGATAAAACTTGTTTTAAGTAGCAATGTATGAAAAGAAAGGAAATAACCGGCATGGGAAAGAAAGACATACAACGAAATATTGTATTAAGTTACTGACAAATGTTATTGAAATTCATACTTTTGTTCAATAACATTATTTTATTGAAAATAATTCTTGTCTATTTTTTTCTGTGCAATACACTATGCCGTAGCTGCGGAAAGGAAGGAAGGAAAGCTACAGTTTTCCACCTTTTCTGTTAATGCCTGGATTGCCTGCTTCGAGACATAAATTTTTAAGCACTTATCGCAGTTATCAGTGTGGTCTAGCATCCGACAGGGTGTGTTCAAGATTAATATCAGTACCTGCCTTACGGTATAACCTGACGGTGAAGTTGAGTGTTACCGACCAACCACGAGTTTCGACTAGGTCACCTGTAACTTGCTAGGAAAAAAGAGATAGCAAATTCTTGTGCATGGCCGGTCCACTTCGTTAAAGTTTCTGAGCTGACTAAACTCTCACTAAATCAGCTGCTAACGCGATGCAGTCCGGCTCAACTAAGTCATAATCAGCAAGGTAGAAGTGTACCACATAGGCAGACGACAGCTACACTGGGCTTCCACAAACACCACCGATGCAGCCTCTGTTGTTTTAGTAACAACACAAAGACGGTTATGTTTGTTGTGCGAAGTCAAAGCAGTCACTAGCACTGGTCGAACATCAGTAATTAAACCAACAGCTCTCCCAGATATTTTTGTAGTAACCACAACAACCTACTGGACTCCCGAAGGACACCTCACAAATAACATTTTGAGATTAAGAAGAAATCCTCAAATCTATTCTCATGGAACAGAATGCCTTATGACAATCATCCTTTTAACCATCTAGAAGGCACGTCATCTCTCGGGCTACCGGTTCCCATAGTACTACTGTATGGCTACTGATCGAGCCTCGAAAGAAAATCCCTAGAGGTTATCTTTCAACCGAAATTCGTCTTGGGCGGAAAACCTTAGGCGCCAGTTCACCTTCTGGAAAAACTAATTATCCTTACTGGATCCAGACATTGCCAAGTAGATTCTGACGAGCGGTGTCGTGTCCGCTAAAGCGGAATCGCTTGGTCTTACTTGATTGCTTCAGAAAACCGTCCTGGTAGTGAGATTGTACGGCCAGTAACCCTTTGTAAGTTATTTCGTTGATTTTCGCAAGACAAACTCTACCAAAGGCGAGAGGTAAAATTAATGCGGTGTGAAAGTTAGTCATGGCAAATTCATTCCAGCAATTATATATGCTGGAATAACAAACATTTTCGTATTATTTTATCCTAAACAATTTTTATCCCTAGAGAGAAGAGAACCTATCAGAAATTTAGTCACGCGACCGGTTCTAGTTCGAGAACTTTTTATGAAAGCGACCTGTCACTTTTAGTAGATTAAAGAAAAATACAAAATTGTTCTTAATCTACTACTACGACCGTAATCAGATCCATTATCTCCTTACCAATTCTATTTTAATAAAGTTACGAACTTTATCCTAATCAAGTACGTGATGGAAATTGATTGATTTCAAAAAATGGTATTGAAAAGGTGCGATTCGAAAAATTGTAATCATAATTTTTAACTCAACCACAATTTATTTTCCTGAAATCATTGCACCTTTCCCTAGAGGAAACTTTTTTTAAATACTTCAAAGAAAAATATCAGTTTAAATCAAGAATTCTTGCACAGATTAAAGGGACAAGATTGAATGAAAGTGGAGAAATTACTTTCGATATATATTTTAGTTTCTTTCTCGAATAGTGGCATTGTTTTAAGTGTACTTGATTTGATTTATAATTATTTTTAATAAGCCTTATTATATTATATTCATGCCTTATATTTTTGTAAAACTTATTCCAAAAGAACTATTATTTTATTATATAATTGTATGTATTTACATTTGTATGTATATATGTACGTATTTATGAATATACATTTCAAGCAGATTGTAAGAAATATTTTTCTTTTTCAATAACGTTTCCCCAAAAGGATACCCAGCCAGTCATGCTAAACAGAATATTCCTCTCATAATTAACACCGTTTTTTAATGAATCCTCTTACCACAATTACCGCATCGCACAGCGTAGTGTAAATTTAAAAATCAAATACAATAACAACAATGCAATTTCATAAAAAATTAACGACGATACAAAAAAAAAACTTAAATACACATAAAAAAATTAAATGAAAAAAGAGAAAAACTGAATTGAAAGAAAAAAATTATACAAAACGTGACATAAACAGATTAGGGAATGAACAGAAAAAGAAAAAAAAAACTAAAAACCCAAGCACGTTGTTTTTGTCGTGATTTCAAGTGTAATTTACGCAGCAGTAGCTACCGAAATACGCTTGAGATTATTATCGCACCGCGCTCAAATGCGGAGCGATGTCATTTTTACAAAAAAAAACTAGATTTTAGAGTTGCCAAGAAGTTAGAAATTTATGTACTGTTTCCACAATGAAAACAAGCGACTTGAGTAAAAAAATTTTATGGAAATCGATCAAAAAAATTTAATGCTTTTCACATAAATTTTACGTTAACAATGCACAGTGGGGCAAAATAAAATTATTTGGAACATTAAAGGCATTTCTAAACGGATAGTTCTATCGAAATAAAAGTTCACACGGACATAGCAGAGGAGTATTTCTATTTACGTTTTGAATAGCGTATTAGGAAGTGCCCACGTTCAATTGTATTAGGAAATTCAATTATTTGTTTGCCGTCAATTCACGTCTGTACAGATACCTTTCCAAAAGAATTTTGTTTATATATATGTAAAAGAGTGATTGATGGTGCTCTTTTTTTAAAGCAAAATTGTCGAAAATTCAAAATTTTTTCAAATTTCAATTTAAAAAATTGATATTTTTCAAGAATTTTAGGAAATTTTTGCTAAACTCTTTAAAACTATTAAAATTATGTAAACTCTTTAAAATTGTATAAATCGGATGATATCGGATGAAAGATTAGGTCACGTCGGGAACACAGTGTAATAATAAATATCGCGTCATTTGGGATCATGCTCGCTCACGATAAAAAATAATTCTAACACGCTCATGCACGATCTTGTTTCTTTAGCTCAGGTTCATGAATGTTCACGTTAGTGTAAGGAAAATTAATCACAATTAGCAGATCTTGGCGATTTGCAGTACTTTTGCATTACCATTGAATTGAAAAAAAAAATAATATATTTTAGCGCAAAATTATTGCATTGCCACTATTTTTAAAACTTTTAATGCACTATTTTTTGCACTACATTACACTGAAACGAAAACAGTGCGTAATGGGAATAAAGTCATTATGTTAACCGCTTACATTAATACAACGAACAATGTCATTAATGGCATGAAACATTGCATATCAGCAACGAAAAATTACATAAACGGTATGAAACTTTTTTCAGACACATTTTGTGTTGTCATTAGTAATATGAAATTTTTTCGTTCGGGTAATGAAAAAGTAAAAAATAAAATTATGACTCAAGTTCAAATACAGATATTGGAAATGAGTTTTTTTTTATTTTTATTATTCTTTTTCTTTTATATTGATTTTGTACTATTGATTTTAAACGGTGACATGGCTGAAGCAGTATAGGTGTTGGCTCAAGGGTTCAAGACTAACATTTTCAAATTCATTTTTAGGAAGTAAAATTAAAGTAAGTCATTTTCAAGTGTTAAAAATATTAAATTAAGTCTCTGACAGGAGTAAATAAATATAAAAAGCCGCCTGGTGGTGCGAACAAAAAGTTTCATTTTAATTATGAAATTTGTATAATTAATGAAGCAATTTTCATAACAGGAATGAAATGTTACGTTGGTTGAAAAACAATGACAAAATCATTGCTGTAACGTAAAAAAGCATTATATACATGAAGGTTTTCCTTTCAGTGTAATTTCTTATCAAAATAATGCATCAATATTTCATTAGCACTCAATTTTATGGCAAATAGTGCACTACTTTTGCAGTAGTAATAAAACACATCATGAATAATGCATTATTATTGCATTATCAATAAAACATATTGTGATCAACAAACTTGGACTTTTTTGATCAGATAACTCTGCAGTTACACGTTCAAGAAATTGCTTTCAAGTTGATCACACGTATTGCTTGTTAAAACTACTTTAAATTGACGCTATGACGTAGGCTGTAAGCAACTTGATAGTCAATTTTGTTTTCAAGATGCCGTCGTCAAGGAATCAACAACGAAACAGTAAAACCCGGTTAAAACGAATTCTCGGTTGTAACGATCTAAATCTAAAGTGCCGACGTTTCGGTTGCCATTTTCATACAAAAATAATTCGTAATAGCGAATTCGTAGTTAACGAGTCCTCGTTTGTATCGAACTACGCTTATTACGAACTTGTCATAGAGCGGTTTTTTTTGCTGTTTGCACAAAGTTCGTTATAGCCGAGTCTTTCTGTAATTTACTTACAATAATAGAGATCAGCTGTTTAAATTGAACGAAAAATTGAAACAAATCTTGAAAGCAAAATTGATATCAAGTTGGTAGTCAATTTCCAATTATGTGAGTGTGTTAGTAAAAAAGTGTGAATGTATTGAAACTTGAAACAAAAATTGAAACAAAACTTGAACGTGTAACCTCCAAGTAACACAAAATCAGCAATAAAAAATACAGTGAAACCCCATTATTTCGATCTCAACAATTAGAACAAAATAAATACTAATACGCCAAACAACCAAACCAATTTTGATGAATAGTTATTTCTCGTATGAATGCTAATTCATATCTGCAATAAAATATAAATAGCACCACTATTAAGCGATGAGATTCTGTATTAAGCTGACGATTTGATGTCAGCTTAGGAAAGGTTTCATTGTAATGTTGTTTCCAACAACAGAGTTGATTAAAATGGCCAGTAAAGGCCTTTGGCAACGCATCAAACTGTTTGATCAAATTAATGTATTTATAGGTTAAGGTGAGTTTGAAGAAAAATCAAACGCATTTAGAGTTTTTCGTCAAATATATACCGCGACCTCATTTCTGCTTTAACTCATATGCCAATAAGTCGGAATGGAGAAAAACGACATAAAAGATTTAGTTTTCTCAAAATATATCCGGTAGAATTTTTTTGTAGTTTCACCACTGCTTCCGGCATATGTTTGGAAGAAAAATGTAAATTTTTGTGAACTTTCATCAATCCGGTTAAAATGTGCTTTGCGCCGCACTAGCCACTTTTTTATTTTATTTGTAAAAATTTGCTTTTGTGCTGCATGTGTATACTAACTGCTGTGTATTGAGTAACTTGTTATTGATATGAAATTGCCTACTGTTTATCGAAAATAAGCGTAAAAATGTTATTAGAAAAGATATTTACATGGAATAAAAAGTAAATATTGATGCAACTTGGTATTTTACTTGATTTCTGTTTTTTATTTAAAAAATTTTATTTTTTTTACAAAAAATGTATCAAAATTGATGATATCGAGCACAATTAATGCTTGATATCTCAGAAAACAGAAACAATTTCGCGAAACGGATCTCGGATTCTGAAAGAGGATATTCAAAATATATATACTCTATCCTTAACTCAATTTTTTTCAAATGGTCGGTGGGCCAAAACAGAAATGAGGTCGCGATACGTGTAAGTTTTTTTTTACTAACACAATGAAAAAAGTTGAGTTTGGTGCCACTGTTTTATTAGTAGATCCAGCAGAAGACATGCAATCAAATAACATCAGGCAAGAATTGGATATATATTTGAAAATGAAATTTAGTTACGTAGTTACGGTGAATCTCTCCTTTCTTGTCCTAAAATATAATAATTTAATGGGGCAACCCAGTTTCCAATTTTCACTATGTGTATACACTTTAAATTCAACCTAAAAGGAACACGAGAAAAACAAATACAGGTGAGATTATGAAAAGAATATATAATAAATACCAACAGCAACACCAACAAAAAAAAGGGAATATGTATTGACAAAAACAACAGCAACAACAAGCAGAGAAAAAATATATTTACAACAAAAACAAAGAGGATTTATGATAAAGAGGGTGCTTTGTGGTGTGTATGTTATTAAAAAAAGAGAAAAATTAAAATATTATTATTTATAAGAAGAAAAATAGGAGAATAATAATATTAAATATTTGAATTGCATTATTTTTATTTAGTTGTGTTTTTTTTCTTTTGGTTGGTTTAAACTGAAAAAAATATAAATATGTATCTACACTGCTCGACAGAAAAATATCAATAATAGACTTACACTCAGTCCGTAATTTCGATATATAAAACTTTAATATTTAATTTACTGCCACTTCTTATTTTTTACGAAGAATTCAACATTTTGCATGGACTTTAGAAAAAAAAATATTTTTTGTGAAATAACAATAAAAAACTTAAAATACTAAAAATTAGCACTGGCTATGGGAGTGTTGTGTCTTCCAAAAACAACGTTATTCTGTTCTGCTATGCACACTGCAATTTTAACGGAAGTTGATTTACATCTTGTTGCTTGGAATGTTGATCATATCTAATTTTTTCTGAATATAATAGAGTCCGACCGAATATTCGGCCAAAATTGTGGTTTCGGCAGATATTCGGTTTTGGCCAACTTTTTGGCCGAATGCCGAAACCGAAACTTTATATTCCCTATAAAAAAGGAAGTTAATCGAAATAGTATTTTCCAAATTTAAAATATGTCACCGCCATGAATCTGTTTTTTCCCGTCCAATATCTTTTCAAATTTAATGAACATTTTACTTACCTTTTATAAAGCGTAACCAAAAGATATACACATTAACATAAAGTATTCAACTGTTTGTTGCCAAAATAAATAGCATAAGCTAGGGAATGGTAAACCGATTTCGATTCCAATCGAAAATCAATTTTATGTTATAATAAATCTATTCTTCACAATCGAGTTTACTTCTGCAATTTTGCACTGAAATAGATTTTTTGTTTTTTTAAATAGATTTTTTTAAATAATTTCAAAATATGAAAAAAGCTCATTTTCAATCTTCACGATAAATTAAATAACGTAGAGAAAAATTCTTTATTGTGTATGTCATCGATGAAACGCGGGCGTAAACAAAAAAACTTCTCTTAATATGATTATTTCGAACGTATTTGCTTTCTGAATCCAAATTGATTATTAGGCTAAGGTTCGTAACGTTATATTCAGAAAGAATTGGGCATGATTAATATTCCAAGGAACAAGGGAAAAATTAACATCAACTTAATTTTTCAACGTACACAGCAGAACAGAGTAGCGCCACTTTCGGAAGTCGCTACACTTCCATCGTCAGTGCTCACGTGTATTTTCTTATCACCACTTGTCATGTTCATTTGTTACAGAATATTTTTGCATATTTTACCCTTTAAAGCATGTTTTTGCATATTTCACACTTATCCGCATATTTAGGGCATTTTTCTAGTTTTTGTGACATGCATATTTATACAAAGAACAAAATCTGTTTGATAACCGAAAAAAATTTTAAAATTTTCAGTAGTTTTTTCAAATTTAAAAATTTTTTCATTGGCAATTTTAAACTTGCTCTAACACAGAAAAAATATCATCAAACTGCAACTAACAATTTCAATTGTTAATATGTAATTTAAATTATACCATATATTTTGTTAATATAACAAATTGAGTTGTTGATACGACAAACACAGAAATGTTTTTCAACAAACTGGAGGACTAACAAAATTTTTTGTTATGTATTGTGAAAAAAATTAACAATCATCATTGTTGATATAACAAATAAATTCACACACGTAGATGAAACAAAGCAAATCACGTTTTGCATGTATTCATTATTTGCGTATTTAATAAAAATTGCTCTGTAGCTGAGAGGCAAGAACGTTAGTCTATTAGTCCAGAGTTCGTCGATTCGATTCCGCCAAAAAGACATTTAGTGTGTTTCGTAGACAAGCAAAAAGTCGCTTCGAACATTGTGATTGCATAAAAAAATATTGTTAATACAACAATTATGATAGTTAAAGTTTGTTCAGAAAATCAACAATTCACATTGTTGATACAACAATAATCTTAAGTGAAATAATTTTGAAATCAACAAAAAAATTAATAAAAATTTTTTCTAACTTTCCTTTAACTTACAATTTCGTAATTGTATTTACAAAAATCTTTGTAGGTTCAAAATCAATTAATTATTTAATTGATATAACAAAAAAATTAATTGTATTTACAATTTTTTTTTTGTAAATGCATTTTCTCCCCAATTTCTTAAAAATGTTCTTTATTCCATTAACTTATTCCGAGTTTATTCAAAGCCTTTACAATTTTAATTACTTTTTGGGGGTTTTTCTAGCAATAGCAATTTTTTCGAGATTGTCCGCTTACAAATTACATTTCATAAAAAAAACGCCAAGAAAATAATCGCGCTTTGCAAATATTATTCATGCGATTTTTCTGATATACAGAAAAAAATACGGGAAACGTGCGATGTATTAGTAAAAATTTACGTCCATAAATTATTTTCAGCCTTGGTGCCCATCATTTTATATACGAACAGATGAAAGCATAGGCTAGCATTATTAACTAACGGAACAGACTATACATACATTATACTTCGTAGTGTCAAAAATGAATACTATAAAAATTATAATGTTTGTATACCCTTTTAAGAGCATATTTTTTCAAGTTTTTTTGAGCATAGTTTTATGTTTTCGGTGCATATTTAATGCGCCTAAAACACATTTTTTAGGGCATATTTCCGGTTTCGCTGGTTATTAATTAAGGCAGGAAGGTGACGATTTTCTTGACACATATGAAAATGTAATTATTTTACAGGCTTGAATTCACCATATATAATATAAATAGAAATGGTTCATCTAACGGAATATGTATATCAAAATTAATATTTGTTTGTGTGTCTATTTGTTTGTTCGTATTCTATAGACGGTCCAACCGCTAATCCCATCGCGATAAAACTTTATGAGGCTGCATTTTTTCTTGAATAGTTCAAGGGGGTGTGGAACCTCCCATGCAAGCCAAGTATTAGTAATCGAAGGCGTCACCAATGCTTCTCTGATACTAAGAGACTGAAGGGATCGGGTCAATATATGCTGCTCCGTAACTAAGAAACCTATTTAAATGAAATTTGAGGAAGGAGTGCGATTTTCTGCAGCAGCAACGCGTAGAGAATTAGCTAGTTCATTATAAAAAGTAGTTCGCAAAAAAGAAAATTGTCGACTAGTCTTCTTTATTTAAATTTTTTTTTATGTTTATAGAGAAAAATGAAACTGCTTGCATGCTAAACACAACACCGTCTTCCTCCCACATTAATTTATAAGTAAATATTATTGTATGTACGAAGGAATGAAGGAATCACATTATCTGATGTATGTATGCAGTTAATGTTGTTGCTCTTATTTTGATGTTTTAGTTGCAGTTAATGTCGGGTTTTTTTACCTGTTCTGCTGGGTATGCAAAACCAATCTCTAAACCACATCTATCCATCCATCCATCCATCCGTCCGTCCAGACAAGACTAACGAACATTTACGCGCGCGCGTTAATAAACATATAACCACGTTTATGGCATCAAACAAAAACAACTACAGAATAACAACAACAGCAACATAACTAAATAAATATGTATTCCTATAAAGAAACTAATCCCAACCAGCATAATATTTGGATACGAAAAAATATCAAACTCACGTCATGACTCCATGAAAATGAGCACAGTGGCATATTTTGAGAAAATGTATTTAAAATATTCAAACTAAGATACTCAGTGCTAAGTTTTAGATCCTTGGTTGCTTTGGTGGTTGCTTTAATACTATACACAGAAAAAATTATGATAGGTTTTTCTTTTAATACACATGTGTTTGAATTTGTTTTTGAATTTTATTATTATTTTTTTGGCTTAGTGCAGCTATTTTGGTAACATTTTTGTTCTAGTTAAATGATGTGTTTTCATTTCACCACTCACGACTCGGGAACATATTATACCACTCCCATTTTGACCAGTCATAGGATAAGTAGGACACAATTGCTATAAAATTTCCCGCGGTGTATATAAGTGGTTAAATGAAGTCGAACGTGGCCTTACATTCACAAATGATGAGGACATTCAGTTTAAACAGTTATTTTGGAAATCATCAACAAAATCTAATAAACACTTTTTAGTGACGACCAACAAACTAAATGGGTTCGACTAGGCCACGGGCGTAGCACATGCTACAGATGTGTTCAAGATTATCATCAGCACTTGCCTTTCGGCCTAACCTGATCGTGCTAACCGTGAGAAATTAAGTGTTCATCTCCGCTCCTATATGAACGGCAAAGGCAGCTGTGTGACTTGGAAGGAATACACATGTAGCAACTTCTTGTACATGGTTCACCGAACCATGTATAAATAACTTGCTAAGTGTTTGAACAAAGTAATAACCAGAAATCTAGAAGTCTACCATAAAGACAGACGACAGCTATATCGGCCTTCTCCAACACCCGACCACTAAGCACTACTTCATGCAGCTTCAACAACAGCTCAGAGAGGCATGTTTGGTACTCCGAAGTCCAAGCACCCACTAGCACCTGATTATAACTTTTCCGTCACTAATTTGAATAATACATGCATAAATAAGGCAAATCCGCCCCTCTGATGAAACAAAGGATGAGGTCTCCTTTGGGAGTACACGTAAAGGCTGTGATTGTAACAAAAATCGCAGGGAGAGAATAATGGTAAAATGGCCAAGGAAGGACAGTATAACTTTGAGCGAAACTTCATGCTTGATGGTTATTCTTTTGGTATTGCTCGACTCATCAGAGTAAACACATGGTGTGGTATAAGGTTATATAAATCAAATATCTCCATAAAGTGTTTGAGCATTTTAGAGTGAACCATGTACAACCATGTAAACCATGTTACAATCTGTATGTGCCTGAGAGATCACTTAGCTGAAGTCAAGTTGCTCGCAGAGAAGTTGGAGAAGCAGTTTATCCGTCTAATGCCGCAATTAGAGTAGGCTGTCAAATATTGCATCGGCGGACTGCCAAGTGAAACCGTCCTTTTCCCAGAAAGAGCGCGACAAAGACACATGAGGTGTTCTACATTCTCCTCCTCCTTCTACAGAAATCGTTGTACGGTAGATTTAATCTCCTAGCATGCGCACCTATAAAACAGTGTCCTGTAATTACCGCAACAATTGTACGTATTTGTCGCGTGGTGTTCCCTCAAGAATTGCAGATCTACTACAATCATATTAGCCTAGATGTCGAGCATGTGACACCGTTAGACCATCTGGTCTTTGCGATCCCTAATAGATTCAGCTTAATTTGAATCCTGCAGCATTTTAACGGGACGCAAACTAAATGATCCGTGTCACGAATGTGCACTCGACCTCCGGATCTGGCTAGTTCATCCGCAAAGACCCAGAGTAGCTCCAGGTTTGAATGTCTCGCTATCTCGTGCAGAGATATCCGGTATTAATACACCAAATTGGATTTTGTATAGATACACGATAGAGACTTGATCGCAGCTTTGCTGTCAGTACAAATTTATATAAATTCATTGTATATCCTATACGAGTAATACCTCATCCAGTTAGCTGCTCTTTTTATGATTGATATTTTTGCTTGTATCACGCTACATTGATTATGTAGCTTAAATCTTATACTCCGTTGGAAATGGGTGATAATGACGCCAAAACAAATAAAGTCCAACTTGCATCCGGCCGTATAGATCTCTAGTCAGGAGAACAGCTGTCATCCAAACGGCTGTGCTCATCAAAACGGATGTGCGTACGATCCTTTCTATGATCCGAAAATCTAGTGCAGTCCACCATACGTAAGTATGGGCTTTATTACCATATTGAAGAGCCATTTCGAGTTCCTGGGGTTTATTCATCAGGTCTTCCCTGTAGCGCTTCTTAATATAAGGGCACCCGCCCTGAATTGACGTTGCGGTGCCATACCATTTTGAAGTTTAGGTATATGCTCAGATACTTCACATTGTCAGGCAACCATAAAATAGTAAAACACTTCCGATATTACGTCGAAGCTTCAGTGTGTCAACATACATCTCCTGCATGCGGTCGAGTAACCTCAAATTAGTCAGATATAAGTGGCGTAAATAGTAAGAAGATTAGAGAAGTATCTCTTACCCCATCAAAAATAAATAGAGGCAATTGAACGCTTCTTTTTGACTTCAACAATTTTCTTAATCAATCGGACTAGATTTTTATGTACAAAGCTTCCGATTCCTTAATATATACACATACCTTTCACAAATACAGATGAAGCACCATTTTCGGAAGTAGGCGTGTGTAAGTAGATACCACTGGGTCTTACGTGCACGGCTCTATTCATGATTAATCGTATCATTCAAATTTCCCCTCATAGCTTCAATATTTGTCTTGTCTATTATTCATTCGGTCTCCTGCTGGTGTTTTTGTATACGAAAGGTTTTTCTCGGCGCACACCTTGCCGACACCTTTTCATTTCAAAAATTTCCGTGCAAAATGGAAATCACTGTACCATATGATAACCCTAGTGGACACAGTCTTGAATCTGGGTGACTATCCACACATTGTTGCTTTGCAAAATGGTAATTAGATTTTTCCATATCTTGACCTTTTACCGATTACCTCTAAAAACGTATATATTACTACCCAATCTCTAAAATAATAGTGCTACAAGGGCGGACATATAAGTATCCAAAGTAAGTAGGATGACCCTTGGAACAAGTTCAACGGGATTTTGAAACAAAAACTAAAAGGAGTTCCAGAAATCTAGAATACGATTGGTGGACTTGAACACAATGTGGAGGTCTTCAATAAGACTATAACCAAAGCCTTTGAGATTTTCTTCCCCTTAACGAAAGCTAAGAAGAGTTACCCTCCGCTGTGGAACTCGGAACTCTCCAAGCTACGCAAGAAGCACGTAGAGCTTTCAACACTTGCTACGAGAATAAAATCTGGCAGCCTTATCGCGACAAGCTAGCAGCGTATAAAAAAGTATAAAAGTCACCAAAAGAAAAGCATGGAGGAATTTCTGTGACTCAATAGATAATATTAGAGATTCTACAAGGCTTAGTAGGGCTCCGACAATGAACCACTCCTGTCCAACCTTCGTTAAAAGGGGGACGGCTCCTGATCAGACTCTGCAGAATCACTAGACATTCTTCTTAACACCCACTGTACGGACACGGATAGTGCGAACAGTTCATTTAGTGGGCAATAATATGCTGTCAATGAGGATACTTTATCTCCGGAGAGAATCTCATGGGCAATCGACAGTTTCTCTCCGCTTAAATCGCCGGGTCCCGACAGCATTATGCCAAAGATGCTACAGAGCGCGAAAAGCCCAATCATCCTCTGGCTTTTTAGGTTCTATAAAATTTGCCACTCTCAACTACGTTCCGACTAGCAGGAGGAAGGTCAGGGGTGGTAAGGTTCATAGAGAGATCCCTTGAAAATAAACAATATGCTTTAGCTGCTTTCCTAGACATAGAAGGCGCCTTTAACAATGTATCAGTGGCAGCCATCCAGCAGTCTCTCTGGGATGTCGATGTAGAGGAATACATCAGCAACTAGATTATCACCATTTTGAAGGCAAGAAACGTCAATGCAAAACTAGGCAATACCGAAAATTCAAAATGGGCATGCAGATGAACACCATAGGGTGAGGTGATCCCACCTCTGCATTGGCTTCCCGTTGTTAACACAATTCACAATTCTTCTCAGATTAGACGCTGCGGGAGTAAAAGTTGTGGCTTATGCGGACTATGTAGTAGTAATGGTATCAGGAATGTTCACGAAAGTGCTAAGCGATATCATGTCCAACGCCTTGGGTACACTCAGCAAATGGGCTACAGGCCGTGGTGTAGGAGTAAACCCCAACAAAACGGAACTGGTACTATTTACTACAAATATCAAAGTTTAGAGCTTTAGGCTCCCTTGGCTGCATAATCGGGAACTGTCCCTATCGGACAATGCAAAATACCTAGGAGTTATCCAGCACACTAAACTATCGTGGAAACTAAATGTGCAACACTGGGTCAAAAAGGCCACAGTGGCATATTACTCCTGTCAGAAAATGTGGCCTTGTTACAACCATAAGCGCACAACACAACTAATTAACAGAAACCGTAGGGGCATCTCGAGGCTCGTCGCAATAGTGAAGGGACATTGGGCAATCGGCAGACATGCTAGCAGCATAGACTTTTCCTACAAAGCGTTCTGCGGTAGTTGCCCAGATCAACACAAAGAAGAAACAGTCTTCCACTTTCGTTGAGAATGCCCGGCCTTCCACCTCTCGAGACACAAAGTTCCTGGGCAATAGTATACTAAACGAACTTTCGGAGCTATCAGAGATAGGTCTGGGTGACTTGATCAGGTATATAGTACCTACTACCGAATACGAGGCCTGTGTTCGGATCTACATAGGTTGACACTGACGAGTGGAGTGGTCTGCCAAAACGGAATCTTATTGATTTTACTTGAATGCTTGTGCGTAACAGGCAGCCACGTAAACCAACCAACCAAACAATAGAATGGCCTACGCTAGTTTGGTTGGAGGTAATTCTACGCCTTATGGTCTTCGCCCAGACCAAAGTCGATAGAAAGTTAATCTCTAGGGGGTTTCTATCACGCCTTGCCAGTGAGCGTACACTCGTACCACGAGATCTGGTAGCGCCACAGATAGCCTTCACATACGGTTAAAGAGATTATGGTCGCCACTAAGAGATACTCTATTCCTGCACGGAATATACATGGGGCTAATTTCGTCTTAACTTCAAATGCTGCTGACACGTGCAAAACCATAAATAGGATTGGATGTTTGCAACAGGAGATCATTCAGAAAAATATTGAATAGGGTAGGTAAAGAACAAAGACTTCTGGTACCCCTTCATTAATCGTTCAACATAAATCGATAGAAGTTATCACCTATGGTTGGTTCTCAGCCACTTCTTCGATTATAACGACCTACTCATTATTAAAGACGAAAATTTTAAAATGTAACACAAAATATTCGCCATTGACACTGTGCTATGATATTCTGTGTCACTAATATTGTGTTATATTTATGTTGTGCTTTAACAAAAAAATAAATAAATAAAAAATTAAATACAAACAACAACTTCGAAAATAAAGTCCAACAGTAGCAACGACAATGTTGCAACAACTAAATAACAAAAAAAAAAAAAACAATATGAGTAAGTGACTGACTGAATGACTGGACGGTCGACTCGCTAGTTGGCAGTCAACTCATACCAGGCTGGGTAAAGGCCAGAGTAACACCAGTAGCAAACATAACAGGCAGGCATGGCATACACAATACAAAATGCTGATGATGATGATGATGACGATGACGACGACGACGACGACTTCTATTCAATATTGTAAAGACTGGTAGCTGGGTATGGGTTGTTTGTAGTATGTAGATAAGGTATGGTGGCATACTCGTTGTTAGGTAAGGTAAATACGGTACGATATCAACGTATGGCAAAGTTAAGCCAAAATTAAATAAAAAACCACACAAAACTCGCGCTTACCACACAATCTCATAATCATCTACAATAATACAAACAAACATACCACTACATCAGCAACAGCCACTGCCTGCAACATAAATATCAGCAAATAACGATAACAAAAAAAAATAAAAAATTAAAAAATACAATAACAAAAACAACAATAGCAATCATAACAGCTTCTTATTTACCTTCACTTCATTCAGTCACCACAAATAAAAAAGCTCAAATAAATAAAAAAAAAAAAATTTTAATACAACAAAACATGATCATGTGGTCTAACATCATACTACATGAACAATTCTTTCCAAGTAGCTAAGAGGAAAAGTTATTTCGTATTTTGACCTCATGTTATGACACATTTATTGATTATCCATCATATATCAAAGTATTTCTAAAATGAACCTCGACTATTCAATAATACAAACTCTAGTATCCAAATTAAAATGTTCATTCTTTTTAACAACGGAAATTCTTTAACGTTGTAGGTAGAAATCAAAATGTTAAAAACTTTATGCATCTACTTGACGCCGAAAGTACGGAGTTGCAAAAAAATTACGATGCCTTCCATCACTTCACTATCTCTGCACTATCTACTTCCACAGAAAGTCAGGGGAATGACATCACCAAGTTAAGAAAAGCAACATCAAAATCCTTTTCTTGAACCAATTTATAGCACTTTTGAGTTCCCGATAATCGATTTATGAATGAAGCTGTATGCCTTAATTTTCATTGATCCTGAGGAAGAAGTTACGAAAAAGTGGGCGTAACACTTCCCAAACAATATATGTAATTAAATAGCACTATGCAACAAAATGAAACTTTTGTCATGACCTTTGATCACTACTATATATTTTTTTTATGTTTTATGGTCCTCTAACTACAAAAACAGTCGAAATATAAAATTCTATGAATATGTTTTTTTCTTTAAATTTTTTTTCTAAAATTTGGGATTTTTCAAGAAAATAATAATCGTGTTTGGCGATTTTCGCCCTCTTTAATCTATTACAAAAATGTCGTAGTCGAAGGCGAAAATCGCCAAAGACGATAAAAGGGAATAAAGTTTTATAATATTATGCCTTATAATCAGGTATGGGCACCACTACATTGAAAGTTTTGCATGTGTGGCACTGTATTGGTTTGTTTACGTTGGTGTGATATGGTTTTATGCTCTTTTGCTCTCAATAAATTTTGTGTATGTACACATCGTTCGCTCTTTTTGCGCTCTTTTTGCATTTTCATTTTGCATTTGCCCATACTTGCTTATAATCTTACACCTTAAAATTTTACTGGTTAAGCCAGCTAATCCGATTAACGGCCGTTTTCACAATGTATGATTAACGGTTAACGTGCACTTTAACGGCAAGTTCGTCATACAAAACTTGCCGTTAAAGTCCACGTTAACTTTTAATCGTACATTGTGAAAAGGGCCGTAAATCAGCTAAGCCGGTTAAGCCAGTTAAATTACGTAAGCTGTCCGGTTAACCAGCTAATTTATGTAGCTAACTTTTTAACCGGCTTGGCTGGCCAAATTGTAAGCTCTGGTTTTCTCCTTACTTATGTCGAATAAAGGGTTCGCCAAACCTAGAATTGCTACTAATAAATGATGGACTCTTTGACAGTTCATTAGTAGACATTGTGACACTTTCAAAAGTGACAAAACGTCCATGGACATTATGGGACAGGGGTTTCTTTAAATGTTTAATTAGACTTTAGCTATTTTTTAAAAATTATTTTTATTTTTTTTATTTTAATTATTTTTATAAAGATTATTTATAATCTACGCTGCGCAAGTTTTGAAATGAAAGCAAAAAACTGTTGTTTTAACAAATGCAAACATTCTAATGTTCTTCAACTCATGCCAGAAAAGAAATATCATGATGTGTTGAGGCATGATCAATTACGATTTTATATGGATCAATAATTTATTGCTTTTTTGAATACTTAAAGATTTCTATCTTAATAAATTACTGCCAAAGCTATTGAAATCAACTTTTTTTCTTAACCAATTTTTTAATATTTATTTTCCTTTCTCGCCTGTCTACTGGGCTGGTAAGAAAGAGCGCAACACGGCAGTCGAAAATCTTAAAAAAACATGTTAAACAGAAAGGAACTACGACAGAAGCAATAAAATTTAACAACTTTTGTTAAAATGGTTAAAATGTGTTCCCTTTTTTGGAGCGTTAAAATAAGTTTTTTTTAACGTATTTTTGCCCACTTTTTTTTTGCTGCTAACGCTGTTTATTTAAGTATTCACGCGGTTTAAGTTTGCTGTAGCGTTAATTTACTAATGCTGTAGGATGTGGCTGCTGTTAGTTTTATCTAAATCCTTTTCTTTGGTTTTCCTTTTTTTGTGTCCATCTGTGGTTTGCACTTCAAATTATTGCTGTGCTGAATGAAGTGCAGGTGGCAAAGATTTTAACATAACAATTTAGAGTGACCAGTAAAGAATGTTTGATCTGTAAAATTTTTTTATATGTTGTGTTTTTACTTCAAAATCAAATTCAGGTTTTTTAAAGATAAACTAAAAATGTTTTAAAACAAATTCAATATTTAAAAATCAAATTGAAAACTGTTTGAGCCAAATTCGGCATTTAAAAATTAAAATCATCTTTTATCAAATCAAATTAATTTAAGAAATACATATTTTGATTTTTAAAATGCCGCATTGGGTTTTGCAAAATACTAAATTTGATTAGTGAAATTTTGAAATTTATTTGGAAACTTCAGAATTTGTTTATTTTTTACCTGAATTTGATTTAGAAAAGTCCTAATTCGAAGTAAAAAGAAGCCTATTAGAGATACTAAAAACATTATTGTATTTATAATATTGTAAAACACAAAAAACTACTGATTCTGGCATAGGTGAATGTTTACACCTGGTGCTTATTTTAGGAGGAGTTAAAGTTCTCCCACGTTTGCACATAGTTGTCGTGATCCCGACATAGGAAATCTAGGAAGCCTTACGCCGAAGGTATAGGATGTGTTCAGCATTTTTATGCAAGACTCTACGAGAAACATTTTTCTGGAACATTTAACCCTATAAACTTTCGTTGTAAAGGTCTTTTTGTCGTTTTCTTAAAAAAACAGACAAAAAACTCCCCTTCAGTGGCGATATAGCGGCCTAAAATTTTGTTTTCAGTTTATTTTATTCATTGCAACCTCAAATAAAATTGAACTAACAATAAGTAAGCAAATCTTAACTCTAAAATTTTAATGTTTAAATCCACCAGACAACAATATTTGTTTCTGACGTTGGTTATTAGCAGGGAAACCGGAAATATGCCCTAAAAAATGTATTTCATGCATATTAAATATGCACTAAAAACTTGTGCTTTTTTTCTTGGATTCCACCTTCGTATGATCTTTGCTTGGCTTAGGTATCATGGTGATCAGCGAGCCCTTCAATTCTGCGGGATAGCATTTGAGGAGCAGAATACCATTAAAAATAAATAGAATTATCCTTTTTGCAGCATAGGGTAGCTCTAAGAGCATATTATTGCTTATTTTCCCAGCAGATGGAGCTTTTTCGAATTCAAGCCCGCAATCTCACGAATATTGAACCTTAAGGTAACATCTGGTATAGCGAGTACTGGTGGCAGCTCAACTATAGTATCAGACGTTTTTGGAGTACATTTTTCAGTGTCAGTTCTTGCTCAGTCTCCATTCGAACCTCGCAATGGAGGCTTATATATCGCCGGTCTTTTGAGGCCTCTGGCTGCTTGCCAAAGCGAATAGTCTGTTTGTGGTTTTGCGTCGAGCCCATTTAGAAATTTTTGCAGAGAAGGGGTTTTTTTTTATATTCTAGTAGAGTTTTAAGCTGTTTAGTACATTCCTTCGGCCTAGATTTTATCTGAGTGGATTTGTAGCGTTGGCATTATCTGCGAACTCTGAATAGATTTTATTATATCTCACATGAAGGTTTGTAGTAGTAGCATTAAGAGCAGATTGCTTAAGGTTTGCCTCAAACATTCGAATGTAGTCAACTATGTCAGCAGGCGTAATTAATGCAATATTTTCTGTGCAATGAACATTCAAATATTTTTTTGTATTTCAAACAATTAATACGTGTGATTGTCGTCGTTAAATTACAAGTGGGTGATGAGGTTGTATGTGAATATATAGTGACAATAGTAAGTGAGTGGTCTGAAGACAAATTTAAAAATGCTTCAACTTGGATCATTTCGCTGGGCACACCCTTTACCACTCCAAAATCAATAACATCAGGTATTTTTCGACGATCTGTGTGCCAGTAAGTTGGATGCACACTTGAAACAACACTCAAACGCATTTTAGAAATTGTGTCAAACAAAAGGCTATCCTTTGGTATGATGAGACGAGATCCCCAGAATGTGTGCTTAGCGTTCTAGTCACCGGCGGCCAAAAAGAGCGGTCCTAGTGAATTGAAAAATGTACTGTATTGACTTTCTGTAATAGAATACCTGCGAGGAGAGAAAATTCATGAAATCACCAGGTTTTTATGAACAGTTTCAATATAGATGTTAGTTGCTTGAAGATAGTCTTCACAATGATCGCCCATTAAGTCGTGTTTTAATCGTGATTTTATTAGTATAGCCGAGCCACCAAAAGCTCTACCTTGGGGGTCCTTTGTGTCGTAGAAACTATATCCGTTGGCTGTAAAAAAGCTTCTAGCCGTCAAATGCGTCGCAGATAAGCGGGCTGAAATATTTTACAAAATATTTTCCATAAAATTCTACTATATGTATTCAAAGACACCCAAGCCCCAAACTCAACTTGTTTATAATTATTTACAATTAGTACTCGGCATAGGAAATCTTGCAAGCCTTATGTCTAAGACATTAGCTGTGCTTAGCACTTTTATATATAACACTACGAGAAACATTTTAACTATTTAATTCCTAAATTTAATTTCCTGTAAAGGAAATATAATTTCCTGTAAAGGAATTCAATGAAATAGTAAATATTTTGCCTATGAACGAATTTGTAAATATAGACAAAAATACCTCAACAATTTCATTGAAAAAAACGTGGTTTTTTCAGTGAACAAATTGTTTAAATCTACAAAACAATTTGTCTAAAATTATTTACAAATTTTAGACAAAACAATTTACTAAATCAAACAAAAATATTTATTGGATTTTCTGAAAAATATCAAACAATATTTCTGTGTGAATTTAATAAACTATTAGTCTAAAAATGCTAACAATTATTAAGCAAAATAATTTACTTAATCGAACAAAAATAAAAACGAAATTTTTGTCTGTGTCATCATCATCATCCATTAAGGATTTATGAGATTTCACTGTGTTCAAGTCTGAATGTTTATCTAAATACTCTAAAAAAATGAATGAGAATTATTGCAACGACATTAACTAATCGATTCACTCAAAATTCTTTTGTAAACAAAATTGGTACAATTGCATTCCTCTTGCTATGATTGTTGTTGTTTGTGTGCATGTCGTCAGCGGGGTGGTTTTTTTACGACAC
The DNA here is from genome assembly GCA_956483635.1 of Panzeria rudis. Lineage (NCBI taxonomy): Eukaryota > Metazoa > Arthropoda > Insecta > Diptera > Tachinidae > Panzeria > Panzeria rudis. The sequence goes on along the minus strand of OY101448.1, from coordinate 147,276,102 downwards.
AGTTTTTATTGTTGTTTTTGGTGTTTGCGTTCTAAATAAAAGTCAAATAAACAATTCATAGATTATGGACAGAACATTTACTGAAAACTAAATTTATTTTTAGACAAACTTTTGTTTGAAAATTTTTTGGTGATAATATTTTCTGTGTGGTACCATCGCACTCATTTTGCTATCATTATTGTGTTTGTTATTTATGTGTATGTCGTCATCGGTGTTGTTTTTTTACGATACAGTTTTTCTTGTTGTTTTTGATGTTTGCGTCCTAAATAAGAGTCAAACAACCAATTCATTGATTGTGTAAACAACATTTACTGAAAATAAAATTAATTTTTTGACAAACTTTTGTTTGAAAATTATTTGGTGATAATTTTTTCTGTGTATTCTTAAATGTTAAATACATGTTAATTCCTTGTCGTGTTGCTAGATCTAAGTGTTTCAACACATAATGTTTGGCTTCTTGTTCCGATTGGCTTATCATTAAAATTTTTTGAATGCAAAATAAAAAAAATCATACATTTTTACTTTTTAATTTATAGGGACTACTCGTTGTCTGCAAACCCTTATATATTTACGAACTGGCCACCCTATAAATCTCTATATAAATAATTTATCATTTTGAAATATGAGAAGTTTTTACAAATTATAATTAAAAACAAGAAATTCACTCAGCCCAGATTTTATGTCTAAGGTTACTTGGGGCCTAAAAAATAAAATAAAATGCATTATTCCAGGCATATTTTAAACAAGCATACATACACAAACACTCGTCCCCACCCGGTTGGTCATGTCTTTCAGACATCGTGCAATACCGTTGCATGACAATGCTAAAGCTTCGATGACCTGTTGGTGGATAGCTCAAACATATCAGCGAATATATTTTCGAACAAATGACCGCTAAGTTCATACATGACAACAAGAGCGATACTGTCACCCATCTTTTCATTAATGACCGTGTAAATGACAACATCCTCAGACATTTCCCCATTACATTTTTTTCGTTTCTATCTTTTTTTACATGTGTTCTACAATAACAATTTGAGGAATTTGTTGCTGAGAGAGTATTTAATAAAAGACGTTTTAATAGACATTGTAACAAAACTTTTCATCAGCTCAATTTCGCTCAGTTTTGGCAAGCAGGAATGTATCAAAATGATTCAAACTGGTGACAGATTGAGCGATAATGTCCACAAGAAGTTCATTTGGCCAGTTGTCATGACCAGTTGAGTAGTTTTTCTTTTACCAATTCCTTGAGTACGGTTTCTATTAATTTGTCTTAAAAGAAACTGTAATCGACAAATAGCGTGCATGTCGAAATTTCCTTAAGTAGTCATTGATGAAAATGTCCTCTATGACGAGTTGGCCAACCGGGCAGTCACAAAAATAATTACATACATACTTAAACACAATTTAAGGATATACAATGACGGCTGGCAGACCATTAACAACAGAATATGATCAACATTGAACACTTGTTGACCATTTGGCACTTGAAAAGAAAAGAGAGATGAGTTCCGAGCTGTAGCCACAGGTTAGAGAGTATAGATTACAAATTTCAGACAAGTGGTTAAACCGAAAATTTAAAAAATACGGAACAAAATTGAACAGATTTGCAAGCAAATCTGATTTAATATTTCATTTTTAGCTGGGTCATTGTATTTTTAATCACAAAAAATACATATTTTTTGGGTGCCTTTCCATCTGTCTGTCTGTCTGGAAACTTAAAACAGAAGAAGGTAGAGACATTAAGTTTTAACTAGTCATGAACGTACTTCAACAATTAAGTGCAACAGGCCCTGCAAGAACATGTGTCAACTCCTGTTCAATCTTTTTCTGTTTATGTTGTGTTTTTTTCGTTGTTGCTGTTGTTGATGCATTTGATTATGCTGTTAAATAAGTTTGCAATTTACACGCTATTTGGCCATGCACAATGGTATAGATTGGAAAAATCTATTCATACACAGGAAAGATTATCACCAAATAATTTTCAAACAAAAGTTTGTCTAAAAATAAATTTAAATTTCAGTAAATGTTCTTTATATAATTAATGAATTGTTTGTTTGACTCTTATTTAGAACGCAAACACAAAAAAAAAACAAGAGCAACTGTGTCGTAAAGAAACAACCCCGATGACGACATACGCACAAATAACAACAATGATAGCAAAATTAATGCGATTGTAACAAGTTTGTTTACTGAAGATTTTTTATTGAATCAATTCCTTCGTACCGTTGCTTTACTTCTCATTCATTTGTTTAGTTTTTAGATAAACATTCAGACCTGAACACATTTAACAAAGTAAAATTTCATAAATGCTTAATGGATGATGATGACCCAGACAAAAATTTCGTTTGATATATTACAAAAATTCAGTAAACTATTTTGTTTAATATTTGTTAGTATTGTTAGACCTAGTTGTTTTATTATTGTTATTCAGACAAAAATATTGTTTGATATTCTTCAGAAAATCCTGTAAATCTTTTTGTTTGATTTAGATGAAATGTCTTATTTACAATTTGTAAATATTTTTAGACAAATTGTTTTATAGATTTAAATAATATGTTCACTGAAAAAAACAAGTTTTTTTCAATGAAATTGCTGAGATATTTTTGTCTGTATTTACAAATTTCTTTGTAGGTCCGTTCCTAGAAAAAATATTTACTATTTCATTGAATTCCTTTACAGAAAATGAAATTTGGTTTTTTCTCTGTAAAGATTTAGATGTCCCGATGGTAAAGTGTGTGTTTTCAAAACATGGGATAACATATATCCTGAAGCTCGAGACGCACCCAGACCCACTAGCATTGGATAGACAGACTTACAATGTAAAATTTTAGAGTTAAAATTTGATTACTTATTGTCCGTTCAATTGTTATTGAAGATACAATAAATAAAAATAACGAAAAAAAGAATTAGACAACTTAGGGCCATTATTACAACTAGGCAACAGCTAAAGGCAGGATTTTGTCGGACGAATAAAAGGTTTACCTTTATTAAAACTTTACTTTAAATGAAAGTGAGCGATAAGTTAAAGTCAGGTGCATCCTACCTGGTAGATTAAAGTAAATTTGTAATAATGATAAACTGTTTATCCGTCCGACAAAAGCCTGTCATGCCGGAGGTTGCCGCCGGTTCGAATCCTATCAAAGACACCGCTTAAAAATAAAATACAATTTCTACTTGGATTTGTAACAATAAAAAAATAAATTAATCGATACTTTCAGCTGAATTTGGGAATAATATTTATATATAATCTATATTATTCTACACCGATTAGGACTCCATAAGATAGTTCAGAGACAAGTTACAAGGTGCATATAAAGTATCAATTAACCCCATCCTAGGCCATCCTCATGTAAAAGTGGCTGGTCCGCTTCATAGGAAGTGTTAGAACTCGGACTGGTCCCTACCACCTGAAGACCGGTCACGTGACTTGTTTTGTGTCAGTTCCATTTACCGTAGGGAAACTAGAGGAAAGAGAACCTTGTGACATGTTACAAGTTATGTGGCTGGTTCACAAGAACTAGCAGCCGGTTCGAGTTCTGGAAATTTATATGAGAAGGACAGGCCAACTTTATATCGCGATGTCATTAAGGTCAATTGCCTTAACTAAGTTGCTCAGAGATACACTCACAATATGACAGTAACAGAATGTATTTTGTTCAAGAAGTATTCCGTGCAATCATTTTTAAAAGAGTAAACATTTTAAATTCTAAGCAATCTTGTTTTTAACTGATTCTAACATTCAATAAAAAAAAACTAAATACCACATTATGCGGATTTTCTGTTGCTTTCATTATAGTCCGTTGCTTATGTTCTAAGTACCAAAAATGTAGATGCATAGAAATAACACAAACAGAAATATTCAAAATATTCTGTACGTAAAAATAACTGAAATTGCAATTGAAATTATATAAATACACATTTAAAATCAGTGGTGTAGTGGTTAGTACGTTAGACTGTTAAACGAGAGGTCACATGTTCAATTTCAGCCAAGACCATGCGTGGGTTTTATTAATTTGTAATGTTAAATGCATAAAATTGAGTAAGTTTATGTTGTCTTCGTGCAGCTAATTTACATATACTCGTACTATGCTTTGGCCAGATGGTTGATACGTTGGACTTCTAACCCGAACGAGTTTTGTTCGATCCCAGTAGAAGTAACATAACAAACGGTGAGTAAAAATATAAATTTAATAAAATAGTAATTAAAGATACAACATAATAAGCCCTTCTTAACGTTTAAAAATAAAGCGAAATTCAATTATTTTTACGGAACTTGGGGTTGATCATTTAACAGCAGAAACAAGGAAACCTCTTTTATTTTTACGGAAGCTGCTATTAGTTCTTTTGCCAGTTAAATTGATCCAAACAAATAATTAATCATAAATTTTTTTTATAGTTTTAAGACTTAACTTTTTAACATTTAAAGTTGAATAAACTTTTTGTTAAAGTTAAATGAAAAATAAGTAGACCGGTTTTTAATTGAGTTTTAATTTATTTTATATTCCAATTTCAGTTAATTTTAAGTACGGAATATTTTGAATGTAGGTTCTAGGTCCAAACTTAATGTACTTGTTCTGTGGAGATTTCCTCAATACTATTCAAATTCTTGTACTCTAAACTAATATATTTGATTTGAAAAACATTTGCTCGTACAATGGCGTATTTTGTTATAAATTTTGTTCTAGTTGAGTGATGTCTGTCCTCCTTTTATCACTCATGACTTGGAAGCATATTATATCTCACCCATTTTCACCAGTATGGTAAAAAATTTCTAGGAGGTTGGTTATAGAATTTTTCCTTTTAATTTTACAGTGATCGCACGCACGTTAATTGAAATTTTCTTTTTTTTTAGTATAACCAGACCATTGTACTCAAATTTTAAACATGCATTTTAATATAAGAGTATGTATGTAGTATTTAAATAAGTATGTACAATAAACCTAGTGTTAAAGTATGTTTATCATTGTTTAAATAGCACGTGACAACTCCGCCTACACATGGTTGTTTTTTTTTTATAATTATTTCTAACCAGCATTATTGTTTCAATCATACAATCACAATTTATTTATTCGTTTTCTTACATTTCTACATAATTTTGACTGCAAACACATGTTGTTGCTCATTTTTATGTTCAAATGAGCATATAACTGTTTTAATTGTCAAAAGTAACTTCAGTATTTAGCTGTCAACGTGATAGTCTGACGTACTTAATTTTTTTTTATTTTTTGTAATTTTCTTATTATTCTGGCTTGTGCCTTTTTTCATTTTCTTGTTTGGTCGAATAACTTTCCATTGAATGTTTATTTAAATGTGGTTTTGTTGAGTTAATTATGCTGTAGGCATTTTCAGTTAAGTCTACAATTGTTGATGTTTTTTAAACATTTACATAATTAAGGATAATCACAGTATTGTTAACCGTTGGTACTCTTAATTATATTTTAAAACAAATTCTTATTATGTATAAGAAAGCAGTTGAAAATAAAGATTTATTAAGATTTAACAAACAGAGTACCTTTTTCCAGCATCAGTTCTTGCCTCGTCACTAGGGATGGGCAAAAAATATCGATATATCATATCGATATTTTCTTTAAAATATATCAATATATATCGTCGATATTTTTAATTTCGATATATCGATATATCGAAAATTTTTTCCAAATATATCGACAGTATCAAATTCGATATTTTTTTAGCTTTGGTTTTGTTTTTCATACAATTTTTAAAAACATTTCCGTACAGTCTTCATCAAATAGAATATTACTAATAAAATCTTTTATTTTATATATAATATTTTGTCTATTCGAAAAATTATCATTCTTTGAGTGTAATTTTGTTGATGTATGTTCCATGAAATATTGGTGGAACAGTAACGATCTTGGAAATTAACTTTTTTCCAGCTTAATTATTTACAAGAAAGGTACTTTTTTTGTTTTATTTTAAAAAAAAATTTGGGGACTACGTATGAATTAGCATTGTTGAAAAAATATCGATATTTTTTATTCGATATATATCGATGCCATTCGATATTTGAAAATATATCGATATCGACATATTTTTTTCACTTGCCCAACCCTACTCGTCACCATCCGAACTTCGTAATAGAGGTTTATACATCACCGATCTTTTAATGTCTCTGGCTGCTCGCCATAACGAATAATGAATTTGTGTTGTTGCATCGAGTTCGTGCAGAAATTTTTACAGGGATGCAGTTTTTTGGGGTTCTAATAATTTTTTAAGTTGCTTGGTACATTCTTTCAGCCTAGTTTTTAACTTTGAGGACCTGTAGCATTGCAATTCTCTTCGAACTCTTCTTTTTTCAGACAATAGCCGTTCGACATCTTCAGAATAAATTTTATTAAATCTCACCTGTCGAATGGTAGAAGTATCATTTTGAGCATTTTTTAAAGAGATGTAACACAATCAGCTAATTAATTAATGTGTTACCTTCTTTGGGAAAGTGATAGTGTAGAGAGAACAGGTGGTCAAGTGGGAGAGAGATAGAAAGCTTAATTCATTTACAACCCTATTGTTGCGCGTTTTTTCTTTGTAGAGCAGTATTGCAACCCCCTCTGGTGTCAAGTAAAGGCATTGAGTTGTTTAAGCTTTGTAGCCATTTCCTTAGTTCTTTTACTTCGCCGGCGGTTCTGCTACAATACCGACCAAGGAGGGTGCTGTGAAGTTCATTAGGTTATGTTAATATTAATCGCTGCCGGTACTGTCAAAGTGATCAGTGCTATGCCTTCATCACTTGAACAGTCCAACAACAACCAACACTATAACACACCAATGCACATGAGAAAAATGCATATGTTGTTGGCTTACCTGAAACTAGTCTTGAACTCGATACCTCAGGGTTTGTAGTCAAACGCGCTAACTACTCAGCCAACAGCACCCGCTTGCTTAATTTCTGCCTCTAACTATCTAATAGAGACCTCTATGTCTTTAGATATTCTTAACGGAAAATTTTCGGTGAAGTGGGTGTATTTAATAAATACTTGCGTTCATTAAATCACAAGTAGGTGGGTGACGTTGTTAAGATTATAGTGTGTCTGAAGAGAAATCTCAAGAAGCTTCTACTTGGATTATTTTACTGGGAACTCCTTTGACTACTCCGAAATCATTAACATCAGGAATTTTTTTTGTCGATCTGTTGGCCAGCCAATTGGTAGGCTGACCACTTGAAATTACATTCAAATACATTTTAACGATTATGTCAAACAAAACGCCACCTTTAAGACTGATTGGTCGCGCATCCCCAGAATGTATGCTTAGCGTTGTAGTCATCGGTGGCCAAAAAGAATAGTGAACTAAAAAATGTACTATGTATGTATACTGACTTTCTATAATAGAATACCTGGGAGAAGAGTAAATTGATGAATTCACCAGGTTTTGGTGCACATTTTCAATGCAGATAGATGTAAGTTGCTTGAAGATAGTCTTCACAATCATCACCCGTTAAGTAATTTTTTAATCGCGATTTTATTAGTATAGCCGAGCAACAACTACCCACCAAAAACTTTGCTTACTGGTAGACAAAAAGTATACGAGGACTTAAGTTGTAACTAGAGTCGTAAGTATACTTACAATTTGACTCGAAAACTACGTATTTTTGTTTGAGAAGTCCAAAAAATAAGGGGTACCCCTTACGAATATATTTACGTTGTCACAGTAGTTAACTAGTTATTATTTGGCTTACTTGAAGCTAAAACATAAGTAGTCAAATAAACAAATTTAAAAAAAATTATACACATTATATTTTATTTACACAGAAAAAAGTAAATATTTAACAACGGTAATTTTCGAAAATAGCATGAAACTCAATAAAACCTGTATGTGATGCAAATATAAAGTTTGTTGAAAGTAAATTTTTTTAAAAATCATTAAAGAAAAATTAAAATATTAAAAAATTTTTTTTTTTTTAAATGAAGAAAAAATCTTTATCACAGAAAATTCAAAAACATTTTATTGAATCTACATATTTCCATAGATCAACATACAAAAATCTTTATCACAGGAAATTCAACAGTTTTCTTCTGTGTATATTTTTCAAATTTTTTATTTTATTTTATTGTTAATTTTTTGACCCAGCTAGGATAAGAACCTGTGCTCTTTAGATATGACGACAAGTACTTTACTCACTCAGCTGACTTATAAGCTTAAGCGACAAAAATTTGTTTTCATATACAAACACATGTTGACTTAAAAATTAGTTGTCTACTTATTTTATTAATATATAACAACAAATTATAACTATTTTCAGATAATGAGAAAAACACGTACTAATTTGATTAAAAACTAAATAGTGGTTCTAATTTAAAGCATAGGAATAAGATAAATAAGTACCACTGATTACTATGTAACCCATTAATAAAGTACTACCGATTAAAAAAATAACAAAAAAAATTTGCTGGCTAAATATGAACAAAAAATCTCATTCCTACTCTTCACAAAAAAACACCATATTTCGTTGAAGTTTTTATTTTATTCACAATTATGTGATAAAATTACGATATTCATACACTGGCATTTGTGTGTATGACAAAATAATTTAATTGTATTAATTAAATATTCATAAATTATCTTAATTAAGTGGAGTTGTGTCAAAATGATTTTACCTAAACTGTGATAAGCCTTGATTTTGCTAATTTAAATTCGAACATGTAGTGGGTTGTGTGGGTTTATGAGATGCGCGACTTCATTTTGAAAGTGTAGGACAGGTGGTGGGGTGCAATTTACATACAAATGACAGTAGTACAAAAAAAAAAGAAAACCATTGCGTATGAGTTGATAAATTCTGTGGGCTGTAAGTGTTTTGTAGATTGTCATTTTGCAATTGTAATATTTTATTTATCTAATTTGTTATTTAATTTGAAATGAATTAGTTTTAAATTAACTGAGTTGACACCAATAAATCGTATTAATAAAAATAAATAAATAAATTTAATTGTGGTTAAAAAAGTAACTCAAAATAATATCTTAAAGCAAACATTTGCTAGTATCGAATGTAGTTTCTAAAAATAAAAACTTCTCTAACAATGTTCCCAAAATGTCAGAGTTTTATAATTAGTTTTTTTATTTCATACCTTTTTTAATGGCTTAAGATTCATTTTAGATTAATTACTTTAATAAATAAAACGTTTTTGATATCTAACAAAACCATATTGAGATAAACTTATTCAAGACAGATTGAATTTCATTGTGTTACCAAATAAAGCATAATCTACCGGTAATATTTAATTAACAACCATTTTAATTAAATGTCATTAAACTAGTTTTACTATATTTATGAGCAACAACAAAAATCTACACGTAATTTCAAAATTCTATGTGTGTACTGGCAATTGTCAATAGTACTCAACATACAGAATTGTACAAACTTTCTGGCATTTGCTATTAAAGCCGGTGCTAGAAAGTGTTACATTTTTGTTTATAGAAATTTATTATTAATGATGGTGTGATAAAAATTATTGAAATAGATGTCTGTCATACATTACTATGAGTCAGTCCGTAAGTTAAGTCATCTGTTACGAACGAATTTACTTAAACCACTAACTAATGACAAGAGTTTAGCGAATAATATTTCATATAAATAATTTTGGCTAAACCATAATCAATATTTAACTAAGGATTAGGAATTTTGGTATTCCATTGTTGCTCAAAATTAATAAATTATACTAAAACAAAGTTAAATTGATTTTAGTGTTCATCGAAAATTCGGCATTTTAGAGTAAAAATAGGCAAATCTGCAGATTGATTTTTGTAAGAAAAAAATCGGCAAAAGGCTGATAAATCGATAAATATGATAGGCCTGGTTACACTGTCTCATATAAATGCACCTCTCTTTTGTTTTCCCCTTGGTAATATTAAGTCCCTGTCCATACGAGTCAACTTTGCAGCACAGCTTTTGAGCTTATGGGAGAGAGAGAGAGAGAGGGAGAGAGGTGAGAATATTGGGAAGGGGTACACTGCTTCATGTACATGCAACTCTCTTTTGTTTTACTCTTCGTAATATTGAGCAAGAACAAATGCTATGTAAAAAAACAAGAACTGCACAGCAAGAATTTCATTGTATGGGCACGAATGCATCTTCAAAAGAAAATTTAAGATAGTTGCAGAAGCAAAAGTTGACTCGTATGGACAGGGACTAAACAACAACAAATTCTATGGAACAAACAACTGCACAACAATAATTTGATTGCATGGACAAGATTGCAACTTCAAAATAAAATTTAAGAAAGTTGCAGAACCAAAGTTTACTCGTATGGGTGAGGACAATGCAAATTTAAAATATTATAAAAAAAATTTCTTTTTGTGTTGAAAAAAGTAACCAAAATAGAAAAAATTACAAAAGTACACATGGGAAAGAAAAGGAACCAATTTTGGTTAAAAGTAACCAACACGGCTGCCCTGATCGTAATAAATATGTACGACTTTTTCAAAACATATGAAATAAGTGTATAGTGTATTTTTATATGAAAATTATCAACAACAAGTTTTCACTGTTGTATTCAATACAATATTACACTCGATACAAAGATACAAGAGGTTTTGTCAATTAAGCATATACCAAATGTGCATGTGAGTTTGTAGATTAGGCTTTTGAAAAGAGAATTAGTTTATTTGAATATATGTATTTCGTTTTTATATTTTAGCGTTGTTTTTTAATTTCAGTATAGGCAAGTTTCTATGTATCAATAGTTTCAGATTGGCTGAAAATGTTTCTCAAAATCAATCAGAATTCATCAATCCATAATTTTTCTGAGTAAAAGTAATAATCCTGGTAACTACTTTTTATTATTAAATTATTCAGTTAAACAATTCAAAATCAAATAAATGAACGCTGTGGCAGCCGTGGAAAACAACGTTACTATTCTGTTTCCATCTAGTGCCGTCAAAATTAATTGGCTCTTGTATTACTTTCTTAATTAAAATAATTTGAATTATCGAACTCAAGTCTGATGTTAAGAAATAACAATAAACATTTATTAAATTTATTATTTGGAATATTCTCCCAATGTAATTTAATAAAAATTTTATTTGTTGCGGGTTAAGCATGTCTGCATTTCATTGGTGTTTTATCAAATCATCAGTAGACCTCAACCATAACTTTGAAACTGTTTAAAGTATGGTTGAAGTCTACCGTTGATTTGGTAAACCACCAATGAAATGCAGGCATGCAGTCTGAGCCACCGTGCGTCGAAGTTTTAATACCTCAAGGCACCGCTGTAAACTTCTTTTTACGCACAAATCTCACATTAAACTTTTTTATTACTGTGTAGAGATTTTGGTACTTATTTGCACCCTTTTTAAATTTTTTTTGTTAAAGTCAAGCTTTTGGAAAATTCATGTCAATTCCAATTTTAATATTAAAATTGGTTTGATTCTAAAGAAATTTTAATTAATCGTTGTCTGAAGAAACTATTTACGGACTCAGCAAACACTTTTGTCATTTTTGTAATCGGTAGTACTTTATTAATGGGTTACAAAGTAATGAGTGGTACTTATTTATATTGTTAAAATGCTTCAAGCTGAATTACTATCTAGTTTTTAATAAAATTATTACGTATTTCTCTCATTATCTGAAAGTAGTTACAATTTGTTGATATGTATTAGTAAAATAAGCAGACAACCAACCACCTTTTAAGTCAACATGTGTTTGTATATGAAAATTAGTTTTTGTCGCTTAAACAATAGCTGAGTGGGTAAAGTACTTTGTCTTCAAATCTGAACGGGCACAAGTTCGTAACCCAGCTGGGTCAAAAGAAAAACTTAAATATTAATAAAATATAATGTGTATAAATTTTTTTAATTTTAATATGTTTATTTGACTACTTATTTTTTAGCTTCAAGTAACCCAAATAGTAACTAATTAATTGCTGTGACAATGTAAATGCAGTTGTAAAGGGTACCACTTATTTTTCGGACTTCTCCAACAAAAATAAGTAGTTATCTAGTCAAATTGTAAGTAGTTACGACTTAAATCCTCATACACTTGTTTTGCCTACTAGTAAGCAAAGTTTTTGCTGGAGAATTAAAAATGTACTTTCGATCGGAATGTTGTTGTGTGACATGGCTGTATCCCAAGAAAAACTTTGCTTAAGCCTTTATGACACTACATTTTTTCTCCATTTTTCAAGTTTTGAAGAACAGTGCAAATGTAATATAATAGCAAATTTTACCAGGTGCAAAGACTTCATCTATATTAAGATATAAATGCCAAATTGTCAAAGCTATTAATAATGTTACTGATAAAAAATGAGTCTATAAAAAAAATTTGAAAATGTTCAATTTAAAATAGACGTCTCAAGCTTGAAACATTAAAATGTTGCCAAATTAGCGGTTTATTCATGGATTCATTGATTTAGCGCCTCTTTTTTTCAACTGTTTTTTTTCTGTTGGCGTTTCATTATAAATAAAAAGTAGGCAACACTTAAAGAAAACACAACGTTTTGTTTACATTTCGTATAGTTATTTCTTTCTATCATTTGCCGTTTCTTTCTTTCAATCCTATAGCAAAACAGTGCAGGAAAAATTTACGTGTCATAACGGTTATACCTGTAGGCAAAAAATTATATGAATATTTAAATTGTAACTACACTCTAAAACGCTCTTGTTGAAAATTGGTTCGATAATAGTAGGCAACACTTTACAGACTACTTTCGACCTAAAATTACACATGCATTAATTTTGAACAAAATGTTTTTACTAAAAAAAGTGATTGGCTGCGTGTAGGTTTGAACCGCGACCTCCTGACTGATAGTCTGACGTATCTACCATTCAGCCATAGCCGTATTATACTTTATGTTAAATTTTTTCCACTTGGACTAAATATGTTTAATTTCAAAGCTTTTTTCTTTCATAAAATAACTACAAAATCGACGTAATTTTAAACAAGGAGAAATTTTCAACACAAATTTAGTCAATATATGATCGTAAATTTGAAGTAATGTTTTAGAGTGTATGTACTTATAATTTGATTCGATAACTACTTATTTTATTTGAGAAGTTCAAAAAGTAAAGGGCACCCTTACAAATGCACTTATTATTTGACTTACTTGAAGCTAAAAAATAAGTAGTCAAATAAACAAAATAAAATAAAAAAAAATTATTTATTGACACTATATTTGGAATTCGTCACACAATTTAAAAATTATCGTTTTCAAAACGATCTCCATCACAAAGAAGATCTTTTAACAATTCTAATACAAGCACAAACATATTTGAATTAAACATAATACTATGAGGGTATTTCATAAGATGGTTGGTTCTTTCTGTTGTAAAACATTTCTAAAAATTGAAAAACTTAGAAACAAATAAAATGTTAAACAACACAAGATAATGGCCGGAAGTTTTCCCATTATAACAAGAGACTACATCAGACACAAAAAACTCACAACAGATACGATACAAATACAGAAAAAAAAATGATTGATAGTTGCCAATAAAATGGAAATTGAAAACAAATTTATTGAAAAACTATCAATACGAAAAAAGAAGCAATATAAAGTCCACTAAGATTTAGTAACAACAATAAACAATTTCAAAAATTCAACAGGAAATCACCAAACACAAAAAAAGATTCACAAGGTCATTTTGTAAACAAAAAAACTTTCAGAAGCGACCTTTTTTATAAAAAAAAACACGGGAAAGAGACACAAAACTCATAAACTTTTGTTAGCCATCGAGCCAAAGAAAGAAAAAAGAAACATTTAAGCAACAAATATTGTTTTCATTTAATTTAAACTTGTGTTTATGTTTAACAAGACCCCAGAAGAATAGACTGCAGGAAACGAAAGTACAAAGAAAGAAATCTGGACAACATCACAATATACATACATACGTATACAGCAACAGCAGCAACAACATAACAACTGTTGCTAACTTTGTTTTTATAAGACTTCCTCTGTGTGTTGTTGCTTTTCGTTTTTGTTTTTATTCATAACGAATTGAATGAATACGAAAACTCAAAAGTTATTGGCAAGAATTGGGGAGAAAACCACTAACTGGCAATTGATTGAAACAACTGAAAACAAAAAACCGAAACAGCAGCAGCAGTACCAATATCCAGAAAAGCACGTTGAATTGAACCACAAAACCCTAAATGTGGATATATTCTGGTTTGTATTTCAAGTTTACATTCTAAAAGATTGAGTCAAATATACTGACAAATAAGCAATAATAACATTAAATTAAATATTTTAAAAACCTTTAAAAAAATGGATGATAACTTCCAAACGGCTGGACTGATTTTCTTCAAATATAGGCCAGAAGAGTTAAACTTAAGATAAAGCCAACTTTCAAACCAAAAAACTAAAATCGGTCTAGCCGTTTAGAAGTTTCGGTGCCGCACACATACAGATTCAAAGGGGTATCGCTGGAAAATTGGTGATAACTTCTAAACGGCTGTGCCGATTTTCTTCAAACATAGCTAAGAACACACACTCAGATCAAGTCACCTCTCAAACACAAAAAACTAAATCAAAATCGGTCCAGCCGTTTAGGCTCTACGAGGGAACAGACCGACAAACAGATACACATTACAAACTTATAACGCCCCTCTTTTTGGTTGGGGGTTAAAAATGGGGAAATCTCAGAATGAGACATAATAGGCTGATAACTCGTGTGCACTTTCTTTTTGGCGTTCTAAAAGTTGTCTCAAAAGTTTCATAAAATCTCATATGTCTGCGTCGTAAGTTATTTAGGGTCAATGGTCACTAAAATCGGGAATTTGCGATTATCTAGGTTTCTAAACCTCTAATGATCTTAACATTATAAAAATTATAGAGCATCCCAAGTTATTTAATGAGTTTGGCTTAAGGTCGTTTTAATTTAATATTTCGATTAAATTATTTTTATTTTAGAAAGAAATTCTGAAGCATGTAAATATTGAAGACCACCAGTCTTCTCATCAGAGCTCTTTTTTCCCTAGACCACACTGCCAGCGAAAGCAGCAACAACCAACGAGCGAAAATCCTATTAAAGTTCGGAACCTTTAAAGAAATCAATAATAGTTGCGATAAGACACGAGATGGTGACTCATTTGTTAATTGGTTGAATAAAATAAATAGGATTTTCGCTCGTTGGTTGTTGCCGCTTTCGCTGGCAGTGTGGTCTAGGCGAAAATAGCTCTGATGAGAAGACTGTGGTGGTCTCGAAACATCTGATGTCAGTTCAAGCTTCCGTACAGCCAAATTTTTCTTTAAATGTTCAATATTTACATGCTTTAGAATTTCTTTCTACAATAAAAATAGTTTAATCAAAAGATTAAATTAAAAACGAACTTAAGCCAAACTAATTCAATAACTTTGGATAAAAACCACACAGTTCGACTTAGATTCACAACTCAATTATAGAACATAAGATTTGCGGCCAAGTTTGTTTTAAAAAATTTTCTATGCGCTCAACCAATTATGAGATAGAAGGCATGATAAATTTATATGTACATATTTTTCAAAGAAACAAATTATAAATTGAGTTATGAATTTAGTCGAACTGTATCGTTTTCATCCACAGTTATTTAATTAGTGTGGCTTAAGTTCGTTTTCAATTTAATCTTTTGATTAAATTATTTTTATTTTAGAAAGAAATTCTAAAGCATGTAATAATTGAACATTCAAAGAAAAACTTGGTTGTACGGAAGGTTGAACTGACATCAGATGTTTCGAGACCACCACAGTCTTCTTATCAGAGTTCGGGTACATTTGTAAATTCAGTAATTGCGCAATAATCAAAGTCCTGCGTTCGAAAATCATCATTTGGCAATACTTTTTTTCGGATAAAGTTTCTTTACGCAAGCAATTGATAGTGCTGCCGCAGATTGCTGCAATTACTGCAGCATTTTTTATTACATTTGCAAAAGTTTGCATACCGGCTGCACACATTTGCTGCATTTACGAATTCACCCTTCTTTTCCACCTAGACGACACTGCCACCGAAGACAGGAGCAACCAACGAGCAAAAATCCTATTTACTTTGCACCAATTAACATATGAGTCCCCATCTCGTGGTTATTATCGGAAACAAAGGTTTAGAACTTCACTATGTTTCATATGATGTTCAACTTTTTTAAGCTTTGATTTCTGTCATTACCAGCATGACAAATCATCGACGTTTTCAAATGCTGGACTTTTTTGAATGTTTATTTCTGCTCAACTTTTTTTTTTGAACACATAGTTCCTAGTGAAGAAAATCTTCTAAACCTTAAGTTTAAGACAAGCGCGGATTCTCCCCCAAAACGAATAAAATATACCAAATTTCTATGGAGTTCCTAAAAGAAATTTTACAAAATGGTACGTTTCATTTAAAAGTTCTCTTCCCAAAAGCTTAAGCTGGACCCGCGCCTGGTTTAAGTTTTAATGTGTTCAGTGCTTCTATGTAAAACAACACGAGGAATTTTTTTGTGGAAAATTTTAACCCTATAATTCTACTTTGTGTGGATATTTTTGTTCCTTTTCTTCAAAATGGTGGAAAACTCCACTTCAGCGGCGATATAGTGGACTAAGATGTTCTACGAAATTGTCCCTCGTGTTGTTTTGCATAAATGTGCTTAACACATCCTTTACCTTAAACGTAAGGCTAACAGGATTTTTCTATGCCAAGTAATAATTGTGAACAAGTACGAAATTAACCCTTTTATCATATTTTAAATTTAGAATGATTTTTGACATTCAACTTGAGCCTAGAGCTTGAGAACCTGAAATGGAATTTTATGGCAAATATTTTCGTAGAACATTTCAGCCCGCTATATTGCCGCTGAAGGGGAGTTTTTTGCCCTTTTTTAAGAAAAGGACAAAAAGACCCACACTGCGACGAATTAGAGGGTTAAATTGTTCCGCAAAAATGTTCCTTGTGATGTTTTACACAAAAGTGCTGAGCACATGTTACACCTCAAACGCAATGCTTACAAGATTTCTAATACCGAGTCATTATAACCATGATCAAAACGGGGGAACTTGAATTCTCCCCAAAATGAATCCCAGATGTAAACTTTCAAAACGCCGATAACGTTTATATTTTTGGGGCTTCTACCAGAATGAGTCGTTAGAAACATGTAATTCAGAAAAGTTTTGGATTTTGTGGCACAGTGTTATTCATTAATTTTCTTAATTACATTCTTGTATTTTTAATTCTTCAAAAACTGTTTCATTTCTGATATTTAAGAAAAAAAATGCTACAAACTTACCTCCCAATGACTGAACATTAGTTGGGGACAAGCCAGACCAGATGTTTGCTTGCGTATTTCTTGAGCAAAGTTGAATGACTCAATTACCGGTAATATGGCCATGACGGAAAAGTTACCAGAGCCCTGAGTCAAATCACCAGATAAAATCTTGCCATGACGTCTACCAATAACAGCATACATTTTACCTAAAAAAAAAAACAAAAAGCAAATAAATTATTTCCATTTATTCATGAATATTTTTAAATATTAAATTCAAGCTTTAATGGCCATAAATCAAGCAACAGCACAAATAAAAATTTAAAGTTAAATAAATTGTTAATCTATATCTTGCAGTCATACACACATACATACACACATACTTATTTGTATTCAATCATTTGTATCAACATAGATATCATATTTTTTTATCTTTATGTTTTATCTGGTATAATAACTTATTTATTCTTGATAATTTATTTATTTTATTTTTGTTAACTAATTGATTTCTTTAATTCTACCTTGATTTGTTAAGGAATAGAACGGAAGATACAATTTTATGTTGGTTTTTAGTTAATTTCAAAGTGAGTTTCTTTTTAATTTTTGTTGTTATTTAGTTTGTTTGTTGTTGTCCTTCCGTTCGTATATTTATTTGATTAGTATCGTTGGATTGTGTTTTTTTTTTTACTTTTTATGTCCGTTCGAAATGTTTTTATTGGTTCTCTAAAATATCTTCTTTTTTATTTAAGTGTACAACATTTCTTTTGAATATTGTTATCAACGTCGACTTACAGTCTGAGTAAAGGTGTAAAAAAGTGTTTTAGTATTTTGTATCTCTAGACAAAAATAGAGAACGACATAATAAAAATAAATCGATCATATAGCGCGAAAGAGAGCCATATATATAGCGTCTCTGCAGATGGTATGAAATGAACGCTCAAAATCTACAATTACAGAGAGGAACGCTATCCTACGGATTTATCTCCGAGGATCTCTATAGTTAAACGTCTTTTTGCTCTTGTCGCAAAGTTGTGTTTACAATTTTGCTGATACATGACAAAGTAGAGTCCGACCGAAACTAGCCGAAACTTTTTTAGCATTAACTGATATTGAAAATTTAAAAACTCAACAGAACTGAAAAGTCATTTATTTTATTAACGGCTATTTTCACAATGAGATTAAAAGTTAACGTGGTCTTTAACGGCAAATTCGGCATACAAAACTCTCCGTTAAAGTATACGTTAACTTTTAACTGTACACTTGAAAAAGGGCGTAAGAGTATTTCTAGAATATTGGGTTCGGTACACATACATTGAGGAGTGTTTTATCATTCTATTGATGACGTTACAAGAGCACCAATCAAAAAGTTGAGTCGGAATAACTAAAAAGATATAAAGTGGAATATTTACCTATTTTTGACACAAAATTTTTACGATTTCATTCACTTCTACTAAAGTGAATTTTTTTTTGTTTACGCCCGCGTTTCTCGATGATACACACAATAAAGAATTTTTCTCGACGGTATTGAATTTATCGTGAAAATTGAAAATGAGCTTTTCTCATATTTTGAAATTATTTTAAAAAAATGTATTTTAAAAATCAAATAATCAATTTCAGTGCAAAATTGCAGAAGTAAATTTGATTGCGAAAAACGATTTATTATAACATAAAGTAGATTTTCGATTGGAATCGAAATCGGTTTACCATTCCCTAGTTTATACTATTTATTTTGACAACAAACAGTTGAATACTTTATGTACTATGTATATGTATATTGGACTGGAAAAACATATGCATGGCGGTGACATATTTTAAATTTGGAAAATACTATTTCGATTAAATTCCTTATTTATAGAGAATAAAAAGTTTCGGTTTCGGTATTCGGCCAAAAAGTTGGCCTAAACCGAACATCTGCCGAAACCGCAATTTTGGCCGAATCCGAAACCGAATATTCGGTCGAACTCTATGATAAAGGATTAAAGAGTTAACCGTATAACCACTGTATTGTGAAGCGCGTAAATGTGTTTTCTATCAAAATTTGCTTAAAGACGGGGTGTAATATCGGCTCAGAAATATATTTGATCAACTCCGTTGTTTTAATATCTAAGCCATTATTTGTATGGTTCTTTAGTTTTTGAATTTTTTTTGTGTTATTTGCGGGACTATTAATATTAAAAGATATACCATGAAATGATCGCAGTAAAATTCCTAATAAATGGCCATAACTCCCCAAAATACAAAAATTTTTTTACTACCAGTACCTTTAAAAATTATTTGAGTCCAAAAGTGTGAGAGCTAGACTTTTTCTAATAAGAAAAAAAATTAAACAATTGTTCCACTACCCGGTAATGGGAAAGAGAGATATCACCAATTTCTAACAAATATCATTGTAGCCAACTTTATTCGATTTTTAAAGTTTGCCCGAGTCCAATCCCAAAGCAACCCCTAGTTGTTTAAAGCAGTCTGCAAACAGGTTCTAGCACTGACTGTATGAATGTGTTGTCCAGTTTAGTCACTCTACATTCCCTGCCAAAAACGCGACTGCTCTATATACGCGTGTAAAGATTACTCCACACAGAAAAAACTAAATGTCATTTTTTGTAAAGGAATTCCATGAAATAGTAAATATTTTCTCTAGGAACGCACCTACAAAGAAATTTGTAAATATAGACAAAAATATCTCAACAATTTCATTGAATAAAATTGTTTTTTTTTTCAGTGAACAAATTGTTTAAGTCTATAAAACAATTTGTCTAAAAATATTTTCAAATTGTAAGCAAAACAATTTATTAAATCAAACAAAAAGATTTACTGGATTTTCTGAAAAATATCAAACAATAATCTTGTCGGAATTTATAAAACAATTAGGCTAAAAATACTAACAAATATTAAACAAAATCGTTTACTTAATCAAACAAAAATATTTACTGGATTTTTAATATACCAAAAAAAATTTTTCTCTTGGTCATCATCATCAGCATCCATTAAGCATTTATGAAATTTCTTTTTGTAAAATGTGTTCAAGTCTGAATGTTTATCTAAAGACTCTAAGAAAATGAATGAGAATTATTGCAGTGGCATCAACGAATTGATTCGCTCAAAAATCTTCAGTAAATAAGCTTGGCTCCTTCGCATTCCTTTTGCTATCAATGTTGTTGTTGTTGTTGTTGTTATTTGTGTGTATTTCGTCATCGGCGTTGTTTTTTTTACGACACAGTTTTTATTGCTGCTTTTTGATGTTTGCGTCCTTAATAAGAGTTAAACAAACAATTCATTGCTTATGTAAAGAACATTTACTGAAAATGAATTTATTTTTAGACAAACTTTTGTTTGAAAAATTTTTGTTGATAACTTTTTCTGTGTATAAGATCTTGTAGTAGTCCCCAGGTAGTTAAAATGTATGAAAAAAATGGTCCATTTGACATTGTGATATTCGAGATTTGAACCATGCATTCCCAAAAACTACAGGAGATTTGTTTTAGATTCTAAAATTTAGAAGTACTCTATGTCAACAAGAGAGCTAGTTTGAAAATAATAAATGAGAACTTCTCTCTCCGCTTTTTTATATACAAATAAAACCAAATTATACTGCATTTTTTTAATACGCTTTTTTTTAATTTGCACTTTTGCTACCACAAATAATAGACTTTAAATAGAAAACTAATCATACACAAGCATCCATGTCCTCAGCGTTACCATTATGTTTGTGACTGATGATAATTTTACGAACGGCATTCTGGATAACACTGTCGTCCAAAAACAGCAACATTTGCTTGAATAAGCTGTATGAGTGTATTACATGTTGTAGTCACTACAATGAACCACGAAGACAGCTTAAGTCTCCGGAATCAGATAAAATCGATATCCCGAGAAACGCAGAGCTAGTTATACCATGGTTCTCTGTTATATGTATTTAAGCAGTGCTTAAAAAGGTCATACACACCCAGAAAAAAGATTAGTTGGAAAATGGTTAAGCCGATAAAATATCAGTTGAATATACTATATTTCAACACACGCTATCAATTTTCTATGAATCCAAAAAGCAATCCATGCTCACTACCATAAATGCATAATTGTAATAAAGATATGATTCTGACAATTCTTAAATTGATTAGATCAACCGATCGTATGCTTTTGTGATGACTAAATAACGAATATGATAATCAGAACCGAATAAAATGCTATGAATTGGATTTTAGTACCAATTAAATTAAAAAAAATTTTCTTTCTAAATTTACTTTATTTTTTTTTATCGGTTGTTGCGACTAACTATTGGTTAATTTTATCATCATTGATACACCTAACCGATTAAACGGTTCGCATTAGCAATTATTTATTATAATAAAATATCTTCTTTTTCAATAAGCATTCTATGATAGTTGGTGCAACAGCCAAAATTCGGTTTCTCTCAACGAATCTGTTTTCTCTGTGCACTCAAAATATTCTCTACGTAAAATTACTTGAAATTGTAATGTAAAATAAATTAAAATTTTAATTAAAAACTGGTCTACTTATTTTTCATTTAAGTTTAACAAAAAGTTTATTAAACTTTAAATGTTAAAAAATTAACAGACTTAAAACCACACAAAATGAATGATTCTTTCTTTGGATCAATTTTACTGTCACAGGAACTAATTGCAGCTTCCGTAAAAAATAAGATGCTTCCTTTTTTCTGCAATTTTTACTGTTAAATAATCAACCCTAAGTTCCGTAAAAATAAATGATTTTTGCTTTATTTTTAAATGTTAAAGGCTTATTATTTCGTATCTTTAATTATTATTTTATGGATTTTATATTTTTTAATGTCTTCAGGTTTGAAATACAAAGTACGAACCACTCGGCTAAAGCGTAGTATGTAAGCCAGCAGCACGAAGTTAACATAAACTTACTCATTTTTATGCATTTAACCATTAACAATTAAAAAACACTCATCTTTTGGCTGAAATTGAACATGTGACCTCCAGGTTAATAGTCTAACGTACTATCCACTACACTACTAATTTTAAATGTGTATATATTTTAAATTACAATTTTAGCTAATTTTACGTACAGAATACTTTGAGTGTTTTTGTGTGTGTTATTTTTATGCATGTACTTTTTTTGATACTTTTAACATAAATAAGGGACAATATTGAAAGCTACCGAAAATCCGTTTTAATGTTTACTTAGTTTTTTTATTGAATGTTAGAATCAGTTAAAAATAAGATTGCTTAAAATTTTATTAATTTAAAAATTACTGCACGGAACTTATTGAATAAAGTACATTCTGTTACTGTAATAATATTTTGAGTTTATGTACAAATATGCTGGACTAGCTGTATAACCATTTTCATGCCTAAGGATATTAAGGCGACACATATTAAACCTAAGGACTCGAGGATGATTAATCTGGCATCTTTACATCTTATACATTGTCTGCAGACGAACCAGGCGGAACCCAGGCGATGCCCTGCACTCTCTGTCTCTAATTGAAGTCCGTTGCTGCAACATTTAGCAGAAATATCCGATCGCGATATTAAATACAAAAGGCTTTCATTGGGGCTTCGGAATAATATGTCAGCCTGTACATTATTTTTTCCAGGACTAAACCATATAATAACATTACAGATGGTTTTATACATAATTATATCCTTCAAAATCTTACTATAGGAAGTTCCAAAAAAAATCCTTCAAAGTTCTCATATAATTGTTATCATTTACTTTGCTATCTGCCACACTGTACCTTGCAATGATGACAATGATAATTATGATGATGTGTTTTTTAGTTTTTATTGCTGTTCTTGTTGTTCATTCCATACGATCTTGTGCATTTATTCGTCTTCTATCGTGTTTTGTATTTTATTACCAGCGTTGTCAACTCAGTGCTTTTCGCAACGTTTTTAGTGCTTTTTCAACTTTTCGATGCGAAAAATTTTAAAGTTAGTGCCCGGTTCTTTTTTAGTCTTATTTTTGGTGGCATTTTTGTGGTGGTGGCACTAAACCCAAAATTCAAAAATAAATTTCTTTATCTAAAAAAATTTTTCAAATGCAAAATTCTTTGTTAATGCAACTATTTCCTGAACATGTTTTTTGCAGTCTTGCAGAAGAATAAAAAAAGTACATTCTTTTGTTTTTTAAAAGCGTCAAACTATATATAGATTTCAAAAATTGTCGACACAATAACAAGAGAGCGGGAAAATACTCGAAGTCCAATGTCACAATATTGTAGATTTTGACGAGCTACTGTAAATGGCATTTACTTTTATAGCTGTTATATTCCGCCGAGATACTCCTTACAGGAATTTGAACAAATTGTTCACAATATTATATGTGATGCCAGGTCTAGAAGTCTTGTAGTCATCGCAGGTGATTTTAATGTGTGGGCGATAGATACAGTGGGGATGTCCAAGTACAAATCATAGGGGGCAAAAATTAGTTGAAGCACTTTGTAATGGATGCAGTTCTATTGAATAGGGGAAATGAATATACTTTCTCCAGAGGTGGATCAGCATCAATTATTCATGTTACGTTTGCTAGTACCAGTTTGGCACACCAGATAAATTGGAGCACGTCCGATCTATACACAAACAGCGATCACAAAGCCATAATAATAGATATGACCCAACAAAATGCCATGAAGCTGTGGCCTATATTCAACCCGAACAAATATCTGGCTGGAAAGTGGACACACTTGATAAGGAATTATTTGGAGTGGCGATAGAAGATATGAGCTTGCAAGGACATCCAGACTCAATGGCTGCATAAGTGATACGGAAGGTTTCTGAAGCATGCGAAATATCCATGATTAAAGGAAAAGGAGTGCAAATAAGCAACCAGTATACTGGTAAAATGGAGAAATCTCTCAACTGCGATCTGAATGCATCCATGCTAGACGACTGTACACAAGAACCGGGGGAGGGCCACAAAACTACTCCTTGCAGTTAGCATTGCAGTTAGCTATACGAAAGAGTAAAATAAAATGTTTTTTACACATTTGTGACGAATTGAAAATAGTCTATGGGGGATGGCTTAACAACTGGTAACTAAGAAGTTGAAGCGCGTAAATCCATCACCATCCATCAGGGAGGCTGATATTCTCAGACATCGTTGATCACCTGTTTCCACGGCAAAATGTCGCGTCATGGCAAACAAGTAGTATACAGGAAGCATTTGATTTCCGGTTACATTTTTGGAGGTAGAAGCTGCCGCAAATAAATTTCAAGAGAAGAAGGCTCCTGGCTTGGATGGTATCCCAAATGCTGTGGTAAAGGAGACTTAAGTGCTGTGCCAACCAAATAATTCAGCTAATGAGTTCTTGCTTGCGTCATGTATCATTTCCAACCATGTGGAAGAGGCAAAGGCCTGTACTACTACCAAAGGAGGGAAGCCGTTGGAAAATCTCTCACCCTACCGCCCGCTATGTATGATTGATACGTTTGGTAAACTATTGGAACGTTAATTTGCAGGAGCCTGGAAGAGTACATAGAGAGTTGGAGGTCTGTTTGACAACCACTTCGGGTTCCGGAAAGCAAGATCAACCGTGGATGCTATAAGCGTTAGAGTTGTGTCGTTCAGGAAGGATCTAGTTCCTTGGCACGATTCCCTATATGGAGCGGTACGGACCGATCCAAACGTTCCCTTTTTATCGTTTTTCGTTCCGCAATTGCAAACCATCTTGAGGAGCAATTAATTTGCTTTGACAAACGTTGAAGACAACATATTTGCTTCGTTCACTTATTTGTGTACACTTTTTTGTATAGAGAATGATTTATTTATTTATGTTTATGATAGATTTTATTTTCATTGTTTTTATTGTTTTTTTTTTTACAATTATTTTACGAAAACAGAATTATTCTTTTGTTATGAAAATAAACAATGCAAAATATTTGTTGACGTTGTTAGGAACGACAGAGACATTCTCTCGTTCCTCGTTCATGCAAACAGGTTCGGGTCGGTCGGAACGATTCCACAAAAGGAACGATTTTGCCCAAGTGTAATAAGCGTGCTTGTGAATGAAGCATTTGAGGCGATCGAAGGTAAAATATGGTAAAACGGATTCAAGGAATATGGAGTGGTGGTTACGTTTGATGTCAAAAATCTGTTTTACTCAGCAAACTGGGAAAATATAGTAAACTGCCTTACAAGTATGAATATCTCTCGGTACTTGCTGGCTATCGTAAAGGATTATTTCAGCAAAAGAATCCTGATATACGACACCGAAGAGGGGCTACAATGCTTTGAAATCACAGGTGGAGTACCACAGGGCTTGGTTCTCGGCCCTCTGCTTTGGAATGTGATGTATGATGGAATACTCCGGCTAACTCTGCCGAATGGTGTAAACATTGTCGGCAACATTGCTTTAATAAGTGTGGGTAAGCAATTAACACAAGTTGGAACTATTACCAACGCAAGTGTTGACATTGTTCGCTCGTGGCTAAATTCAGCCGGTCTGAAACTTGCTGACCACAAAACCGATGCGCCATAGACAAAAACGAAGAGACCATAGGACTATATGTTGGATCATGTTGTATTTGACAAAAACCTCTATTAAATACCTTGGTGTAATGATAGATCACCGTTTATCGCTTAAAGATCATATTCTATATACTGCTTAGAAGTCCGCGGAAAAATGCACTGCCCTTGTCTGGAACAATGGCCAATACTAGGGGTCATAAATATCCGCGGCGAAGGTTTTTGACTTAAGTTAAGGACCTATAGAAATATCATTAGTCCGGTATATAGACTGGCTGCCCTGCGCATTTCGAACAGTCTCCGACGAAGCAGCTTTGGTAATAGCAGGAATGATGCCCATCGATCTGAAAATATGGGATTCAAGTAATATAACAGAGAAGGACAAGCTGCTGAATGGCAGAGAAGGTGAACTATATCCGTAAAGGGAAGGTGGACACATTCACTTATCCCGGAAATAGCTCCGTGGCTTATGAGTACGCATGATGACTTGGACTATTATATAATACAAATGCTAAGTGGACATGGGTGCTTTAGAGTACACCTGTACAGATTTGGACGTGACAGTTGTCCGTTTTGTCCGAGTTGTGGTGGTACCGTGAATGTTCGTAGCATCGAAATATGTCTCGATAAGAAGCTCAATTGTCAAATTTCATAAAATGTGAATGTTCGCAGCATTGAACTATTTTCGATAATTTATCGAATGTGTAATTTACATTCATGTGTGCAATAATTGAATAGAAAAAAATTTGCCACGATAGCCTAGTGGATGTGTGCTAATCTGTTAGCCTGGCGGTACCGTGTTCGAATTTGCTTGACTGCAGCCTAAGTTACAATTTTAAATAAATAAATATTCCATTACATTAAAATAGATAAATTAAAAAAATAAAGATAACAATCTTGAAAAATTACTTTTTCCTGCATTTTTGTGGTATCGATATTTCTTCGATATTGGTTCGCTATTGATGTGTCAGCGAAACATCGAAATCGAAAGATTTGCTGCCACAAACTGAACGACGAATGGGCTCTAGTAGCTTTTTCTCTTTCCGACTTCGATAGCCGTTCTCGAGTGTTTTGTCCGAGAAATGTGTACGCAACATTCGAATGCGATATTATTTTCAAATGTTTTGGTTTGCTGGGATAGTAGGCGTTATGTTGTCGTCTTTGCAAAAATGGGAGTATGTATGTGAATTTGCGAAATTGGTTCTTACTGAACTCCGTAGGTTAGAGAGAGTCCGCAATAGGACCGAAATCGAATAGATTTGGTAATAGTAAATTTCCCACCCCGTGACGGAAAGCTTTGCGGCAGTGCCACATACATGCATATATACATACATACATATATGTCGAAACTCATTATAATCCGAGATTGGATTTATACCTTTTTTAATTTTTTTTTTAAATAAAACGAAAAAATTTTAATTTAGTGCTTTTTTTTAATTACGCTTTTTTACTTTGTTTCAATATTTTTTGAAATCTAAAAGTTGACAACGCTGTTTATTACTGTTGTTTTTATTGTTATTGTAGTTTTGCTGTTGGTGTTGTAACGTTTCATTTGATACATTTTATTTTACTTGTCAACATTTACTTAGGCTGCTTGCTAGCTGCAATGTCGATGGTTATTTTCGTGTTGTTTTTATGGCCCGTTTTGTTGTTATTATTGGTTATTTATTTTTATCCAACGTTAAGACCGGAAACTAATTCCTGTTGCTTGTGGTATTTTTGTATCTTAACATTTCTTTTCTAGATGTATTTTTATTTACTTGTTTGGTTAAGAGATAAAAACAAAAACAAGACAAAAACTCTTACCAACAATTTTATTAAAATTCATTGCTTTTTCTTTATTTGTGTCTTTCTTTCTCTTGGATGCAAGATAAAAACTAAAAAATGTTATTTTAAGGTATCAAGGACTAACTTACTTAATATATATATAAGCGACCCAATTTAAATATAAAAGATTTTTTTAGGTAAAACATTTGACCATATCAGTTACAATAAAAAGACAACATCTGAAACATGTACTTCTTCAACCTAGTTGGTTTGTGTTTATATGTTGCGTGTTATATTTCGTAATGTGCCTTAGATCAAGTGTGACCTAACCAGTTATATTTTCTTCTTCTAATATGCGTATTTATGTCTTCCTGTTCAGTGATTTGTGGCAATTATTCATATGTTATTATTCTTGGCTACCAAATATTTAGGATGTTACGCAAGCATCTGCTTGTGAAGCTTTGCAGTTTAAATTTAATGTTTTCGTTCACCAACCACGTTTCGTAGCCTTAAAGAATATTAGATTTTATACATGCATTTTATATGTGAATCTTCGATTTTAGCAGAAGACCGTTGGATCTCTATACTTTCGTCAAGCTAAAAACTCTGCTCTTTCCTTCAGTATGCGGTTATAAACGCCAATTAATGGTCCTCCGTCGCGCGTGATGTTGCCACCGAGGTAGCTAAAATTATCGGCTTGCTCAATTTGGTTGTTCTTTAAAGAACTTTTTGTTCGTTGGCTGCTTTTGATTTGGTGTTTGCTGCATTAATTTTTATTCGAAATTGCTCCGCTATTGAGGAAAATTAGTAAATTTTTCGTTGCATATTGTCCTTCGTGGTTGCAAGTAGGATAATATGATCGGCATATTCTAGATCTGCCAGATATTTGTTTACTCCCCATTGAATGCCCAATTTCTATTCATTTGTGGACGCCAATATAACATCGCGGGTTGCAATAAAACGAAGTGGAGAGATTAGACGCACCTGTTTCGGCCCGCTTAATGTGCTAATAGGTTCACTGTTTTTTCCGTGGTGTTAGTACACAGAGAAAACAGATTCGTTGATACAACCGAATTTGTTGCTAATTGAATTTTGGCAGTTGCAACAACTATCATCGAATTCTTATTGAAAAAGAAGTTATTTTACAATAATAAATAATTGCTAATGCGAACCGTTTAATCGGTTAGGTGTATCAATGATAATAAAATTAACCACTAGCTAGTTGCAATAACCGATAAAAAGTAAAGTAGCTTTAGAAAGACAATTTTTTAAATTGCAAATACTATATATTGGTTGTACTCATCATATTCGTTACTTAGTTATGACATGATCATATGATCGGTCGATGGAATCAATTTAAAAATTGTCAGAATCATATCTTTATCACAATGGATTGCTTTTTTTATTCACAGAAAATTGATACCGTGAGTTGAAATATAGCTCATTCAACTAATATTTTATCGGCTTAACCATTTTCCAGCCAATCTTTTTTCTGGGTGTACCTACTCCCATTTTCGTGTTAGTGTACTGTGCAGTTATAAGGTTAATAATTTTTGCCGGTACACCCTTGTTTTCCAAAGCATCCCATATTTTCCCCTATGTATTGCATCAAAAGCTTTAAAAAATCTATGAACGTCCAGTAAAGCGTCATATTGTACTCGTTATATTATCCGATTATGTGGCGTAGACTATTTATTTGCTCCAATCAGGAGCGATTGGACAGAAACCAGCTTGTTCTTTTGGTAGAACTTCATCCAGGGTTAAAAGCATACAAATTAATAATAAATTATTAAAAATCTTACGCACTGCATGTGTTAATGAGAAACCTCTTTAGTTACTGCACGATTTAAGATTCGCTTTCTTTGGTATTTTAATTATGAGGTTCTCTTTCCATTCCTGCGGAATAGTATCAGACGTCCATATTTTTTCAAGCAACTGCCAGGCCACACGGGTATTTTTAAAACGCGCTTTTCTGCTATTTTTAAATTAAATTTGAAAGTTTAAAAATTTAAAACTTTCAGATTTAATATGGCCTGGCCCTAACGGCGACTTGATTTATAAAAGTCTGCAGGCAGGTTATTGAGGATCTACAGAAATTGTTGTTGAAGGGCGCAAGTGTTGGATACATAGTAGATTGACGCTGTTGTACATGTTGTCTACATGCTTCACATTTATCTTTAAATAAAAATATAATTTAATTGCAAAATTAAATTAAAACCGAACTCAAGTCAAAAATAATTAAATTTCTTTGGATATAAACACATACAGTTCGACTAAACTCATAACTTAATTGTTAAACTGTAAAGGCACCTAGCAAAAAGGATGTAAATGTTCAAATAAACTGAACAAACAAACATTCACACACACTAGTACTTATAATTATCAATGATAATTCATACTAGAATAGAGAAATAATAAAAAAAAGCTTAACACAAGACAAAAGAAAAAAGTGAATATCAAGAACTATCAAATGAAATACAGTTCTAAGACTGACAGTAGAATTGATTAAAAGTAGATGATATTCAACTGTTGACTGCAAACCACCGACTTTGGTCGAGTGGTCTAAGCGGTAAAGGACTCTGATGAGATTAGCGGGAGCTATCGAAACGTTAGCTCAACCCTCCGCGCAGTCAAAAATTTTTATTGACCTTAAAAGCTGATGTTCTAATCTTAGCAAAATGTGCCGAACTCTTCCCAAAATGTACGAGGTCAAAATTTATTAAAAACATGATTCTAATATTTTACGCATATGTTAATTAAAAAATAATAATAACTATTTAAAAAATTTGAAAATTGTAAATAAAAATATAGTTATTTGATACATTGTGATCATTAAAAATGTGGGCATCACTTTCTGAGAGTGTGGAGATAACCTTTAGGATGCACTGCACAATTTTATGGAAGCACTTTTCTTCATAAAAGAAAACTCCATAACCTCAGAGTTTATTTTCTTTTGAAGCAATAAAATTTTAAAAGTTTTTTAACTGAGAAACAATAAAAAAACGAAACGTTGCTGGTAAGTAAAATTGGCAAAATTCAAGTTAAGCAGCTTCATTGATCTCAGGAAGTGTATGTAGATTTCACGAAGAAATCTGAACAAAAAGCGTACTTAAAACGTGCGAGTGCGCGCTTTTTTCTCGTTATTTAATTTATTTCATTTCATGTTGCTGTTGTTGTTGTTTTTTACTTTATCGTAATGTTAAAAAAAATCAAGTATTGCTGTTATTGCTGGTGTGTAGCTGTTGTATGGAGATGATGTTGTTGATGGCGATGCTGCTGTTGATCGGCTCAACAACGGAACACCAAACATACACACGCATGTGAACATGAATGAATGGAAACTTAAGCGCACGCGCTTTAAGCACACGCCAAAATAAAATAAAATTAATTAAAACGTTTTGAGACCATCATCATCAACATGGTTGTCATCTTCTTTCTGGTTCTCCTTTTGATTTCTCTTACATATTTTTCCATTCATTTATTTTTTATGTTCATCGTACTCATTCTGAATATTTAAATAGAGAATTTGTTTGTTTGTATTATTTGCATGTTGTATTTTATTTCTTTGAGGATAAAAACAAATCTAAAAATGTAAATTACAGTCGAGACTCGGTATAACGAATAATATCGTCAAGTCCATGCGTTATAACGAAAAGTTCGTTATATCGCTGGCTATTTTTTATAAACCAACCAATTGATTTGGAATAACAATTTAAAAGCAGCTCATTCTTGGCAATTTTTCGGTGAGTTCGTAAATGCAGTAAATTTGTGCAACCAGTGTGCAAACTATTGCAACAGTAATAAAACTGCTGGGATTGTGTGGCAGTAGTTTGCGACAGCACTGTCAAGTGTTTGTGTAAAGAAACTTTTGATTTAAAAATGTATTGCCAAGTGTTTGTTTTTGAGCACAGAACTTTGAACTGAATTTACGAACGTACCCTTTATCTCGTGGACAGCAAGCACAGGTTCTCTTTAATTATTTTCCAATATAAAGTTTGACATTTGTTATGATAAAAATATATTAGGTTAAGTTCGTTCAATTTAATTTTTCAATTAAATTATTTTTATTTTGAAAGAAATTCTGATTGAAAATACAAAAAAAATTTGGCTGCACGGCAGGTTGAACTTACATCATGATGTTTTGAGACCAACCACGATCTCCTTATTAGAATTCTTCCCCGCTTAGGCCTCTCATCCAATCACAGTAGCTGAAAATGCTATAATCAATTCGGCTGAGGACATCTTGTGGGTTATTTCTCAACTTTCATTTGATAGTTAGGTACATAGATAAATTGTGGCATATTCTTGGTCAGATTCATGTTTATATGGAAGGTGTAATTGCAAACTAAATTTTTTACTTTTTTAAAGTTCAAAAGCATAAAAGTTATATAGATCCCAAATATTCCCCATACCTGTTATACACACAACAAAGAACAGAAGGTCTATCTTCGCATCTAAGTTAAACTTTTTGCCACATGCGATATTATTTAATTTTTGCACTATATTTTAATATTTAATATTATAGGGCGGGTGGGCCGAAAAAAAGTTGCAGCAGTCACCTCCTAGAATGAAAGATATGACGTTCCTAAAACAGGAAAAACAAATTTTGCCACGCCTTAAAATAGTGCGCTTTTTATTAGGGTTCCGTACACCAACCCTATTGTTTTCGCTACGATGTCCGTCTGTCTGTCTGTCTGTCACAGGCTACTTTCTCGGGAACCATAAGAGCTCGGACCTGAAATTTTCACAGAATATGTAAAACTTTTGCCGCTACAACATATGATAGTTAAAAATTAAAGGGTGTTCTAAAGCGAGCAACGAAACATATTCAAATACTAATGTAATATACATACACTTAATATAGACTCTTAAAATTTTCAAAGTTAGAGTTAATTGGTGTAGTCTGTAGAAAATTTAAAACAATAAAAATTAAATGGTGCTCTATAAGTTAATGCTATTAAGAAGTAAACTCTTAAAATTTTCAATAACGCTAAAACTAAAAAATTCCAAAACTAAAAAAAATGTCAAAACGAAAAATCGCCAAAATGAAAAAAACACTTAAAGGAAAAAAGCACCAAAATTAAAAAAAAATCGCTAAAACGCAAAATATCATTAAAACTAAAAAGATCGCCAAAAAACTAAAAAAAAACGCCAAAAACCGAAAACTGTTGTCAAAACGAAAAAAAAGCACTACAACATAAAAAAGAATCGCAAAAACTAAAAATATCATAAAAAAACGGAAAAATCGCCAAAAAATTAAAAAATACCACCAAAACGAAAAAAACGCCAAAACCAAAAAAAGAAGCGCCCAAACTAACAATATGGCTAAAAACAAAAAAATCACCAAAACGAAAAGTGTCAAAAAAAATCACTAAAACTAAAAAAATCACAAAAATCCGAAAAAAATTCCCAAACCCGAAAAAAGCGCCAAAACTGAAAAAAGCGACAAAACTAAAATAAAACGCTAAAACTAAAAATATCGTCAAAAAGCGAAAAAACGTTAAAAAAACGATTTCAAAAATATTATTAATAATTGTCTCGATGATCCTTCCACGTTAATGCAATGTTTTTCAAATCGATTTAAGAAAAATTTTGTTCTAGTTAAGTGATTGATATGTTCTCTTTTCACCGTTCACGACTCGAGAACATATTGTACCACTCTGCTATTTTCACCAGTACATAATAGGAAAAGTACGTTGAACACATTTGGTACGAAAATTTGCAAAAAAAAATAATAGCTTTCATAGACACTGAACAATTTAAAAATAAAATTTCATATATATTTGTTTATTTTTGTTTTTTATATAAATTTTTTTGGAAGGCTTATGATATCTTTATATATTTTATCTATCTATAGAAAAAATCTATATCTATAGAAAAATATCTTTCCATTAGTATCAAGCTTTCTTATCAAAAGATGGCGGGTGATTTATCGTGTGGTTAGATATACTTTTGTCACTATGTTCATTGTTCCATTCTGCCGTGTAAGCTGTGAAAATAATTGAGTTGTTATATTCGCAACTGGTATAATTCCACGTTAAAAACATAACACTATACAACAACTTCGAACTTTTTTCAAAATGACAGTGTGTTGTAAACCGATTTTGGTAGAATTTTATTTCAGGGGGCTAAAGTTTCGGTACATGAAACTATGTGTTCTTTACATCTGAGGTGTAGGGTATGTTCAGCAACTTTATAGAAAATATTAGGGCAAACATTTTTCTAGAACATTTTAATCCTCTAACTCTTCGTTTTATGGGTCTTTTTGTACATTTCTTAAAAAAAGGGCGACAAATTCCGCTTTAGCGACGATATAGCGGGGAAAAATCTTCTACAAAAATGGTCCTCGTTGTACATAAAAATACCAAACAAATCTTATACCTTAAACACGCCTTGTATAAGATTTTTATTATATATAAGATTAACCCTTAAACACATTTTAAGTTTTGAATTATTTTTAGCGTCCGAGTTCTGCCTGGAGCTTGAGTCTCTTCAGAGACCTATAGTAAAATTTTATGGCGAATATTTTTTTTTAGAACATTGCAGCTCCCTATATCACCGCTGAAGGGGAGTTTTACCCATTTTTCCAGAAATGTATAAAAAGATTCTTAAAGCGAAAAGTTACAGGATTAAAATGATGCAAATAAAATTTTCTCGAGGTGTTTTACATAAAAGTGCTGAACACATATTATACCTTAAACGTAAGACTTAGAAGAATTCCTATGTCGAGTACTAATTGTGAATAAGTATGAAGTTAACCCTTAAACAGAGTTTAAGTTTTCAATGACTTCTGGTGTACCAGTTAAGTATGGAGCTTGGTTGTGTTTGAAGATCTATAGTAAAGTTTTCTGACCAACATTTTCGTAGAACATTTTAGGGGTGTTTTTTACGATTTGTTAGAATAGTCAAAAATGACCGTTTTATGGGAAAGTTATAGGGTTAATATGGTCCACAAAAATATATGCCCTAATATTTTCTACAGAGTTACTAAACATACCCTACACCTCAGATGTAAAGAACACATAGTTTCATTTACCGATATGCTGCACGATAAGGTCAAAAGGTGGAAACTTTAACCATCCCCTAAAAAAAAATTCCGATGTGATTTTCCAAAACGCCGACACACGTCTATTTTTTTTGGTCTCCTCTACCAGAATCGCTTTACAGAAAGAACCCCGTAATTTGTTTTCGTGTTGTACAATGCAATCAAGGATAATTTTAATAAAATATTTATTGAAATATTCGTTAACTAATTTTGTTATTAAAGTAGGCTTATAACACTTTCAAAAATAACAGCTTAATTAACGTTTAGATATCCCTTGATTCTTAGAATGTTATATCATGTTTAATTCTTTCTGACTAAAAATATTACGAACTTGAGCCTATTAGAAATAACTTTGGATTGAAAACCAATTTAGATCGAAAAATAATCACATTAAATAAAGAACAGACATGACACGAGACGAAAAGTATTACCGTCTCAGCCTACTCTCCGGTCGTTTTTTTTTTCAGTGAAATTGGTGAGACATTTTTGTCTATATTTAGAAATTTGTTTTTAGTTGCGCGCCTAGACAAAATATTTACTAATTCATTGAACTTCTTTACTGAAAATGAAATTTAATTCTTTCTGTGCAGTTCTCATCAAAGGTAAATTTCCGCTAACGTTAAGGATGAGGCCACACAGGCGTTTTTAAAACGGATGTTTTGGCATTTTTTGTGTAGCATTACATCCTATTATGGATTATTAGAGGACGGTGAATATACTCCCCTAAACCAGATTGTAAGGTTTAAAAATAGCAAAGTTACTTCAAGATGAACATTTCTGAAGATTTTAGGCAATAACGAAAATAATTTTTAACAAAAACATGTTTTTCATTGAATTTATTGAATACTAATCAGATTCTTTAGTGTTAAAAATTTGTAAACTTAAATTTTTTATAGGTGGTTCAAATTTTGATTTTTTGTAATATTTACTTTTTTAATAAATTATAAGTATTGGGTGTTTTTTATTGAGGTATAGAACTTTAAGTTGGCATCACTTTTTTAACTGGTGGCCATTTTGTCAGCTGTCAAGTGATTAATATTTAGTTTGGTTTGCCATTTCATCATGAACAGGTTGACAAAAGAACAACGCTTGCAAATCGTGCAAATTTATTTCGAAAATAATGGTTCAGTTCGCGAAGTTTACCGCAAGCAAAATCGCAAAATTTTGTTCAGTGATGAGGCTCATTTTTGGTTGAATGGCTACGTCAACAAGCAAAATTGCCGCATTTGGAGTGAAGAGAATCCACATGAGACCCTTGAGACGCCATTACATCCACAAAAACTGACTGTTTGGTGTGCTCTATGGGCTGGTGGAGTCATTGGGCCATACTTCTTCCGAAATAATGCTGGAGAGTTAGTTACCGTTAATGGAGACCGGTATAGAGCCATGATAACCGACTATTTTGTTCCCGAATTGGATGGCATGAATGTGGATGAGTTGTGGTTCCAACAAGACGGCGCTACATGCCACACAGCGCACGTCACAATCGATTTATTGAAGGAAACATTCGATGAGCGCATAATTTCGCGGAATGGACCTGTCAATTGGCCACCAAGATCGTGTGATTTGACACCATTGGATTATTTTCTTTGGGGATATGTGAAGTCGCTCGTCTACGCCAACAAACCAGAAACGTTAGGGGACTTGGAAGCCAACATTCGTGGCGTTATTGCCAACATACGGCCCCATATGCTTGAAAAAGTGGTTGAAAATTGGACCTGTAGAATTGGCTTTATTCGAGCCAGCCGCGGCGGCCACATGCCCGAAATCATATTTAAACATTAATGGCATAAAATTACCCTTCCAATAAAGCCAAATTGATGGACATTAAAACGATTTTCTTGTGTTTTATTTCAATTCGAAGTTCTATACCTCTAAAAAAAACACCCTGTATAAACAATTGTGTATATCAATGTATAACGACAGTGTTTATTTTCTTATATTTTTTCAGATAATAGAACAAGTGCCGTGAAAGATAATGCAAGAATATAATGCTGGAATCCTGTACTAATTAAACTAAACCATACAACTTTAAATAAATCTATTCTGGATAATATATAAAAAGAGAATGGAAAAAATAAAAATAAAAAAACAAAACCATTTGTATATCTGAATTGTGTTTTTAATGTGTAATCGCATGCAATTTATTGCCGGTTGTAAGAATTTCCCAAAATAACTCATAAGTTTCTTAAAATAGAGCAATAAAAATTCGCAGATTTGTGAACTAGTACATAATGATTTGGCCTAAAGTTATAAAAATTCTCTAGGTAAATTACTTACTGAGATATAACGCTAAAAGCTATATATATCCAGTTTACACTATATAGGCTGTACACTAGGCGGGCCAAAGTTTGACTACCTCGTACCCAAAGTCCCAATCTATCACATGGCGAAAAATTCATCCACCCACCTCAAACGGTTACCGAGTTATAGCATTTTAAATGAAATGGTTTGCCAAAATCCACCTTCTGCAAAGTTCTGTTGGCCTGGTATTTCACAAAAAAAAAATTTTTAATTTCTCATGCAAATTTTTTGCAAAAATTGTTTATATATGAAAAATTCATTGTCAGTTTGCACTGCAAAATTTCGAAAACTTTGACCAATAAATAACTCATAAGTTTCGTAGTCTATGGAAATAAAATTTTGTAGGCATGTGGATTAGATCTTACTGACGCGTCCTAAAGTTATTTGAATCCGCTACGTTCATTATTTACTGAGATATCACGCTTAAAGTTATAAACAGCCGGTTTTTGCTATTACGGGGGGCCACCAGGCGGGCCAGGGTTTGACCAGAATGTAGCCAAAGTTCCAATCTATGACATGGCGAAAAATTCATCCACCCACCTCAAACGGTTACCGAGTTATAGCATTTTAAATAAAATGGTTTGCCAAAATCCACCTTCTGCAAAGTTCTGTTGGCCTGGTATTTCACAAAAAAAAATTCATATTTTATTTTTCGATTTTTTTATGTTAAAAAAACATTTTTTACGTTTTGCTCAATATCTCAGTTGTTTTTAAAGATATTTACATGAAATTTTATTAGCTGATAGAGAAAATCATCGACAATAATAGTCAATAAGAAAACTTAAGCCCCGCCTACTTGCCAAAGATAAAAGTAGGCTTTGTATAAAATTTATTACTTTTAGTAGTTTAGTTTTATATTTTGGATGAAAATCATTTATTTGCAATAGAGCTGACGTCCCAATCTACCATCTGTAGAAAATTTCAGCATAATAAACCAAATAGTTACCGAGATATGCAAGATCAAAATTTATTCAAAATATACAATTCATTATCAGTTTGCATGCAAAATTTCGAAAACTTTGACCAATAACTGATAAGTTTCTAAGTCTATAGAAATAGCATTTCGTAGGTATGTGGATTAGATCGTACTGACGCATCCTGAAGTTATTTGGATCCGCTAGGTTCATTATTTACTGAGATATCACGCTTAAAGTTATAAACAGCCGGTTTTTGCTATTACGGGGGGCCACCAGGCGGGCCAGGGTTTGACCAGAATGTAGCCAAAGTTCCAATCTATGACATGGCGAAAAATTCATCCACCCACCTCAAACGGTTACCGAGTTATAGCATTTTAAATAAAATGGTTTGCCAAAATCCACCTTCTGCAAAGTTCTGTTGGCCTGGTATTTCACAAAAAAAATTCATATTTTATTTTTCGATTTTTTTATGTTAAAAAAACATTTTTTACGTTTTGCTCAATATCTCAGTTGTTTTTAAAGATATTTACATGAAATTTTATTAGCTGATAGAGAAAATCATCGACAATAATATTCAATAAGAAAACTTAAGCCCCGCCTACTTGCCAAAGATAAAAGTAGGCTTTGTATAAAATGTATTACTTTTAGTAGTTTAGTTTTATATTTTGGATGAAAATCATTTATTTGCAATAGAGCTGACGTCCCAATCTACCATCTGTAGAAAATTTCAGCATAATAAACCAAATAGTTACCGAGATATGCAAGATCAAAATTTATTCAAAATATACAATTCATTATCAGTTTGCATGCAAAATTTCGAAAACTTTGACCAATAACTGATAAGTTTCTAAGTCTATAGAAATAGCATTTCGTAGGTATGTGGATTAGATCGTACTGACGCATCCTGAAGTTATTTGGATCCGCTAGGTTCATTATTTACTGAGATATCACGCTTAAAGTTATAAACAGCCGGTTTTTGCTATTACGGGGGGCCACCAGGCGGGCCAGGGTTTGACCAGAATGTAGCCAAAGTTCCAATCTATCACATGGCGAAAAATTCATCCACCCACCTCAAACGGTTACCGAGTTATAGCATTTTAAATAAAATGGTTGGCAAAAATCCACCTTCTGCAAAGTTCTGTTGGCCTGGTATTTCACAAAAAAATTCATATTTTATTTTTCGATTTTTTTTTTTTGTTAAAAAATAATTTCTTACGTTTTGCTCAATATCTCAGTTGTTTTTAAAGATATTTACATGAAAATTTATTAGCTGATAGAGAACATAATAAAGAATAATATTCAACAAGAAAAATTTAGCCCCGCCTACTTTCCAGAGATAAAAGTAGGCGTTGTATAAAATTTATTACTTTTAGTAGTTTAACTTTATATTTTGGATGAAAATCATTAATTTGCAATAGAGCTGGCGTCCGAATCTACCATCATCAAAAAACCAAATGGTTCCCCAGATATGCAGGATCAAAATTTAACCAAAATATATAATTCATATCCAGTTTGCGTTGCAAAAGTTAGAAAAATTTGGCCAATAACTCATAAGTTTTTTAAGCAACAGAAACTTCATACGTATGTGGATTAGGTAGTACTGATGCGTCCTGAAGTTATTTGAGTTCTCTAGGTTCATTACTTACTGAGATATCACGTTTAAAGTCATAAACAGTCAGTTTCTGCTATTACGGGGGGCCACCAGGCGGGCCAAAGTTCGACCAGCATGTAGCCAAAGTCCCAACCTATTACATGGCGAAAAATTCATCCACCCACCTCAAACGGTTACCGAGTTATAGCATTTCAAATAAAACAGTTTTCCAAAATCCACCTTCTGCAAAGTTCTGTTGGCCTGGTATTTCACAAAAAAAATTCATATTTTAATTTTCGATTTTTTTTTTTGTTAAAAAAAAATTTTTACGTTTTGCTCAATATCTCAGATGTTTTTAAAGATATTTACATGAAATTTTCTTCGCTAATAGAAAAAAAAAATAATGGAGTATAATATTCAAGAATAAACATTTAGCCCCGCCTACTTGCTAAAGATAAAAGTAGGCGTTGTATACAATTTATTACTTTTAGTAGTTTAGTTTTATATTTTGGATGAAAATCATTTATTTGCAATAGAGCTGACGTCCGAATCTACCATCTGTAGAAAATTTCAGCATAATAAAACAAATAGTTACCGAGATATGCAACATAAAAATTTATTCAAAATATACAAATTCATAATCAGCTTGCGTTGCAAAAGTTCGAAAACTTTGACCAATAACTCATAAGTTTCTTAGTCTATGGAAATAAAATTTCGTAGGCATGTGGATTAGATCGTACTGACGCATCCTGAAGTTATTTGGATCCGCTAGGTTCATTATTTGCTGATATATCACGTTTAAAGTTAAAAACAGCCGGTTTATGCTATTACGGGGGGCCACCACGCGGGCCAGGGTTTGACCAGCATGTAGCCAAAGTTCCAATCTATCACATGGCGAAAAATTCATCCACCCACCTCAAACGGTTACCGAGTTATAGCATTTTAAATAAAATGGTTGGCAAAAATCCACCTTCTGCAAAGTTCTGTTGGCCTGGTATTTCACAAAAAAATTCATATTTTATTTTTCGATTTGTTTATGTTAAAAAAACATTTTTTACGTTTTGCTCAATATCTCAGTTGTTTTTAAAGATATTTACATGAAATTTTATTAGCTGATAGAGAAAATAATCGACAATAATTCAACAAGAAAACTTTAGCCCCGCCTACTTGCCAGAGATAAAAGTAGGCGTTGTATAAAATTTATTACTTTTAGTAGTTTAGTTTTATATTTTGGATGAAAATCATTTATTTGCAATAGGGCTGACGTCCGAATCTACCATCTGTAGAAAATTTCAGCATAATAAACCAAATAGTTGCCGAGATATGCAAGATCAAAATTTATTCAAAATATACAATTCATTATTGTCAGTTTGCGTTGCAAAAGTTAGAAAACTTTGGCCAATATCTTATAAGTTTTTTAAGCTACAGAAACGAAATTTTTTACTGGTGGCTCCCCAGATATGCAAGGTCAAAATTTATTCAAAATATACTTACATTTCATTGCCAGTTTGCGCTGCAAAAGTTTGAAAACTTTTACAAATAAGTTGCTTAGTCTATAGAAATAAAATTTCGTAGATGTGTGGATTAGGTCGTACCGATGCGTCCTGAAGTTATTTGAGTTCTCTAGGTTCACTACTTACTGAGATATCACGCTTAAAGTTATATACAGCCAGTTTCAGCTATTACGGAGGGCCACCAGGCGGGCCAAAGTTTGACTAGCATGTAGCCAAAGTGCCAATCTATCACATGGCGAAAAATTCATCGACCCACCTCAAACGGTTACCGAGTTATAGCATTTTAAATAAAATGGTTTGCCAAAATCCACCTTCTGCAAAGTTCTGTTGGCCTGGTATTTCACAAAAAAAAATTCATATTTTATTTTTCGATTTTTTTATGTTAAAAAAACATTTTTTACGTTTTGCTCAATATCTCAGTTGTTTTTAAAGATATTTACATGAAATTTTATTAGCTGATAGAGAAAATAATCGACAATAATTCAACAAGAAAACTTTAGCCCCGCCTACTTGCCAGAGATAAAAGTAGGCGTTGTATAAAATTTATTACTTTTAGTAGTTTAGTTTTATATTTTGGATGAAAATCATTTATTTGCAATAGGGCTGACGTCCGAATCTACCATCTGTAGAAAATTTCAGCATAATAAACCAAATAGTTGCCGAGATATGCAAGATCAAAATTTATTCAAAATATACAATTCATTATTGTCAGTTTGCGTTGCAAAAGTTAGAAAACTTTGGCCAATATCTTATAAGTTTTTTAAGCTACAGAAACGAAATTTTTTACTGGTGGCTCCCCAGATATGCAAGGTCAAAATTTATTCAAAATATACTTACATTTCATTGCCAGTTTGCGCTGCAAAAGTTTGAAAACTTTTACAAATAAGTTGCTTAGTCTATGGAAATAAAATTTCGTAGGCATGTGGATTAGATCGTACTGACGCGTCCTAAAGTTATTTGAATCCGCTACGTTCATTATTTACTGAGATATCACGTTTAAAGTTATAAACAGCCAGTTTCAGCTATTACGGAGGGCCACCAGGCGGGCCAAGGTTTGACTAGCATGTAGCCAAAGTGCCAATCTATCACATGGCGAAAAATTCATCGACCCATCTCAAACGGTTACCGAGTTATAGCATTTTAAATAAAATGATTGGCAAAAATCCACCTTCTGCAAAGTTCTGTTGGCCTGGTATTTCACAAAAAAATTCATATTTTATTTTTCGATTTTTTTTTTTGTTAAAAAAACATTTTTTACGGTTTGCTAATTAATATCTATCTATCTATCTCCGTTGTTTTTAAAGATATTTATATGAAATTTTTTTAGCTGACAGAGAAAATAATAGAGAATGAATAATATTCAATATCAATTTTGCCCCGCCTACTTTATAACATAAAAGTAGGCGTTGATTGAAATTTATAATTTTTATTACTTTAGCTTTATACTTTGGATGGAAACTAAGTTGTTAGTTAGTTAGTAGTTATTTGTCAGAGAGCTGACAAATTTCATCAAAATAAACTAAACGGTTACTGAGAAATGCGAGAACGAAAACTATTTAAAATATGCATATGTCAGCTTGCGCTGCAAATGTTGTATGTAACATAAGTTTCTTAAGCTAGAGAAATGAAAATTTGCACGTTTATGGAGTGAGTGGTGTATGGTAATTTGTCGTAAAATTAAACGAATTACATTCTCTAGGTCTATTGCTTAATTAAAATATAAGACTTAAAGCTATATATACAGTTTTTACTATTAAGGCGGCTCACCAGGTGGGCCAAAGTTTGACCAGCGCATAGCTAAAGTCCGCATATCTCGGGAATCGGTTTATTGTGATAAAACTTTTTACCGATAATACGCGTAGCTTAGACTCTACTTTATTTATCCTAGATAAATTTAATTTTTTTTATCCAAAATATTTACTATAAGCCATGTTTATATTTCAATTCAACGTCTACTTTCATACTTAGCAAGTAGGCGTGGCTAGATTTTGAATTGAATAGAATTGAATATTAATTATTCTCCATTATCTTCTCTATTAGCAAATGAAATTTCATGTACATAATTATTTCCTTACAGAAAGAACTCACAATAAGGGAAATTTCTAAAATTTTACATTTTCAATCCTAAAAATTCTGAGCCGGAAGCCCGGTCTACTATTTCTAGCAGCTGATTACGAAAATTATCATTATATTTTCCCAGCAAAAAAAGACGTACAGAAAAACGAATTAAAGCACGGGTTCTAATGATACTGCTGCATTCAAATTCGGGTGAAAAACGCATGATTTTAGCATTAGCGTGTCATTGGAGGTCATGTGTTCACATTTAAATAAACTTTTCGTAATATAAATGAGTGCTTAAAACAGATGATTTTAACTCGTTTTTGCATGCATGCGCAAAAAAAAATTAAAAAAATGTTAACACGGCTGGGATGATACGAACCCGACCTCTTCGGACGTAAAGCGTACTCTCTACAGTCAAGCCATAGCCCACTTAATTTATAACGAGATAAAACTTGTTTTAAAGTATTTACCCCTGGAAAATGTGTCAATGTGATTATTTAATTCCTTTCTGCACGCCTTTTTCGCCAGCTAATCAATGCAATATTTTATACATGATTGTCTATCAATGTCGCATGCGTTTTTCATGAGTTCAAAAATATGTAATAGCTTTATTAAGATTTTGGATGGCATTAAAAAAAACAATTTCTTCAGAAATCATGAAAACACTATTTCATCTTCCACGCATTCATTTATTTTTTGCTGGATTGGATACAACCAAAATTTCATGCAATTTGATTTTTAGCGTTTGTATCTTAAGTCTTTTGTTTTTGCCAGAAAAAAACTAAAATAAGATTTCAATCACTAAAATTCTAGTTTTCAATAACTCAAAAAATATGTAAAATTTTTGTTTTTGATTACATTAGTAATTGATTTAATTACTAAATTAATTGAACTTTAATTTTTGATAAACTCATTTTATTAAAACTTTTTGTGGAATATTTTTACGAAAGAGTTTCGTTACTTTCGTAAAGTTATAAGAGATTAGCCAACTAAATGTTTTATTATATCTATGTTTTGTTTACATTTTTAGACCAATATGGATTACTTTACTTAAAATATAACTTTATCTTAAAATATATTTTATGTGCTTGCGTGACAACTCGCCAGTCACTATGTTTGAAAAGTTTTAAGCGTCGCACATTCAAGGGAAAGCTGCAATTTAAAAATAAAAACGCGTCAGTCATATTAATTTAATAATTTTTAAATTTAAAAGAAAATTATATTGAAATACATTAAATTTCAACTTTGAATTAATATACTTTCCATTTACTTCGTGGGGTATATTGAAAAAACATATCGTCATATAAAATGCAACAGGTCATATCATAATTTTTCAATCAT
This sequence comes from Panzeria rudis, assembly GCA_956483635.1. NCBI lineage: Eukaryota > Metazoa > Arthropoda > Insecta > Diptera > Tachinidae > Panzeria > Panzeria rudis. The sequence goes on along the minus strand of OY101448.1, from coordinate 147,231,950 downwards.
TTTCAGGAGATAAAAATTCGAATAAAAAGCAAACTATTGTGATTATAAAAACGATTGTTTTGGAAAATATCTTTAATAAAATCTGATATAATGATACTATCCTGAAAAAAAAACACTTTCACACTCACCACTCAACTAAGTTGAGTTATCAATGTTACGACCCAACTCTACCATTTTTTTATTTTTATTATGATTCACAACCAAATTTAGATGTCTTAGAAATATTGTTCGAAAAAAAAGGTTCTTATATATATGCTCTCTTTTTTTTAACCATAGTAGCCATCACAAAATATTTTAAATATTTTTGGTTTTGGCCCTACTATTATTTATTGAGATTTTATGTTTTATGGGTATGGCAACAATATTGGTTGACAAATGGGATAGGTTCGCGTCTGGAATAATGAGGCACACTTTAAAATAACCAATAACACAATAATCGAAAAAAAAACCAGGACACAACTGATAAAAAGCAGTTGTCTGACTCACTTTGCTAAAAGTTGAGTTGTAATCGATAATAAGAATTTGACAACTACGACTCAACTATCAATCTACTTGTGAATCATACATAACAGGCGCCGTAATCACAATAGTTTGCTTTTTATTAAGTTTCTTATCTTCTGAACATTTTTTAAAAATTATGATAGGCCCTTTTGCATTTTATATGTCGACATGTAGTTTTAAAGTTGAAACATACGAGTATTATTTCAAGACTTTTATGTTATTAATTTCTAAATTAAATTGAAAGTTAAAAAGTAAAATATTGAACTAATAGAAAACATTCTAAAATCTATATGATACTTTAAATCAATATTAATTCAATGCCGAAAAATATTATTTCTATATTGTTTCCATATAAAAATTCCCAAATTAAATTAATAAATGTTCAATATTGAAATAAAAATGTTCAACATGACTGACCAACCAAAATGTTTTTTTTTTAATTTAAATATTTTTTTCTCTAAGTGTTTATTCGTATAAAAACTTTCATGTCTTTTGTAAAGTTTTCTGTTGGTTTTCTATCTTGTTCCATTGACATTTTCTGGCATTTCCAGCTTCTTTTTCATTTTTCTCTATGCCATTGCTAAGTCTATATATTTGGTTCAGATTATCACATTTATAAATATTTCGCAGTTCACAAGCTTTGTAGACAAATTTAAATCTAATTTTGTAGCTAGTAATTGAGCAGCTGGAATACTTTCTTTAGCCTTTTGTGGATATCAGAAATGTGCATGCCAGGTAAGCAGTGACCTTTTTCTCGTTACTCGGCTCTTAATGAGTTATTGAATTTCCTGTAAAGTAAAGCAATATAATAATTTTAATACTCAATTAAATATTGATTTTATTGCTGATCAAAAATCGATTAGTTTTAAGACAAATACAAAAATTAAGGGTTTTTATATTTGTTACTTTACAACTCCGCTTTAGAACCGATTTTGTATGTACTTCTAGATTGATACCGTTGCTCATTTCTTTTTTTTATATTAAAAATCAGTTTATTACCTTTTAAGAGTCTGGTTGTATTCACTTAATTGCTAATACAATCAGCATTTATACATCAATTTTCGTGATATATGGCTTATTTTGTTCGTAAGACAACTGTTCTTAAGAAAAATGTTAAAAGGTAACGTTTTGGCAATTTTGAATTTTTTAAGTGTTAAGTTTGAAATTTTAAGCTACACTCAAAATAAAATGATAGGTAAATCTAACCAATTTATGTAGTTAACCTACTGTTAATTCAAATTGTTGTTGCAATTTTTACGAAATAACAATTTTAATTGGTTAAAATAACATTTTAAGGTTGTTAGTCGTTTCATGTCTATGGTTACTTTGTGCCGTCGTTATTCAACAAGATGCCTTAGCGAATATGGTAAAGGCAGGCGTCCGGTTCATAAACATGAGAAACTAAGTTTAAGACCGAAATATTACATTTTACTGAATTGTAAAATATAAATTTGAGAAAAACAACGTTTGAAAACAAAATTATTTTTGATAGCTAAAAATACGAATTTAAACTTAAAAAATTTTTGTGCTTAAAATTATTTTTATGGTTAAAATTACTAATTTAAAATAATAACAACGAAAATAGTTCTTTTACAAATATTACTGTGTTTAAGTCAAGCAAGTCACCATATGTCTATGTAGAGTTTGTGCTAATCGTTATTTAACAAGATGACTTAGCTGAGATGGTAAAAGCGTCCGGTTTATAAACCTGAGTAAACTTGTGAGAACTTAAGTTCAAGACCAAAAAATTACGACAACAAAAATTTTTTTTGACAAACACACTTGCTGCTTAAGCCTTGGCAGGCATCGAACCAGCGATCTTCCGGTTAGTAGTTTTACACACTATCAACTAAACTACAATACCATTGGTTGATTGAGTTGGCGCAATTCTATCCTATGAAATTGGTTAGATTTAGCAATATTTTTTTTGAGTGTACATTCCAGAAGATTCTTTTATATCCAGAAATTTTTGAAAACCAAACTATTCCCTAAAAACTATCGTTCCAACTATATGACGGCAACTCTACTCTATTTAAACAAACACCTTCAAGATCTCTGACAGAAACACCATGCATGCCAACAACAACTTGAAAAAAAGAGAATCAATAAAGGAAAAACACTTGCACACCGTTACAATTGTAGCAGCAGCAAACAGGAGAAAAAAAATTATGGTGCTGTGAACTGCAAAAATACTTCATTCATAAGTAGCAGCAAATTAGATACTTACCATACACTCAAATATTCACATAGATACTAATATAGAGTATTCACGAAATGCAACTTCAAAGTAGAATAAACATTTTCAAAAAGGTGTATCGCTGTGAGAACTAATACATAGACATCATTTTAAACTAAGAGACTGAATGCATCAGTGTTGCCAGCAAGTAATTTGTAGATTAGATATCACCGGCTCTTAAATTAAGTGTCGCCCCTTTATTGAAACGTATTTACATAAAAATAAAACACATCTTGGCAGAACATGCATAGAGTTTTAAAAATGTTAGCAATCACATGGACGGCAATACCTCTCCTTTAGTGTTTAAAGTATATCTTCGGTTTATATTCAGACATATTTTTGAAAATTTGTTTACATATAAAGAAGATATAAGCAACAGGGCGATAACGGTGCTCCTCCTATGCCGCCAAGATTTTCAATTGTTCTAAGAGTTATTCATATTAAATTTAGAGAGCCTCACCATTCCAGTGCTGCATGTATAGCAAAATTAATAATCACTTTGTACGTGGAGTACCCGTCACCCCTCCTATACCGCCAAGATTTCGTTGGATTTCCATTATATTCTAAGAGTGGCTCACATAAAGTTAAGAGAGTCTCACCATTGCACTAAAGGCAATTCTTCCCTTTTTCTGGCAAATACTAAATAACTTAATATTAAAAATTTGCTATTATTTTTGCTTTACTATATCAAAACATAACAATTTAAACATAACTGTTTAGATTTTTCCTCCAAGTTACATTGCCGTTACGTTATAATATGTTTTCCATGCGATTTGTAATTAATTAGTTAAAAAGTAGAGAAATAGAAAGTTTCAACACAAACTTAAAAATTCTAAAATTTAATAAATGCAAGATAATGTCGAAAGTCAGTAGTTTTTTGATGTATAATACAATTTTGATGAATTCGCCTATAAAGCCGTTTTTCATTTGAACTTCAAAAAAAAAAAATAATAATGATGGCAGATGATCTATAACACCATCACAGCTCTCTAGGACAATAAATTATCTTCCGAATTTGAAATATTTTAGCTGCAACTATTTGCAATATTGTTTAAAAGACGCATTTTCTATGTAACTAACTGAATGTACTAAAATCCGAAATACTTACTGTAACAGATCAAAAATCAATTTTTTTTGTCGAGCTGGAAGATATCGATGTGGAAGACGTTTATTTTCAACAAGATGATGCTAAGTGCCACAAAATAAGGATACCATCGCCCTTTTGAGTGAAAAGTTTCCCGACCGTGAGATTTATCGAAGAGGCGATCACAATTGACCACCGAGATCTTATCATTTAACACCTTTAGACTTTAAAGATAAGGTCTATGTCAATGGCCTACAATATATTCAATACCTAAAAGATGGAATTCGTGAACGTATCGAGGACATATAGTCGTAAATGTGGGAATTGTTGATGGAAAATTTCATGCAAAGCAAGCGTAGCCGTGGCAGCCTACTCTTAACTTCTCTTTGACGTTCTAAAATTTATAGATAAGTTATATTTAAAATTTCTTTTAACGTAACGCTCAATACAATTACTTACGGATTTAATATTTTTTCAGAACACACACTTAGTTTCGAACCTCTTTCTCGCAGGAAATTCTAAAATCTTTGACGAAGTGTCTGAGAGATTTTTCTACGAATTCTGAAAAATCTTCTGGGGAAACTCTAAAGGAATTTTCGACATCTCTGAACAATGTCGGAAAAATGTCTGACAAATAATCAGATAGTTTTTCGATTTAACTCATAGCTTTTACGTATTAATGTTGGAGAAAAGTCGGATCTAAAATTAAAAATTTATCAAAAATGTCGTATAAAATTCGTAAATAAAACAAAAATGTTGTAAGACAAGAGTAAATTTTTTTCAGCAAGCTAAGAAAAGCGTGAGTGCCTGAAAATTAAATTTTTAAAATAACAAACGATACTTAATTGCTTGATTATTTTTTAGTTTAATCATGACCATTTGTGATTCACACGCCTGACACGAAAAATGCACAACATTTGCACATCGTCAAATTTTTAATCAATGCGTGTATGTAGAGTAAAAGAGCAAAAAGCCCATAGGCCCTGTTTTGCTGATGATTGATGTAGATAATCTTAGGTGTGTGGGTGCTTCGGTAGGCTAGTGAGTAGTGTGCTAGCCTATCAGTGTGGAGGTTGTAGGTTCGATTCCCACCATAGACTCTGGTCTGTTTCACTACAACAAGAGAAGGTCTTTGTTTCTATTCTCGTTTAAAATTAACTTATGATACAATTTCCAATTGTATTTGTAACATTTAATAAATAAATAAAATCTTAGGTGTAGAAACCAATACGAATTTAACTGCAGCTTTGTGACTACATACTTGATATTGTTCCATACATAAATTCATACCGGAAAACATGTTTAATTACATACATGCAATTGAAACTTATAAAAAAAGCTAAAAAGAGCTAAAAGCAAAATAAAATATTTCAAGCTAAATAGGAAAAAATAAAGCTAAATTTAGCTCCAAAAAAGCTAATATGGTCACTCTAGCTATAACTACAAAAAAAATTTGCACATGAAGCGGCAACACTGTAGTCCATACTAAGTTAAGAGAATAAAAATAGAGAATTTGAAAGATAAATACCAATACTAAAGTGATTAGAGTTTTTGAAAAAGTATGTATTGGTTTTCATTCAAGTTTTTTTGGTTTTTCTTTCAATAAGTTGGGAATTTTTATAAATACAGATACACCGCACACTCCCTTATACAAATCGTAAAGAGCGAATTGAGTATCTTGTGGATACACTAGTATGTAGTATCTGTGTGGGTATGTTAATATGCTTATGTGTGAGTTAAAAATAAAATTAAAAAAAAAATATTCTGTAAAAATCTCAATACATTTTTGTTGATGCGATCAGTTTTAAAAGTAACGTCATATGAGTTGGTAGTAAAATACCAAACGTGATAATTAAACGACGACAAAACAACCGAAAACGTGTTCTATTAACGCTTCTAGACGTGTTTTTCCATTTCAAATGTGTCTCGCTTGGTTTTTCTTTGCCTTTTAATAAAAAAATTATACAAAAAAAGTAAATATTTACTAGATATTCAATGAAAATTACACATTCCTGGCCGCAAAACAGAAAATATGTGTAAAATATAAAAGCTAAAGTTAATTTATTTACAACAACTTGTTTATTTGCCCGTCTCACAACGCTCGTAGAGCAACTCTCTGCCTTTTGGTGTAACCGTCGTCTGTCTGTATTCGAAGAGACAACAACTGCAAAAATAATATAAAATAAAACAGCAAAAAAAGTAATAAATATCAGTATTTTTTTGTTTTGTTTTAATGAATGAAATTTTTGTGTTTTTTTTACGTTTTTATGAATGAATTTTTTTTATATATTAAAACAACAAAAGCAAAAATCTTCTACACATAAAGTAAGCTACTAACAACAATAAAAACAACAACAGCAAGCAGTCATTTCAACTGTATTAAAACAATAACAACAACAGCAAAACAAGTTGTTGCATTTAGTTGTGTGTTTTTTTTTTTGGTAAATGAAAAAATCTTTGATTGAAACAAAAATAACCAAAAGTGTGCTTTTTGAATTCAATAAAAAAAAATAAATTAAATAAAATAAAAAAATAAATTAAAAAAAAAAACTAAGAAACCTGATTTAAGTGAAAATATTTGGGAGATTTTTTTATATTTTCTAAGAAATTTTAGGTAAAACAAAATATGTATGTACATAAATTGTATTTGTTAATTTACGATATGTGATACCGATATGTGATATCGTAAATTTCTTTAGGACTGTTAAAATATTTGACCAATAACATTTTAATGCAGGAACCTTAAAATGAAATAAATAACGTGAAGTAGTCAATATTGGTTTTGTATGTAATACTATTGTAAATATTGAGCATTATCGAAACATGCAACCCCTTTCCACTATGCCTTACTGCGAAGCAGCAAAACGAACACTTTCAAATCATTTTTTATTAGTTCACTTAATTTTTGTGCTTTCTGTATTTCGAACACTTTAAAATTGTATAGGTAAAGCGTGGCCTAAAATTAACGAAGAGGTTTAAAAAGTCTATAGCTCAATTATTTTTACATTTTTTCATCTATTTTTTCAGATTGTTGCAAAGAAGATTTGGGAAATTGAAGTTGCTGTTGGCTGAGTAGTTAGCGCGTTTGACTACAAACCGTGAGGTGTAGAATTCAAGACTAGTTTCAGGCAAGCCAACAACATCATGCATTTTTCTCATGTGCATTGGTATGTTATTGTGTTGGTTGTTGTTGGATTGTTAAAGTGATGAAGGCATACCACTGATCACTTTGGCAGTACCGACAGCGATTAATACTAGCATATCCTCATGCACTTCACAGCACACTCCTTCGTCGGTATTGTAGCAGAACCGTCGGCGAAGAAAAAGAACTAATAAAATGGCTATACAGCTTGAACAAGTCATTGCCTCTACTTTACACTAGAGGGGCTTACAATGTTGCTCTACAATAAAAACACGCTTTCTATCTCTCTCACACTTTACCACCTGTTCTCTCTACACTATCCCTTTCCCAAAGAAGGTAACACATTAATTAATTAACTGGTAGGCATTAATTGCCTGATTGTGTTACTTCTCTTTTTAAAAAAAAATGGAAAGGATTACTTCTGAACAACGATCATACCGCAAGAGAAACAATGACACTGCTACGGAGCGTTTTCACCGAACGCATTATTTCAGAATGCAGTGACTTTATTAGCTCTGGGAGCGGTTAAGTCCGTCTATTTTAAAGATCGTGCACACGTGAATAAGCCACAGACCATGACCAAACCTAATAAATAATAGTAGAGAAAAATTTCGAGCGATGGCTTCGAAAAATCTTGAAAAGAGTCATGGAAAGTCACGAAAATATCTCGTAACAGCGCCATTATTTCCCTTGCCGTATGTACGTTGTTTCCCAAATCTTCTTTACAACAATCTGAAAAAATAGATGAACACATTTTAAAAATAATGGAGTTATAGGAACCCCTTCATTAATTTTGGGCCACCCTGTATCTCAAGCTTGTTTTTTTCAAATGGTTAGAGTTTTTAAGTGGATGTGCGCCATATGAAAATATGTAGTACTTATTGTGAGCAAAAGTTTTGAAATTCTCTTACAAATTTTCATACGTGTAAGCTATAGTTTACAGCATTTGCTTGGATTACACACTGCGACAGAAAAAAAACCTGGGATGTGATAATCACCCCTATCGTGACTAAAAGGCGAACATTTTGTTCACGTGAACTTTTTCCCATGAACAAAAAATTGTGGAAAAATTGTACAAAATAGCACACAAACACAACAACAATACAAAGTTTAGGGAAAGGGGAGAAATGTTACGTGAGATTTTATTCGCGATAAGGGTGAATATTTTTGTGGTAGGTATTGTCGAGTACAACAAGCATCTGCTTTTGAAATTTGTCAAACCCCACCAAAATTTTGAGTTACTGGTAGAAAATCGGTTTTTGGTACTCTATGCACTTTTAAGCCAGTAACTTAGTGAAATATTAACCGATTTTAAATTTCTCAGCGAAAGATTAACTGCCTGTCCCACGATGTCGACAAGTCGATGTCGTTCTCCTATTTATATTGAAAACAAAAACAAATTAAAATTTTTTGTTATTGTTTTCAATATAAATAAGAGAGCGACATCGACTTGTCGACATCGTGGGACAGGCCCTAACATGATACCTTTCGAATGGTATACATATTTTTATAAAGTTGCTGTTGAGAATCTGTGTGTATTTTGCCAGCAGACAATTTTTTTGTTTATCCAAATTGATTTTTAGGCTAAAGTTCATAACGTTTAATTCAGAAAGAAATGGGCATGATTAATATTCCACGGAGCAAGGGAAAAATAAATAATCAATTTGGATTCACAAGCAAATACGTTCGAAATAATCATATTAATAAACAATTAACTCCTGGCTTGAGATTTTCACATGTTTACATGTTGATATATGCTTAAGTATAAAATCCAACCAAAAAAGTTTGTCTTGAGTAGAACAAAAATCAGAAAAATGGGAATGAAGAAAAATAAACCGATGGCAACGCTGGGAAAGTGCACATTAATATCAGCTTGAGACTGATTTAATTCTCGTATTCAATTTTCACGAAAAAGTTGTATATATAAGAATTAAAATCAGATTCAACAGAGCCACCTGACAAGTGGTGATAAGCAAATACACGTGAGCACTGACGATGGAAGTGTAGCGGCTTCCGAAAGTGGCGCTACTCTGTTCTAATGTGTACGTTGAAAAATTAAGTTAATGTTAATTTTTCCCTTGTTCCGTGGAATATCAATCATGTCCAATTTTTTTTTAATAAAACTTTACGAACCTTAGTCTAAGAATCAATTTGGATTCACAAGCAAATACGTTCGAAATAATGATATTAATAAATTTTGTTTTTAATTTTTTCCACCATTTTCCAAATTAGGAGATGTTTTTGCGCAGTATTTTATAAAGGCACCGTACTATTTATATGCTTATTTAAAAAGTATGTATGTGTACTTATGAGTAAAACTAAACTTTGTTTGCAACAAGCCGGTAGAAACGGACTGAGTTATCAAACTTTATATTAAAACAACATTTTTACAAAAATGCGTTCTTAAAGTTTTTGGTGTTCTATTTTTATGCGCTTGCAAATTAGTGAAGCCTCTAGCATGACGCAGGCCCAGTTTTAAAAACGCAAATCCGTGTGTAATAGAGAATTGTTACAGCAGTGTTCGCAAAATTTTTTTCTTGATAGCCACTTTCCGCTAAATTAAAATTTGGCTTAAAATTTATCTTGCTGGCGATATAATAGTTAATAGCTGAGGATATATTATCAAATACGGCAACGGAAGAGAACAGGTTTTATTTCCATTGTAAATAGCAAGTATCCTCACAGAAAAAACTAAATTTAATTTTCAGTAAAGGAATTCAATGAAATAATAAATATGTTTTCTAGAACTGGACCTACACACAAATTTGTATATATAGACAAAAATATCTCAACAATTTCATTGAAAAAAACGTATTTTTCAGCGAACAAATTGTTTAAATCTATCAAAAAAATTGTCTAAAACTATTTGCAAATTGTAAATACAACAATTAACTAAATCAAATAAAAAGATTTACTGGATTTTCTGAAAAATATCCAACAATATTTTTGCCTCAATTTATAAAACAATTAGTCTAAAAATACTAACAAAGATTAAACAAAATAGTTTAATTAATCAAATAAAAATATTTACGTAATTTTTTGTAATATATCAAACAAATTTTTTGTCGGGGTCATCATCATCATCCATTAAGCATTTCTGAAATTTCACTTTATTAAATGTGTTCAACTCGGAATGTCTCCGACACAACCTACTAGGTATTCCGACTTCATTCCGAAAACTAGAGCTGATAAAACAAATTGAGTGCATATTTGCGTTCAGCGGCCCAAAATAACTAAAGAAACAATTTCAAGTTCTAGGAAACGAAAAAGTTTACCGAAATTAGTAAATTTATGGGCTTTTTTTTATTATTTTAATAATTGTGGGGTATTCGATTTTTTGCTGTTGATTTTGTTAAATGTGCGATTTAGATAAAAGTCGGTGAGGTAAAAGATGTTGAAAACTTCACAGACAACAACGTTTTAGAAGAAATTTTTGTTTTGTCAATATTATTTTTGTTAAGTTATGAGACACGGAAGCAAAAAAAGAGCATTAGCTCAAATTTTGGTGGCCGTGCGATACGCCTTAATCTCAACTATTTGACCTGAAAAAATTTTTAGAGTAGTTTTTTTATAAACACCTATCGATTTGGGTAGGAGACTGGAAGAAATTCAAATTTTAATTTTTTATGATCACTCTAATGTTCATATATTAAGGTTAGATGTGGGACTTGTCACCCAGTATCTGAATAGCTTAGAGTAAATATTATGATTACCAAGGCTCGGACTTTCATGCAAATGCATGCTTTTTATGGTGAGAGATAAAGAGGCATTCATTAATTATTTATGTGAATAATCAAATTTTAAGTAGTTTGGCATCAATTCGTAGTTGCATATTTTGGCAATAAATGCATATTTTTGAAGTTATAACTGAAAATATTAGTAGGCCGATTATGGTTGGCAACTGAGCCTCAGTTGCATTGCCAATTGCTGAAAATGATACTACCGATGGTAACTGGCAACCGAGAGCTGTCAATTTCAGTTGCTATTTAATGCCTTTCTGGCATCCCTTAATTTTCAGTTGCCGACTGGCAACGCAACTAAAGTTCGGTTGCAATAAATAATAGACCAAATTATGTTTGTTTTTTCTGCAATATGTAATAATAAAAAATTAAAAAAAAATATTTTCATATTATTTTGGTTTTGCTACATTGTTCGTAGGTAAATACATATTTTTGCGCCTATTTAACATTTTTAAGTGCATTGAAAATCAATTTTTAGTTGCATGAAAGTCCGAGCCCTGATGATTACCATAATAAGGGAAATTTTCTGATGAAATTTAATTTTTTTTTATTTACAGCAATCCAACAGTTTAACGAAAAAGAACTGAAGTACACACTTTTAAATAAACTAAAAGCTAAATTAAAGACGTAGTATCGATCAAACGTTACTAAATTAAAATTTTAAACCATTAAATATTATTGACATATGAAAAATCAACAAATAAAACAAATTTTAAAGCAAATAGAAAATAAAATTTATATGCATTTCCAACAAAATATTGTAATATATTATTAAGACCCGAACCGTTAAAGTATAATAATTTAAACATTTGAAAATAGTCCAACTAATTACAATTCCACACCAAACTTGCAACAAATCTATGAAGAAAAAAATCCTAAAGCAAACAACACAGATAAACAAATCTTAACTTATTGAATGTAATAAACGTACGATATGACAACGAGGTTTAAAATTTATTTTCGAAAATAAAACAAATAAACTAAAGATAAATAAAGTTTTGTAGTATTTTTTATGGGCGTAAGTTTAAATGAAAAACAAAACAATAAAAAAAATAGCTTTAAAATAAACATAAGAACATTTAACATTAGAAAGAAATAGAAGAAACAAAAAATAAATAAATTAACAAAATACCACTACAAAAAAGAAACAAAAAAGCTCAAGGTGTACAACTAAAAATAACAACGCAATAGCAACAACAATAAAGACAACAGTATAAAAAAAAGTTAAATAAAACAAACACAGTTTTTCTAAAAGTGTCAATTATACACTTCACTAGAAATTGCTGCAATAGTGGATACAAATTTTCTTTTCTTTTTTTTCTAAAAAAGAAAAACTAAACAACAATAGAAAAATCAAATAAACAACAACAACAACAACAACAGCAACTGCAATAATAAATTAAATAAAAAAACAAAAACAAAATGTTAATATCAACAGTGCTTATTGTTGCAACACAGCTCATAAATGCCTGCTTTAGCACGCGCCTGCCATTGGAAGTTTATGAATTAACACCAAGCAACAGCAATAACCACCCAGCAGGTGTCACAACAACAGATTTAAAACATAAAAATCTTGAATATTCAACAATTAATTCGCCTAATACAGCCACATCATCATCATCATCATCATTATCATCAGCGACCGATGATACCACAAACTATTTTAAGCAACATACCAGCTCATCGATTAACGATTCACATAATCCGCCCGAACAAATAGATTTAGAAAATCTATCGTCAAAAGAGCATATACAAGCGCAACAACTGGATCGTAGGAGATCAAGGCAAATGTTGGATTTGCTTAAAACGCATCGCGATTTAACAGGAAATTACCATAAATTCCATACGCTACAAATGCCAGCAAAAACAGCTACAACGATACCCAGTGGCAATAGTGGCGGTGATGGTGATGGTGATAGTGCTAAAGTTCCAGCATCTAATGTCGGCCATAATAACGGCAAGGATGTACGGATATTATATCAAGTTGGTGTAAGTTTGAAAATTTAAATTTTCTTTTGATACAAAATATTTTAGTAAATTTGAAAAAAAAAGTTTTTTATAGCTTTAAAGTAGGGATGTAACGATACGCCGTTTTGCCGATCCGATACCGATACCGATATTTAAAAATAAATATCGCCGATACCGATTCCGATACGAATATTGAAATTAAGTTCAAGTTTAGATTAACAAAACTCAAGCGCAATTTTTTTATTATACAAAACTACATTATAAGAGAGAATATTTAAAATTGATAAAACATTGGCAGTAATTTTTAAGGAGGTACATTTTCTTTGCTTCCAAAAAATCTATATTAAAAATATGCAGATAATTAGTACAAAAGCAAGTAAACATTTTTAATTCCCTTATAATTTTAAAAAATACCCGCCATGCTTTTTAAAAAATCGATTTTTTAAAGGACATTTATCAACTAATATTCTTCTAAATAGCTTAATTATTAAAAGACTTCTAAGTTTATATTTATTCACTTAAATTTACATGAAAATACAGTTCTGAGTTTAAATTCGCAGAAAAAAAATTGTGAAAATGGGTGATTTTGTATCCTTTTTCCTTGAGGAAAAATCATGATAGAATACCGAAAAGGAAATTTGTCCTAGCATCGCTTCCAATTCGGTAATTGGTAATCGAAAAACAGAACTTCTTGCAATGGCAAGGATATGTAAAACTAATAAGAAATTATCCAAATTTGCAATACTTTCAGATCGCGAATTCTACATTTTCATGACTTCTTTGGAATATCTTTTTTTTTGCTGGAATAAGATTTAAAAAACAACGACTTGAATTTGAATTCATGGTAAAATTAACAAAAAATAAATATTTTTTTTACAAAATAACAGCATAAAATATTATTAATTTTTAAAATTGATATTAATAAGATTTAAAAAATAACGAAGTGAATTTAATTCACGGTAAAATCGAACAAAAATAAATTATTTCTTAAAAAAAAACTCTGAAATTTTTTTTAAAGTATCGGTGTATCGACAGTAAAATATCGTCGATACCGATGTATCGGAAAATCTGAAGTATCGCCGATATATCGGTATCGGTATCGGTATTCGTTACATCCCTACTTTAAAGGTTAAAAGAATCCAATAGAATAGAATCCAATAGGGGTTGCAAAAAATTGCAGATTTTCATAATCGCGATTGCGATTAAAAAAATATGTTATTAATTGCGATTATCGGTTAATCGCGATTAAGGAAGAAAATATACTATCATAATATTTTATTAAAACAACAAAATAAAAATAAAAACTTTCGTAAATGATAAGCAGGGTTCGGGCTTTCATGCAAATGCATGTTTTTGTGGTGATACGAGTAGATAAAGAGGTATTGACTAATTATCTATGCGAATCATCAAATCTTAAGTAGTTTGGCATCGATTTTTAGTTGCATATTTTGGCATATTTTGGTATTAAGTGCATATTTTTACATATTTGGGCAACAAATTAATATTTTTGAAGTAATACAAATTTTTTGGGCAATAAATTCATATTTTTGAAGTAATAAAAATTTTTTAATGCATATTTCTGCATTTTTGAAACAAAAATATTAATTTGCCGATCATGGATGGCAACTGAGCCTCAGTTGTATTGCCAGTTGCTGAAAATGATACTACTGACGGCAACTGACAACTGAGAGCTGTCAATTTCAGTTGCTATTTAGTACCTTTCTGGCAACCATTAATTTTCAGTTGCCGACTGGCAACGCGACTAAAGTTCGGTTGCAATAAATAATAGACCAAATTATGTTTGTTTTATGTTTTTTTCTGTAATAATAATAAAAAATTAAAAAAAAAAAAATTTCATATTATTTTAGTTTTGGTACTTTGTTCGTAGGTAAATGGATATTTCTGCGCATATTTTTAATTTTTAGGTGCATTTGTTAAGAGATTAAAATCAATTTTTAGTTGCATAAAAGTCCGAGCCCTGATAATAAGTAATGATTCATAATGTACGAGTATGAAAAACAATACTATGCGAAATCTCTCTTGATAGGAAAATTTTTTTAGAACAAAATATAATAGACCATTTTCTATCAGAGTCAAAGTCTTGTTTTTCATTAGAGCCCAATTATGAATAAGAATTCCCCGAGGGATTTTTCCCTATTCCCCTATTCTAAATAAAATCTCCCCGGGAAAATGTTTTCTCTTTCCATTACTCCTATTATAAATAACAATTTCCCCGGGAAAAACTCCCAGGGAAAGAAATTAAGTAGTCTAAATATGAGGGAAAGGGAGAAATTCTTGCGAGTTTTTTCCCCAAACATTTTGAAGGAAACTAAGGCAAAAATTTATAATTCAAATTAAAAAATGCTGTGAAACAATGGTATAAGCATTTGTTTAGGACAACAAGTTTAAATAAACACCGGAATATTATATATCTCTCTTGTTTTAGGAATTTTTATCCACACCGTGTAAACATGCGCTTCAAAAACATAAACTACTTCTGCTTCGGAAGAAAGTTTTAAATCATACTAAATTTTGCACGCCTCCTTTAAGTTCACACAATAGGTAAATGGAAGATTTGTTGGGTTTAAACATTTACAATTTCTTTTTTACACACAATCATTGGGGATTTAATGCGTGTGTCCCTGGCCCAGTTTTCGCTTTACTTCGTCAGCATAAGAGCTCCTTCCGAGAGCTTCTGAGTGACAACACTGTACATTTAACTTTTTATGTAAACAAAAACAAATATTTATATTAACACACAATCTTATTATCAATGAAAACATAAAATTAAGATAAGAAGAAATTAAGTAAAGTGCGACTTTTGAGCCAAAGTCGCAGTTAGCTCAAAACTTAGCGAGAAGAAGTTAGTTGTACAACAACAATTCAATAATCTCTGCATCAGTTTTGAGTTAGCTAAAATTTAGTTCAATACTTATCGGGAAGAAGCCACTTGTACAAGAAACAACTGACTCACATCTGTATCAGTTATGAGTTAGTTCAGAAATCAGTTGGAAATGAGCTTAAAAAAAGAACACATACTTTTTAAGCCTTTTTCGGCTTTTGTGCAGAAACACCCAGGGTCTTGGCAGGAATCGAACCTGCGACTCGCGGCTAATAGTCTAGCACACTATCCACTACACTACGGGTATACCCGTAACTAGATTTCGAGCTAGCTAATAAAAATCCGACAGGGAACACAACAGCTTCGATAGTGAGTGGTATGATACAATGTCCATCAAAGCAAAAAACAAAAAATAATAACAAGTTTTGTGAGTGTTCGATTAATTAGATAGGGAAACTTCGTGCTAACCAAAAACAACTTGAACTTAAACGAATGTAAGAATTTACAAAACAAAACTTTTGTATTCTATTTCGCGAGAAAAAAAATTGGTTAATAGTTGATGTTTCCTTATAAAAAGCATCCCCTTCACAAGTGGTAAAAGTGAACAAGAACGCTGATGATACGTTGTAGCGACCTGGCGAAATCACTAGTACGGATACGTTCTGCTAATCATATTGAATATTCGAACATTCCACTCAAAATAATAATTTGAATTTAAATTAATTTAAATAATAAAATAAAAAAGACGAAATAATGATATAAGTTTTGTCAAGAGTGGCTGCAGTTCATGCTCATATTATAAGAGCATGAGCTGCAGCACAAAAAATGGTCTTGCCTATTACATGACTAGGGGTCATAACCTGAGTGATAGTTAAATTAAGAAAATTATCTGACCCAGTGGAAGGTCAGAAATCTGCTTCAAACAAATTTTGTCTGCGACTCTGGTGTTTTTTTTTCTACTGTTAATTGCCCATTAAATTAACTAAATTATGTTACTGCAATGTTTCATTAGATAAATAAAAATACTTTTTTTATTAGACAACTTATTAAATTTTGTAATTTCCCCATGAAATTGTCATTTATTCATTTCTAACACTCATGACTCCTACAATAAATAGCCAATGCGCTATTTCTTTCTTCTTTTAAATATGTCGTAATATTATTTTTTGTTTTGTTTCAAACACGATTATTTAATTTAAAATTGTAATGAATGAATATAACAAAAAAAAAAAAACACACACATCTTTGACCCCTTTTGATCTATTTTTTTTTGTTTTAGCAAATTTATTACAATTATTGTTTTTAATATTGTTTTTTTCTCGCGCTGCTGCGACGTACTACAACTGTAGTTTATATTGTATTTATTTAGTGACGTAGAACAAAAGAAAAACCAAAAGAAAGGAAAATAGAACAATACTGTTTCAATAAAACAATTGACTCAACCAAAAACTAAAAACAATAAAGACAACTTAGAATGAAAATTTATTGATGAAAAACAAAAATGGAATGAATATACGCAATAAGTTTTAAAATTTTTGAAAAAATTTGCAATTCAGATGAAATGCAAAAAAAAAAGAAAAGAAATCAATTTAGGCCAAATGGAATTATTAGCTAAAAATTAAATGATTTTGCAATGGCAAATTTATTTGTTATTTGAGTAAAATTTAAATTTATTTGCTATTAAAAAAAATGAATAGTAAAAAAAAAGGTATGGTTGCAATCAAATATATGAATACCAATTCAAAACTGGTTGCAATAGTTTTTTATTAATGAAAAAAACTTAAGAGCATTTTTTGTAAGGCAGACTGGACTGGTATAGAAAACTTATACGAAAAGCTCTCAGATTTTCCAGACAGATCGACTTCGCGGTGTTTTACATAAATTTATCCTAAGCTCAAGGCTTCCAGGATTTCCTATTCAGCTTCTGTTTATACTAGACGACTATCAATTAAGATTTGTTTCAATGCCAAGTACTAATTGCGAATAAATACGAAATTAACCTTTAAACACATTTTAAGTTTTGAATGATTTCTGGCGTTCTAGATGCTTAGGTGTTTTGGAAGACTTATAGTAGAATTTTATGGCAAATATTTTTGTAGAACATTTCAGCTCGCTATATTACCGCTAAAGAGAAGTCTTTTGTCCCTTTTTTAAGAGAGGGACAAAACGACCCATGCAGCGAAGAGTTAGAGGGTTAAAATGTTCCACAAAAATGTTTCTCGTGGTGTTTTACATAAAAGTCCTTAACACATCTTATACATACTTTAAGCGTAAGCCTTACAAGATTTCCTATGCCGAGTACTAATTGTGAATAAGTACGAAATTAACCTTTCAACACATTTTAAGTTTCGAATGATTTCTAGCGTTCTAGATGATTATGAAGCTTGGGTGTCTTTGAAGACTTATAGTAGAATTTTATGGCAAATATTTTAGAAGAACATTTTAGTACGCTATATTGCCGCTTAAAGCGGAGTTTTTTTGTCCCTTTTTAAGAAAATTACAAAATGTCCAATGCAGCGAAGACTTAGAGGATTGAAATGTTCCGCCAAAATGTTTCTTGTGGTGTTTTACATAATAGTCCTGAGCACATGCCGTACCTTAAACGTAAGGCTTACGAGATTTTCTATGCCGAGTACGAATTATGAATAAGTACGAAATTAAACCTTAAACAGATATTAAGTTTTGAATAATTTCTGGCGTTAAAGTTTAGTTAGTCTTAAGCTTGCATGTCTTTGAAACCCTATAGTAGAATTTTATGCCGAATATTTTAGAACATTTCAAGCTGTTATACCGCCGCGAAAGGGGAGTTTTTGTCCCTTTTTTTCTAAGAAAGGTGCGAAAATACCCATACAATGAATAGTAAGAGGATTAAAATATTCCACAAAAATATTTCTCACGGTGTTTTACATTAACTTCATTAATACTTCTTACACGTTAAACGTAAGGCTTACAAGATTTTCTATGCTGGGCATTAATTAAGTAAAAAATTAAGCCTTAAACATATTTTAAGTGAAGAATTATTTCTGGCGCTCAATTTGAGTCTGGAGCTGGGTTGTGTTGGAAGACTCCTAGTACAATTTTATGCCACAAATTTTTGTAGAACATTTCAGCCCGCTTTATCGCCGCTGAAAGGAAATTTTTAGCACCTTTTATAAAAAAGTAACATTAAGATCCAAACAACGAAGAGTAACAGATAGGGATGCCCATCGGGACTGATGCTTAAAAATTCCGGTTTCGGGATTTGGTAATAGAATTCCGAAATCCCGAAGCGGTGTTCCAGGATTTTCAGGATTTCTTAATCCCGTAAAAATTTTTAATCAGAATCTATTGTTTTTTATTTAAAAACTCGAGATTAACCCTCAAGTTTTAAGTTTTTACTGATTTCTGGCGTTCCAGTTGAGTTTAGAAAATTATTGTCTGCCAAGACCTATAATTTTATGATAATTTTTTTTTTGTAGGATATTGCAGCCCGTTATCTCGCCGTCGAAGGGAATTTTTCCTCTTTTTTAAGAAAGGGTCAATAAAGAGCTATTCAGCGAAGCGCTAGAGGGTTAAAATGTGCAATGATATTATTTCTTGTGGAGTTTTACATAAAAATGCTAAAACTCATCTAATACATTAAACGTAAGGTTTACACGATATCTTATACCGATTCTCTATAACCATGACCAAAGGTGGTGTTCATGTTAAGAAATTTGCATAACTTTTAAACTTATCAAACTTTCACAGTATAGTGAGGACACCCTAGGCTAATTTTGGAAAAAAATAATATAAAAAAATTAAAGGGGTCCCAGTTAGAAAAATTTTAATTTCAATTGGTCATTTCCGGTTTTGATCATAAATTTTTTATTTAATTAAATATTTATTTTGAAAAGATCAGACGATTTCCTATACAAATCACTTAGTTTAATTTTTTTGCTTTTTAAAAAAAAATTTTTTTTTCAAAAACGGCAGCACTTTCGCACCCAAAAAAAATTTTTTGGGTTGTCCGCTTCAAAAATAATGCCCCAAATGTATTATATATTTGTGAAAAAAATGGGATTCGGAAATCGCGAAAATCCCGGGACTCAAAATTTAAAAATTCCAGGATTCAGGATTTATAAAATCCCGAAAATCCCGGGATCGGGATTCCCCGTTTGGCATCTATAGTTAGAGGGTTAAAATGTTCCACAAAAATTTTTCTCGTGATATTTTACATAAAAGCCCATACATAACACATGTTATACCTTCATCTTAAGGCTTACACAATTTTCTATGCCGAGTCGCTATAACTATATATAACGCAAGCGAAATTAAAGATATTTTATTAGTTTTCAGTAGGGAAATATACTTTTTTTCCGAACCCTGGATTCACTGCTGTGAACGTCACTTGGCAGATTTATCATTCTGCACTGAAAGGAAAGTCATTCAGACAATGAAATGGTTTCATTAAATGTTCTTCATTATATTAATAAAACTTTTCATTAATATAACGAACAATTACATTGCATACATGAAATCTTTCAATATCTACTTTTCATAAGTTTTTCACTGTTCATTGTATTAATGAAAGTCGTTGCATTGTTTAAATGAATTTTCTTTTTAGCAAATCTATACCATTCAATGTATACCATTTTTCAAAAATAAGTAAATCAACATTTATTTACAGATTTAAAAAATGTTACCTATATCTTATTTTTCAAATGTTTTTGAATTTCAAAGCAATATTCTTCATTGTATAAAACACGTTGTTAGCTATACGTTTCCCTTTTTTAACCATATCTCATTTATGTATGTTTCTTAAAATAATGAGAAATAAGAGGGGCTGTTGGCTGAAGTGGTTAGCGCGTTTACTACATACAAATCGTGAGGTGTTGAGTTCGAGACTAGTTTCAGGGAAGCCATCAACATTTACTGGTTGCTGAGCAGTACAGGCAGCGGTTGACTGACATATACAAATGCACATTACATCACATTAATTGCATGAGTGTGTTACATCTCTTGTGTAAAAGAAAAAACAATGAAACACCTACATTTAATTCATGAATCTGTTTCTTTGAACTAATGAAATAGTTTCATTCCATTTACGACATGGCTGATCAAATGTAGTTCATAAATACAATGAAACATTCTTCCTTAATCCAATGAAGGGCTTCATTAGCTGACTTTCAATGACAAATTTCATTAATAGAATGAAGAAATTCATTGTCTGATTGAAGGGTTTCCTTTCAGTGTATAGATCACGCTATCTATAGTTTTATGTTTCCAACTAACAAATAAACAATTAAGAAACAAACTGCCTTAAGTTTGGGACATCCTTTAATTGATTCAACAACTATGTACTTAAGTATTAAAAACTTCTTTTGGTACTGTCTTTAAAAATAAAATAAAAAAGAGAAAAAACACAAAATTATTTGATCATTCGAAAAAAAAATAATAATCATGACTTATATCTAGAATTATTATCAAAAAAATAAATAAATAAAACAAGATTATCATCATATGAAATAGGTTTTTTTTCAACCTAGAACGAATTGCTTTTGAGGTGGTTGTGACTTAACGTTTAAAACTGCTTGTGATCTTTTTGTAGAACAGTGTTTAAAACAAATCATGAACTTTATAATACTCTATAAATATACAGTCATATAAGCATACATTTTTACAACATACACAAACACATACACACTCATTTCATTTTATTTTTTATTTTTGTTTCGATATACTATTTTTTACACCTGATTTATCAATTCAGGTAAATAATGTTCGGATGGAAACAAAAACGTAAACGTTAAGAAAAAAAATTATTGCACATTTATTTTGCTTGAAACCCACGCAAAATGCAAAAAAAAAAACAAATAAAAAATTTGCAATTTATACAGTCACTCCTTTACAATTAGTTACAGTTGTAGTTTAATTCACTCATAATTTTAACACAATCAAACTTACAGGTGAGTCCTTGGCACTTGTACAATAATAGTTGTACACAGAGAAACTTTTTTGGGTTGTTACAAAACCAGCGAAAATATAACTTTCAAAGGGGCCACGGAATAAGAAATGGGTTCAGCACTTTTATGTAAAACACCACGGGGAAATTTGTGTAAAACAATTCAGTCCGCCATATCGCCGCTGAAGGTGAGTTTTTTTGAGAAACGGACAAAACGACCAATACAACGAAGAGTTAGAGGATTAAAATGTTCTACAAAAATGTTCCTCGTGATGTTTTATATAAAACTGCTGAGCACATATTTTACCTTAAGCATAAGGCTTAAAAGATTTCCTATGCCGCGTCACTATAATTTGAGTTGTTTGATTTCTTAATTTTTTTTTGTGTGAATCAGCCTATTATTAATTGCCTTATTTATGCATTCCTAATCGTCCATTAGTTTTAACTATATTTGTATTACACTAACATGATTGTATCTTGTATATACATACATATATCATTCATTATTTGGCGAATACAAAAAATCTGTTTAATGTTTTATTGAAAAGCCAACAATTCATTCATATTGTTGTCTATAATTAAAAGCAATAAAAAGTTCTATTGATTGTTTTTTAAATCCCAACCACATGGAGATTTTATTTATAACATTTAAAATGATCTGATCTGATCTCTGATATGTTTAGTTTTTCTCTTAGATGTACAATTTTCTTTAAAAATATTAAAATTTTTTTTATATTTTTCTTAATATTTTGCTGCGCATTGAATGAAATGGCACATACGCAGTAATTCACATAAATATAACTAAAAATATCAAATATTTTGTTAATTACAGTCAATACATATTTAAGACAACAATAATACGAATTTTTTAAATTTCTTTTAATAAAAATAGTTTTCCAAACCAAAAATTAAAGGCACAACATTAATTTTTATAACAGAAATATTATTACCTAAAAGTCGTTTTGACAATAAAGAAAATATTTACATCTGTAGGAAAAAGATATTAACAAAACAAAATTTTGAAATTTATGTTTAATTTTGTTAACCGGCCGTTGGTCATGTCATGTTTTTGCTTTGATACGTTTTGATTTCATTTGATTAAATTCCCACCGTAAAGTTGTGTATTTTTAGTTTAATTTATTATTAAAAGCAACAATAACAACAAACTAAATTAATGATTTATTTAAAAAAAGAAAACAACATTCCAGAGGTGGTTTTTATATAAATTTTTTTTATTTCACTGTTTTCTTTAATACAAAAATATGTGTTTAATAACACAGTGGTGTTTCGAAAGTTAGGGACAGGTGTAATAAATACTTTATTTGTATCGATTGAATTAAAGAAATTTTTTTTACATTATTTTAGTTATGATCGAAAATCTTATACTTTGAGAAATTTGCATATGAGAATAACCTTGTTACTAAATTGATTTGCTCAGAAGTTTGAGGTGATTTTTAGAAACCATCGGCTCTTTACAAAATAACAAAGGAAATCTCAAGGGTATATTAAATGTTGTACCATTGTATTTCTTAAAGTTTATAAAATTATTGTTGGTATGTACTAGAGATTAGATTTGGTTCAAACATGTCGAAACAATAATGTTGCGAGCAACATGTACTAGAAAGCGCAATTGGAAAGTAATTTTTTGAACTTGTACAATGTGTGGAAACCATCTTCGCACCCTACAAGTTCATTAAAAATGTGTGTTTAAAAAGCCCTTTGCAATACATGTGGTCACAAGATCACTGTTGTGCAAGTGCTTGATACAATTGATACAATAGTTAGTATTTTCCTGTGAATACCTTTAATGTGTTTTTATATAGACTACACACAAAAACACATATATTAAGTTCCATTGAGCCCCCAAAATGGGTTAAATACACTTCCAACGGATGTTCAATTAGAAAAAATGCTTGGATTTCTCTCTCTCTCTCTCTCTTAATGTTTAAGATTTTTTCTCAATATTCACTCAATACCCAGAACAAAATGCATACATATGAACTTACCCAGTGAACATTTTTTGCCGAAATATTCGGCCTCAGAAAAAATCTGAAACTTTACCAGATAAACATCAAACGAGTTATCTAAAATTTCCTCAGACTTTTGGCAAAATTATCAGTATTTTTCTGGTACGACATTTCTAGAAATTTTCTGAAATATTTTTCGATTATTATCAGACTAATCTGCACATTATCTGAAGGTAATTCAATTTTCTTTAAGATATTTAACAGAATAGTCTGCACATTTTCTGATTTACGTCTTACGAATTTATGCAGTCATATCTGCATATTGGCTAAATATAGTTTTGATAATAATTCTCATTTATGTCTTGATATTTTTTACATAAATGTTTGCCTTTTTAAACTTATGTATACAATATAAGTAAATGTTTGCTGATGAGCTGCCATAAGCTGCAGAAAAACGCATGACACAAGAAAAGTCAAAGACGTCTTATAGCGTTTTCTTTTCTAGAAAATATTTAAAGATTGTTTAGTTTTTATTAAAAATATCTCAATATAGCTCACCTTTAATAATAATTTCTAATAAATTCAATTTCTCAAAAAATTATTCACTCGTATTATGTATGTCGAGTCGAATTTGTGTGACTACGACAAATTGTCATAGAATAAAGAAAACTTGTAAAACTTTTCTTTATTCTAGGACAATTTGTTGTCGTGACAAATTCGACTTCGACATACATAATACGGATGATTATATTGCAAATTTTGATTGAAAAGTGCAAACAATGCAAATTTTTTTTTTGTAGAAAAGAAAACGCTACTAAATTTGTTTCTATGAGCATTTCTGATAAATTTTTTGTTCTAGCTACGAATTTTTACCGAAATTAATACCACAGGACATAAATAGTATCAGATAAATCGGAAAAATTTCTGATGCTTTGTCATCCATTTGTCTGATATTACTCAGACAAGTCGAATATTCCTTTGGAAATCCCTAGAAAATTCTCCAGAAGTTGTACAGAATTCTATTAGACACATCGGCAAAGTTTCTAAGACTTTCATCAGAAAAACAGCTCCACTTTCTTGTCAACCACTCATATGATTTTCGTTAAGTTTTTTGACCAACTTCGTGTACCAGTTCGGCTTCTTATGCAGACTTCCTGATCGAGATCGGCGAAAAATATTTGCTGGGTACTTACGATATTTTACGATAGTATGTAGGTAAAATATACAGTATATGCAAGTATGTTCGATAACATTTAGCAAAACTAGTTTCTCCACTTATACTCTTGTATGTTTGTATAGAAGTTATTATTGGTTTTCTTCTCTTATTTCCACAAGAAATAAGAAAAAACTAGACACATACATTCATATGTACGTATATATCTATGCAAGTATGTACCCAGTGAACATTTCTTGCCGATATGTCTGATGTCAGATATAAACTGAAATTTTATAAGCCAATAAACAGAGTTGTATGTCACTTATGTATATTTTCCGAAACACTTATGTGAAATATTTTAACCCTCTAACTCTTCGTTGTATGGAATTTTTTGTACGTTTCTTTGAAAAAATGCAAAAACGTCCTTTCAGTGATGATATTGCTGGCAGCAATGACCTACAAAAATTTTCCTCGTGGTGTTTTACATGAACTCTTCTTATACCTAAAGCGTAAGGCGGACAAGATTTCCTCTGCCGAGTACTAATTGTGAATAAGTACGAAATTAGCCCATAAACACATTTTAAGTTTTGAATCATTTCTGGCGTTCAATTTGGGGTTGGAAGTTTAGTGCATTTTAAGACCTATAGTAGAATTTTATGGCAAATGTTTTTGTAGAACGTTTCAGGCCGCTATATCGCCAGCTGTTTTTGTCACTTTTTGAGAAAGGGACAAATGACCCTTACAAGAAGGTGTTTTACATAAAAAAGCTGAGCACATCTTATACCATAAACGTAAGGCTCACTTGCCCCCCTATTCTGTAACTCGCTAAAACTAAATCTCTGTCGCTAAAAATCTATAAAATCGATTTATCACTTTTTGGCTACGAATACAATTTTGCAACGTGTATTGCTAAATTTTGCAATGTCTTGAAAATTGAATCCACCGAAGTTTTAGCGTTTTATGTTATTGCCAAAAATTTTTAATTTTGTATTTGTTCAGTATTTTACCGATCGAGATTTAGCTTTAGCGAATCACGGAATAAGGCGGCTGGTTTCCCATACACAGAAAATTTTCAATATAAAATCGTCGAAAACCAGGTTAATTTAATATTTTTTGGGTAGCGATTTTGGTTCTTAGACGTTTCATGTTAATTCACCATGATTTACAATAATCTTGAAGGAACATTTATCTTTTTGAAGTAACTATGTTTCATGTTGATTTAATATTGCAGTACAGTTAAATCAAAATGAAGTTGATGCTGAAATAATACCAAAAATTGGAGCAACTCGAAGAATCATGTTGAATAAAAGTTATTTCAAGTTGAAACAACGTGAATTTAATATTGAAACAACACTAAAAATCATGTTGAATTATAGTTATATCAAGCTGAAACAACATTACTTGATTGTAACTATTTTATTAATTATCTTACTTATGTGATGGTTATTAGCAAAGGCATCAGAAAATTTTGTGTTGTAGTTGACTGCCCCAGCCAAGATTTGAACTCGTGCCACTTGCAGGATAGTCCACGCGCTAGTCACTGCAGCCACAACAGCTTCAAACTTTACTTTAGCTATACAGTAAATAAATACCCATCGTATGTAAAATGAATTTCATTTGAAACCAACATGATTTATATGATTATTTAGCATAAAACTTATTTGAAATTAAAGTTATTGTCATTTTGATTTGAAATGAAATCTAACGTTTATAACAAAGTTGTTTTAACACTGAAAATGTTAAAATTTTAAGGTTAAATTAAAAATTTTTCATTTAAAATTAATGTGAAACAATGGTGATTTTAACCCAGCAGTATTAGTATTAAATTTTCGCTGGTAATTCGTTTTTTTTCGCCTGCAGAGCCGACACATGTAAGAATAAACAACAAGTCACACAACTAAGCACAACAGTGAACTGTGGCAATAAACAAGGCAAATAAGCACTAACACACTTAAACGACAAATTATTTCTTGTAAATTTAATATGATTTCCAATCACAATTGCGTCATGTTAATTTTACATTCCTTTTTTTCCTTAGTGTTTCCAGAATGAGTTCCATAAGTAAACTTTCAAAACGCCGATACACGCGTATATTTTTTGGTCTCTCTGTCATAATCAGTGATTAGGACCATGTAATTTTTTTGTACAATGTTACAAGAAAACCCGCTCTTTAGCCGAACATTTCATATGTGGAATAAACTCCCTGCAGAGGTCGTTCCAGTCACTTTTAATGTTGGAAATTTCAAACCAAATATTCACGAACACTACTCCCTCTATTCTGCTTCCCGTAGCAAACTTTCCTATTTCCAAAACAATACGTTGCATGAGTAGGGTTCATTTGCAGCATTCTTTTGGATATATCGGTAAAGTTTACAGAACTTTTGCAGACAAAAGGTTGCGATTTCTTGTCAACCTCTCGCATGCTATTCGGTAAATTTTCAGACCATCTTGTTGGATATGAATTCGGCAACTTATTTAGACTTTGTGACTTGTGAATGCTGACCGAATTCGGCAGAAAAAATGTTTGCTGGTCATCCATACATATTTGCGTATGTTTGTATTTATTCTGAAGGAAGCCTGGGGCAAAGTGTCTCCAAGTCACCACTTTTGTCGACAAGTTTGGTGACATTGTCACCGAATCGTTTTATTTTGTCTTAGATGAAGTGAAGTTTTTGACAGATACAAAACGATTTTGCATTATCTCATTTTTTTGTGTTGAAAATAAATGCAGCTGCACGCAAAAATAAAACTTTTCATAAAACATCGATTTAAATTGACTTATTTAGTAAAAAATTTCGTAGGTATAAATCTCTGGTGCTAATGTCTAAATTTTGTCCAACAAGAACTACCTAGTCAATAGGTAGTCAGTAGTTCTGAAGTCACTAGTGGAATCTCAATGACAAGCACATGCAAAATGTTTATAGCACAGAGCATCCCAGCAAACCAAAACATTCGAAAATAATATCGCATTCGAATGTTGCGCACACGTTTCTCGGTCAAAACACTCGCGAACGGCTATCGAAGTCGGAAAGAGAAAGAGCTGCTAGAGCTCACTCGTCGCTCAGTTTGTGGCAGCAAATCTTTCGATTTCGATGTTTCGCTGACAAATCAATAGCGAACCAATATCGAAGAAATATCGATACCACAAAAATGCAGGAAAAAACATTTTTCAAGATTGTTATCTTTATTTTTTTGTTTATCTATTTTATTGTAAATGGAATAATTATTTATTTTAAATTTTAACTTACGCTGCATTCAATCATATTCGAACACGGTACCTCCAGGCTAACAAATTAGCACACATCCACTAGGCTATCGTGACAAATTTTTTTTATTCAATTATTGCACACATGAATGCAAATTACACCTTCGAGAAATTATTGAAAATAGTTCGATGCTGCGAACATTCACATTTTATGAAATTTGGCAATTGCGCTTATTATCGCGACATTATCGACAAAAGCTTCTTTTATTTCGAATCTCAGGTTTAGTGGGATTGCCTGGGATATAATTAGTCAGTAGTACTGGTGACAAAGTCATTAGTGAATCAGTACAATTTTACTATAGACATTTCCTGCAGGGTATATATTATTGATCAAATCAGCAAGCAAGAACTACGGGAGCAGTGGCTTCGACAATAACAACAGCAACAATAATGAAAATGGCATGCGCGCATGCTTAGTATTTGCTAGTTTTGTTTTCTTTTAAGAAGTCTTACAAAAACTAATCAATATCAAACAGACATACAGACAGACTTGCACACGGTCTTACACACTTCTTAACATGAATATATTGACTGAGTGAAGAACAGTAACAACAACATTTGCACCAATAACTTCTAACACTACTGCTACCTGCAACAACAATAACAATAGTGTCGCAACTTCTTTTTTTTGCGCCATTATAAATTATTATTATTGTAAAAAAATTGCTTCAATTTTTCTACTTTTGTCTACATGTTGCTGTTGCTGTTGCCGTTCTTATTGTTGCCAGCTATTATTTCTATTATTATTTATTTGCAATATGAGACATGAACAGCAACAATAATAACAAATTGCTGCAAAAAAGCCTTAAATCGAATGGAAATAGGAAAAAAAAACTGAATTGAACGGAAATGTACGCGCCAGTTAAGTGTTCAATCGGTGAAAATTATGTTGACGCTCTAATGAGTTGTATTTCACATACAAATATACATTCACACTTCCCGGTTGGCCAACTCGTCGTAGAGGACATTTTCATCAATGACTACTCAAAGAATGGGTAAAAGAAAAACTACTCAACTGGTCATGCCAACTAGTTGGTAGATATTGTCCGCAGGCTAGTCTTGCAACGTTCAATTTAAAATTTTGTATAATTTCGTTACAACAAAAAACACTACCCTTCGTATACAAGCAAATGATCTTGTTGTGGACATTGTCCCTCAGTTTGTCACCAGTTTGAATCATTTTGATACATTGCTAAAAGTGAGCGAAATTGAGCTGATGAAAAGTTCTGTTAGAATGTCTATCAGAGATGGAAAATACAGATTTCAATATGGTACTGAACTTCAACTTAAAAAGTACTTTTTTCACCTTAATGGTACTTTTTAAGAATTAAAAAAAAATATT
Source organism: Panzeria rudis (assembly GCA_956483635.1). Lineage (NCBI taxonomy): Eukaryota > Metazoa > Arthropoda > Insecta > Diptera > Tachinidae > Panzeria > Panzeria rudis. The sequence goes on along the minus strand of OY101448.1, from coordinate 147,202,784 downwards.
TTAGGTATTCTTAATTATCGTACAAAAGAACCATTCTTGACATTTGAATATATTTTTATATTCCCGCTATCAATAATAGGAAGTCAGTAATTTTACACCAATGTTTTCATCAGATCTCGACGTTTTGAGCGAATCGATTCTGACTAATTTTACAATGATGTCCGTATGGATGCATGTACGTATGTATGTAGTGTGTGTGTAGATGTATGTAAACCTCTCACAACTTAAGACTGGCTTAACCTATCGGAACCAGATTTACGCCATTCTAAATATAATGATCTTACTTAGATTTCAAAAATAAAGTTTTCCAAAAAAAAATTTTTTTGAACTGTCACCAGTAGTGGGTCATCGACGCTTTAACATTGTCATGCATCGATCTTGCAAGATGTCTGAAAGAAATGGCCAACCGGGTTGCATGGACATACACATACATACATACACATAGATATTTTCATTATTTTTTAAACATAAATAACTTGTTTTTTTGTAGTTTTACAAATCTACAGCTTTCTTGGATTTTGTTAACTTATAAAAAAGTGTAGAAATTTTAAAGTAAATTTAAAAATAGTCTATACGAGGGGAGGGTAATAAGTCTTGAAAACCCCCCATGCAACATATAGCAACACTCTTTCTTTTTTATCGAAGTTTAAAAACGACAGGTAAACGTAAGAAACATTGAGTAAAGTAAACTTCGTTCCAATCCAACCATCAGATAGAGGAAGAAATATTTTTTGGCTTGATTAAAAACAAGGGGCCATAATTTTAAGGTACGTTCACACTTGGCACTAATTTGCCCAAAAAAACGTAACCACTACTTTTGCTAAGGCTTGGTGTAATTTAACTTGGCTTTTATATCACAAAATGAAGTTAATTATGTTGCAAAAAGCTATTTTTATATTGTTTTTAATAAATGCGAACCTATATTTAAAAATATATTGGATTTAAAGGAAATACAATTTTAGCTTGTTTGTTGGTCACGTTTTTTTTTCGGCAAATATTTGCCAAGTGTAACCGTACCTTTATACTCTTAAACAAAATATTCTTTAAGAATTCTAAATTTAGCTTCTTTTAAATGTAATTTTTCTGTTTTATATATGTATGTATATGAAAATAGCAGATGAAAAAAGTGGGCGTGGCACTGCCCAATTTTATTATTAAAGAATTGTAAAATCAGAGGGAACTCAGTGTGCATGTGGCCTCATAGAAAGTAATTTTGGATAAATAATTAGCATGGGCGTGGCACTACCCACTTTTCTAGCTATATTTTATTATCACACGGATTTCATATATAGAAAAATGTTTATGAGTTCATAAGGAGCATTTTCTATTCATGGGCATGCCCACTTCCCTAAGCACAAACTTCTGTTGTCGGAGGAACTCAACCAAAGTTTCACAGGGATCGGTTAGGTATAAGTAGTTAAAAAGGACATTAACTTTGTACAAACAGAAAATGTTCAAAGTAAAATTGTCGAAAAGCAAGTTAATTTAACAGTTTTCGGTACTGATTTTGCTTGATAGGTGTTTCATATTAATTCAACATGATTTACAATAACCTTGAATGAACGTTTTTCTTTTTGAAATAACTATATTTCATATTGATTTAATGTTCCAGTACAGTTAGATCAAAATGAAGTTGAATTGAAACAACACGAAGAATCATGTTGAATTAAAGTTATATCAAGTTGACACAATATGACTTTAATGTAGCTATTTCATTAATAATTTCACCTACATGATGTGTATTAACATAAAAATTTGAGCTGTTGTTGGGTGCCCAAGCCAAGATTTGAACTCGAGCCACTTGGTTGGTAGTCAACGCGCTAAACAATGTAGCCACAACAGCTTCAAACTTTACTTTAGATATACTCTAAACAAATATAAAATATCGTATGTAACATGAATTTCATTTTAATTCAATATGATTTAATTGATTATTTAACATACAATTTTATTTTATATTAAAGTTATAGTCATGTTGATTTAAAATGAAATGTAACGTTTTTAACCAAATTTGTTTTAACAGTGAAAAAGAGTAAATCAAAAGTCGGTTTAAAACTAATATGAAACAATGCTAATTTTAAATCAGCAGCAGGAAATTTTCCTTGGTAATGCGATGTTTGTCGACTATTTGTCGGTCATATAAAAATAAACAACAACAAGCCACACCACTGAGCACAACAATGAATTGTGGCAATGAACAAAGCCAATAAACAGCAAAATTCAGCATTTTTTGTAAACTACCACACTGAAAATAGTCTATGCAACATTTTACGAAAAAAAAACTTTCGTAGCAACTTTTTTCGTAGAATATACGAATCTTTCGTATATATAACGAAAAAACGTTTAGGTAATATTTTTTGGAATTTACGAAAACCTTTCTTCGTAAAAATTTTTCCTTGTTAAAAAATATATTTGAAATAAAAAAATTAATTAAAATATTTTTTTTTATAAATTGACGTATTTTTCAGATATAAGTAAATAAAAAAAAATTTTTAGCTCTTATCAAATAAATAGAAAGTGGCTCAGTGGGTAGGGTATATGCCTTCAAATATGAAGATTGCGAGTTCGTGACCCGCTTGAGCTAAAATTTTTTAAACTTTTATTTTTTGATTATTTTCGTTGATTTCGTATATTTTACGAAAGAATTTCATGGTGCGAAATTACGAAATATTTCGTAATATCTACGAGCGTTTTCGTGCATATGAATTTTTTTAGTGCACGATAAATATTGTTGTAAAACACTTTAACCCTCTAACTGTTCCTTGTATGGGTTTTTGTGTCGTTTTCTAAAAAATGGGTAAAAAACTCCCCTTTAGCAGCAATATAGCGGATGGAAATGTTCTACAAAATAATTTGCCATAAAAATTCTACTATAGGTTTTAAAGACACCTAAGCTCGAGATTTAACTGGGACGCCAGAAATAATTCAAAACTGAATATGTTTTTAAGGGCTAATTTCGTACTTATTAACAATTAGAGCTGGGCATAGGAAATCTTGCAAGGTATAAGAGCACTTGAAACCTTTTAACCCTCTAAATGTTCGTTGTTTGAGTGTTAGAAGTAAAATCTTAAATACTTATGCTGCTTTGCCTATATTTTTTAAACTTTCATATTACTACCAACAGCAAATAACTGCCTGTTTTTGGAATAAAAGAACTCAAATTTGTTTTTGTTATCAATTCAAAGTCCTTAACGAAAATATTTATTTTATTTGCAAAAACAGGCAGTAAGTGTTCGTACCTATTTGTTCGTGCTCTTTTGCTAACGTTAGTGCATTTGTGGTAGCACTTTAGGAAACATTTGTTCTTAAATATGGAAAGCATTGCTTTAAACAGTTTTTAGTGCTTATAAATATCGTTTCTTTTTTTACTGGGATTAAGGTAAAATTTCAAAATTTCTAAAACTTGTCAAAGTTAAGTTCAATTTACATAAATTGCTCTTTCATTTAGCGTAGGTAAAAATTTTGGCCCGATTCGAATAACTATAACGTGCGACCTCTAGTGGCCAATATTAAAATTATGTGAAATTCGCACAAATGAAGCATAATTTCCAAACAATAATCTTTGACTGGTTGGAGGTAAAAATTTTAGACATTTTGTTAAGATTTCGCAAAAATTTGAATTCTGTGGCACGCCTGAAAGTTATTCGATTTGTCTAAAATTTCCACCACATGAGTTTTATAGCAAATGCTAAAATAATTCGCTTGGGTTTTGTTGAAATTAACAAATCAAAAATATTTCATTGCCACCATTATTTTTAATTAAAAGACAGAAATTTGAACCATTTGCTAAATGTTGACTTCTTGAGCATATTATTCAATCACAAACAACTTTTCAATGTAAAAGTAAAATTTATTTCTAACAAAAACTTGACAGACTTGACAAAATTCTTGGTAAGTCATTTATTTTTTAAGAAACCCCATCAATAAGTGTCTGACACTTAAATTACATGATAGTTTTCTACAATTTATTGATAATTTATTTTAAAAAAATAATATAAAAAAATACTACCAGCTAATTTATGCCAATACTTAATTGAACAATTTCCTTCGAAAACCAAAATGCCCAACCTTGTTCTTAAGAAACGTTTGTCTACTATGACATACAATACAAATAAAAATATAAAAAGGTCAATAAATAATCAATAGAATTATTAAAAATGAATACATACAAACATGTTTTTTAACGTAAAATATAATTTCTTAAAAAAAATAAAACGCCATAAATTCAAACCAGATTTTATTTTTATGATGATTTAGAGAATTTAATTAATGGTTTAGAAAAAAAAATGAGTTTTCAATGAACTTAAATTATCGATTATCGTATAGAGCCGGCTTTACGAAAAAATAACAAGTCTTTATTGAATTTGCGTTATATTTCATAATCTTTCGTTTTTTTTAATATTGAACTTTTTGAACTTGAACGCTTGATTCATCTTAAATTAAAAAGGATTTTTCCCTCGCTATAATTTTCACAGAAATTACAACTCACAAATACAAACATAACAAAAATTAATAATTAGTTACATTAGTTACTTCCTTAATTCCATTTAAATTACATTAACAAAAGCACCACCCAATGTATTGGCAAGCTACTTCTTGTAGCTATACAACTCGTACGTAGCTCACTTCTTTAGCTTTTATCTTTTTATATCACAACTTGATTACATGTTTCAGTTCATTTCATTCATCACTCTTTTCATAAAGATTATTATCACTTCCGTTATAATTAAATTGATCTTTCACTTAACCTTGGCATCAGTCATTTACTACATACATACATTCATACAGTCATAGTACATACAACTAGTACAACAGCAACAGCACCTAACACAAACGAATTGATGGGCTACAGCAAGCAGCTTAAGTGAAAAACATCCAGCGCAATTCATGGGATAATGATCATTATGATACAAATGCCGCAGCAGTAGCAAGTAAACAGCAGATCCAACCATACAACAATTTAGTCATAAAAATGCGCACACTCACACATTCCGCAGCGCGCAAACATTGGGGTTAAATTTTTATTGGGGAAAAAAACATTAAATTCTTCATCATGCACTAAAAGCAAAAACTAAACTTTAATGTCATTTATGATTATGGAACTAAAATTGAATGACAAAAAACGAAAAACATATTCATTTATTCGTTCGTTCGTTCATTCATTCATTCTTTCATTCATTCATCAATGATGGGGCTGTAGTAAAATAAAACAAATTTTATATGTCATTTCAACATACACTGAAAGAATTTTGCTTCATAGATGCAATGATACAATTTCTTTAGATTTTTTTCACAATTCTAATGAAATTTCACGAATATTGTGAAAAAATTTCATTGGAATTCCTTCATTAGCTTTCATAGTTTCGTTAGAAAATTTAATGAGATTTATGACAACATTTTGTAATTTAATATGTTTGTGTTGTTGTTGTTGTTGTACTCTTATTATTATACACTCATACCCACATTGTCTTGAGAAAGCTGTTGGCTGAAGAAGTTAAGACGTTGCCTATAAGGCGAATAATGAGAATCATGAGTCCTGAGTTCGATACTGTGAGCGGCCATCAACATTACAAATTTTTCTCATGTGCATTGACGTCTATCGGATGTATTTGTAGCATGGGACTGTTAATAAATTGCAATAGTCAATAAAAGAGATAAACTAATGAGGCTACTAGGTTATGTAATAATTTTATTAAAACAATGAAATAATTTCATTGCAATAATGACAGAATATCATTACAATAAGGACAAAATTTCATTAAAATGATGAAACAGTTTCATTAAAACAATGAAACAGTTTCATTAAAACGATGAAACAGTTTCATTAGAACGATGAAATAATTTCAGCAATATAATCAAATATATTCATTAGCTTAGCGAAATTATTGCAATGAATCAATGAAATTATCTCATATATTTAATGAAATTTTCATTAAAATAATTTTAACGAAACTTGTTTCATTAATCCAACGAAGCGTGACGTTGGTTTAGTTTTAAAGAAGTTTTTCATTGGATTAATGTCGAAATTCACAGCATTTATGAACAGAATTCTTTCAGTGTAATGATCATTTAGTCAGGGTGATGTTTAATTATCAAAGAGCAAGAGGAAAGAGTTTTTTAACACTTGTTGTAATGCGTTGTTGCTAATGGGATGGTGTGTGCGGTGGCGATGATGTTGTTACATCTGATCTGGAAGTGATGACGTTATTTGGCAAATAATTTTAAATGACTCTGTTGGTTGTGTTAAACATAATTTAAACACATGTTAAAGTGTTTACATTAACTAAAAAAAAGAACACAAACTAATAATATTCACACATACTTTTTTGTGCTACAATTTGTTGCGAAGAAATTATTAATATTGAAGCTGTGAAGAGTTTTGTAATTGCACAAAACAATACGAAAGTTAAATTTGGTTTTCGTTTCGAAGTACATATGAAGAACGTCATAACTAAAAAAAAATTACTTCCAGGCTACATGTCACAATGTCCAGTGCCACGATGGCTCTGAAGGTTATGTCACATTCAAGGTTCCCAAGGACTGGCAACCGGTTCGAGTTCCGAAACATTATATGACAGGCACCGATAACTTTTACATGGCGTTTTTATTGAAAGGAGTCAATTTACATAATTAAGATACTCAGCGACAAGTGCTAGACCCAATTAAAAATACCTGTCCTGTACTGGTTTCTTTAATACTATGTAGTTAAATTACTGATTTGGAACAAATCTGCTTGTTGTGTATTTTACTAATATCTTTGCTATAGTTTTGTGATATATTTTCTTTTCACGGGTCATGACTAAGGAACATTTTCCCCACACTCATAGAAAAATGTATCATCGCATTGATGACGCCCTATTATCAGAATTCTGATATCAATGATATTACAGACATCAATCTGATGACAAACGTCATCATAGAACATCATAGAACATGTATTCAGAATTTGGATGTAAAATACTACAAGAAACATTTCTATACATCATTTCAACCCTCTAGCTCTTCGTTGTATGGATTTTTTTGTTTCTTTTTAAGAAAAGGGGAAAAAATCCCCTTCAGCGGCGATAAAGTGGGCTAAAAGGTTTAACAAAAATATTCGCTATAAAATTCCACCATACGTGTTCAAATATCCCCAAGCTCCTTCGTCATACAATTCTACTATATCTCCTTAAATATAGCGAAGCTCCAGATGTGTTTAATAATTAATTTCGTACTTATTCACAATTAGTAAGGTGTAAGATGTCTTCAGCACTTTTATGTAAAACACAACGGGAAATACTTTTGTGAAACATTTTAACCCTCTAACTCTTTATTATATGGGTCATTTTGTTCCTATCTTAAGAAAGGAGCCAAAACTATCTTTCAGCGGCAATATAACGGGTTAAAATGTTCTACAAAAATATTTGCCATAAAATTCTACTATTAGTTTTCACAGACACCAAGGATTCTGGAGTTCAACTTGAATGCCAGAATCATTCAAAACTTAAAATTTGTTTAAGGGTTAATTTCGTACTTGCTCACAATTAGTACTCGGCATAGGAAATCTTGTATACCTTACCTACCGCCGCAGAAGGGGAGTTTTTTGCCCCTTATTTAAGAAAGGGCAAAAAGAGCCCTACCACAAAAAATTCGAGGGTTAACATATTCTTCCAAAATTTTCTTCGTGGTGTTTTACATAAAAGTGCTCAACACATCTTGTACCTCAAACATGATGCTTATAATATTTCCTACACACGAAAAAAAGGAGTGTAAAATCAACATGACGCAATTGTGATTTGAAATCGTATTAAATTTTCAAGAAATAATTTGTCGTTTAAGTGGATTAGTGTTTATATGCTTTGTTCATTACTTGGCTTGAAGTTCCAGAAATGGCCGGCATGTTCCATCAAATCTCATACTTAGGATTTTCTGTCCATCTTGAAAACATATGACTTACTGCTTAATATCTTTCACTTATTGAACATTTAAGTCGAAAGCACATAAACTATTATTTATTTTTTACATCTCCATTCAATCATTTATGCATGATGGGTTTTATTATACTTTTATTTTTATATAAATCATAAATAGAAAAAAAAGATACAAGAAATTCATTTTCCCCTTGTTCCGCTTTTAGCATTTTTTCTTTTCTTTTTTTTTTAATTCAATAATACGTTCGTTCATTCATAAACGTGAACAACCACGATATTTTTACTATTTCATTCATTAAGATTTTTACTCATGAGATGAAACAAAAAATTCAAAATTAATTTGAAAGTATAAAAAAAAGAATTGTTTATGTTTCCAAATCATTTGTTTAGACATAAATTTTTATACCGGAACTTTATGTTTAACGCTTTAAGCATGAGAAACTATTCTTTCTATTCAGTGTTTTTTAGCTTATGAGTATTTTTGCCTTTTGTTCACTAATTGAAAGCAAGAAATTTTACAAAAAAAAAACGCACAAACAATACTGACTGTCTGTCTGTCTGTCTGTATGTTAGTCTATCAGTCCATGTATGTATGTATTTGCTTTAATAAACTCTTTTTAGGGTGTAGCTTCAACACTCTTAAATTTGTTTAGGGGACGTTAATAGGACTTAATTTGTTTAGAAATTTGTTGGAAATTTTGTTTATTTGTTGCTTAAAGTTCCTTTAAAGGAGGAAAGGGGTTCAAGAATTTTCAAACAATTTGTTTGTTTGTTTTAACTAACGCTTGCTGCACATACCATTCATTAATTAATGCTTTGAAACTTTTTGGTTGTTTTGTTTATTTTCTGGCTGCTATTTGTAATGTAGCAGCCATTAGTTTGTTTTAGAGATAAGCGGCATGGCAATACATTATTGGAAAAAAGTAAAATGAAAGAAAAATAAATGATTCATTTGGTGTCGCAAGAACTGATATTTTCTTCGCAAATATACTCAAAGTATACGAGTATTAATTAAATAGAAGGAAAATAGTTTCTTAAATGTGTAGTAAAAAAAAAATAACACAAAATGCAATAAAAAGTTGGTATTTATAGGAGAATTGCCTTACAAAAATTCGGTTTAATGAGATATAATGAGTTGTAGTACAATTTTAGATTACACTGATTTAGATACACGAGATTTATTAGTCAATTATGATACATACCCCTTACTAATTATACTGACACACACGTTTATGAAAGATTTATGAAACAAATTTTGTTTAGGAATTTGCTTCAGAATCCTTTTATAAACATTTAATAATTTATTATGAATAAAGCCCATATACACAGAAACATTTCATAGTAAAATGATCGAAAACCAGGTTAATTTAAAATTTTTCGGTAGTGATTTTGCTTTAAAGGTGTTTCATGTTAATTCAACATGATTTACAATAATTTTGAAAAAACATTTTCCATTCGAAATAACTATATTTTATGTTGATTTAATATTCCAGTACAGTTGAATAAAAATAAAGTTGATACTGAAATAATATGAAGAAGCATGTTGAATCAAATTTATTTCAAGTTGAAACAACGCGAATTTGATATTAACACAACACGAAGAATCATGTTGAATCAAAGTAGTTTTAAGTTTAAGCAACGTGAATTTAATGTCACTGACTTTAGTACTCATTTTACTTTTTTTTACAAAACTCTTATTTCTTATTGGTCATGCCAGAAAAATAAAAAATAATTACAGATAGTATTCATAGAAAATACCCAATTAGAATTTTGAGCACGATGTTGACTTCTTTCCCTTCGTAAAATCGCAACGTCTCGTCATGATAAATATGCAGTTAATAAGTGATGAAACAGAACAAGACTGTAACGACGACTGAGGTTAGAAAGAAACAAAGCCTATAATAATCTTTTAAAATTTTTGCTTTTTTCACTTATTTTTATTTTCTTTTACTCAAATCAAAGGTTTTGTTTTAAAAATAATGAAAATTTATTAAAATGTGGTTACTTTTTGCGAGAGTGAAAGTTTTAAAACAAAAGCAAATGAAAATACGTTCTCAAAATAAAATGAATTATATTTTAAGAGGGCTACAGTCGACATATTTAAAATGTAAAATTTTATGGGACTCCACGTTGGGCGCCAGTTATTAGATGTTGATTAATTATAATATTAAACAACGATCCATGCATTATAAGCACAGATCCGGTCTTGTAAATGAACCGAAGTGTTTAAATATAAAAATGTGACTGACTTTAGTATTCAGTTTTCTTATTTGTACGTAATTCTTATTCGAACTGAAAATGTGTATAAGTCGGCTTAAGTTCACAATAATTGAATTAATGTAAATTCAAATTATTTTTAAGAGTGGAATATTTGAATATCTAATGAGACTAGTAGAACGGATTAGTACTACTAATTTCGACAGCCGCTACGCTGTCATCATCAGCGTCCTTTGCTCGCTTTTACCACGTTTCACCATGGATACTAGTATTAATGAAACACCAGCTATTTAACCAAATTTTATGAGGAAATATAATATGAGTATCTTGTTTCTTTTATAAATATGGTGAGCCGATTTTTCACCTTCTGATTACGTATTTCAATTTTTCCAACAAGATAACCTATTTGAAAATGTACAACAACAATAGCTTGATTTATCGTAGGCGGAGCTTACTTACGTACAAGCAAAACCAAAAATAAAAATAAGAGTTAGCAAGTTATTGGTTATTGCCACTGGTCTAGAGGGATCCTAGGCTACGTTTGATGAAAATTGGTCCATCCGTTCAGATTCGGGTATTCTTTTGAAACTATTATCTTTTCCTCCTCTTTTTAAAGAAACTTGGATTATATCTCTAACAACACCATATTTACTTTGCTGTCTTAAAGAAAGATATTTTCACCTTAAAGGGTTAAAGTTTTTTTCTTTAGAAAAACTAGTTTTTTTTTTTGTTCAAAACAGCTTCAAGAAAACTAAATAATTGTTAAATTTCATTTCCTTATTTCCTAAGATTTCTTTCATTCAACAGCTTCAGAAAAAATAAATAAGAAAAAAATCACAACAAAAGTACACTTTTTTGCCGTAGAAGTGTAGAAACTATGCTAGATATTTCTCTTTAACATTATTAAATAGTTTTTTGTTGCTGCCATTTGCTGTTTATTTCTTTCATTGTTTGCCTTCATTTGGCTTTACGCTCAAGTTTGTTTAAACGGAAACATTCCATAACCACTTTTGTTAAGGAGCAGTGAAGAAACAAGAAATCCCATTCATAAAAATTGCAACAGCTCATAAGCATGTAGTATATACTGAATGTGTGTAACAACAGAGGAAAGTAATCAGCAGCAGAGAATATGTAGCAACATGCAGCATGAACAAACAAACGACAAATAATTGCAAATAAAATAAAAATAAAAAGGTTGAAGGAACTGGTTGTTACTCGTGCCCCTATAATGACACAGTGCAACACAATAACAGCGACAAACAAACGACAAAAACAACAGCAACAAAAACAAAAGATCACAGCATGCCACAGAGACGACAAACTATTTATATTACAGCAGCAACAAGAACATGATTGCAGTAGCCACCACTTGAATGCCTGCTTTAACTATTTCAATATGCAACAAACAACACACAGCCGCAAAATGTTGATTGGTTTAAGTTGGCTTTTACAATATGCGATTTTATTTTACTTTAGTTGAAATCAAGGCTGGTTACAAGCCAAACCAAAGATTGAAAATGTACACACTAACACAAGTTATTAGTAGCAGTCACAGAGGTAGTTTCTTATAAAAAAAGACCACAACGACGACAACAGTAACAACAATCGTCACAATTAATGATCTTGCCACATCCTCAACGGAAAAAAGCAATTCATTGATAAAAAATTTTTTAAATAATTTTGCTTGCTTAAGACGTACAACTTTTGGTATTTTGGTGTGTGACAAAGCGGGGGAAGCAAAAGGATTAAAATGAGCTGCATAGATACACTCTAAAACACTTTTGTTGAAAATTAGGTCGATAATAGTAGGCAACACTTACAGACTACTTTCGACCTAAAATTATACACGCATTATTTTTGAACAAAATGTTCTTACTAAAAAAAGCGATTGCCTGCGTGCAGGTTTGAACCGCGAGCTCCTGACTGATAGTCTGACGTATCTACCATTCAGCTATAGCCGTATTATACTTTATGTTACATTTTTCCCCCTTTGACTAAATATGTTTAATTTGAAGTTTTTTTTCTATAATAAAATAACTACAAAATCGATGTAATTTTAGCCAAGGAGAAATTTTCAACACAAATTTAGACAATATATGATCGCATATTTAAAGTAATGTTTTAGAGTGTAGACTCGGCATAGGAAATTTTACCAGCCTTACTTTTAAGGCAAAATAAAAATTTTTATCGAACATTTTATCCTTCTTACTCTTCGCTGTATTCGTCTTATGTCTCTTTCTTAAAAAACGGGACAAAAACTCCCTTGAGCGAGGATATAGCCGGCTAAAATGTTTTACAAAAATATTCGCCATAAATTCTACTATAAATCTTTAAATATACTCAAGCTCGTCTTGAACACGAGAAATCGTTCAAAACTTATAATGTCTTAAAGGTTTATTATCATACTTATTCACAATTAGTACTCGACATAGAAAATCTTGCAAGCTTTATGTTTAAGGTATAAGATCTGTCCAGCACATTTTTGTAAAATACCACACGATAAAAATTTTTGTGAAACATTTTAATCTCTAACTTTTCGTTGTATGGCTCTTTTTGTGTCTTCCTTAAAAAAGGGTAAAAAAAACTCCCCTTTAGCGGCAATACAGAGAATTGAAATACTCTACAAAATTATTCACCATAAAATTCTACTTTAGGCCTTCAAAGACACTGAAGCCAGAAATCATTGAAAACCTAAAATGTGTTTAAGGGTACTTATTCACAATTAATACTCGGCATAGGAAATCTTGTAAGCCTTTCGTTCAACGCTTAAGATGTGTTTAGCACTTTTATGTAAAATATTTCAGACCCCTACATCGCCGCTGCAGGGGTGTTTTATGCAACTTTTTTAAGAAAGCGACAAAAAGATTCATAGCCTGAAGAGTTAGAGGGTTAAAATGTTTTTGAAAAACTTTTCTTGTTATGTTTTACATAAAAGTGTTGCACACATCTTAAACCTGGAACGTAAGGCTTACAAGATTTCCTATACCGAGTCACTACACCTAGTACATATATGCAAAAGGTGGAAATTTAACTCCCCGTAAAATGATTCCCAGATGCAAACTTTCAAAACGCCGATACAATTGTATACTTTTTAGTGCCCTCTAGCAGAATCAGTCGTTAGAACCATATAATTTTGAAGAAAAACATTTTTTTTTTGATTTTGTGGAGTAGTGTTACTTCTGCCAAGCCGATTCTTTTTAAAATAAACTCACACACCGGGGTGTCGTGCAACTTTGCACATACATATGGGGCATTATTTTTGAAGCAGACAACCCAAAATTTTTTTCCCGAAATAGGTAGGTATAAATGTGTATGCAAAATGTTTTTTTTTTGTATGATGTTTATTTGTCGAGTTACGGGGTGCGAAAGTGTTGCCGTTTAAAAGAAAAGTATTTTAATAATTGTTTCGAACTAGAAAAAAAAGTGAAACAAAAAAATTTAAGTCAGTGATTCTTATAGGAAATCGTCTGATCTTTAAAAAAATATATATAAAAAATATAATAAAAACTATTTAATATAAAAAAAATTTTTTTATGATCAAAACAGGATATGACCAATTGAAATTAAAATTTTTCTAGCTTCGACCCTTTTTATTTGTTATACCAAAATTAGACTAGGGTGTCCTCATTATACTGCAAAAGTTTGATAATGGTATCTCCATAAGTTTCAAAGTTATGCAACTTTCTTTAAATGAACCCCATCTTTTGGTCATTGTTATAGAGAATCGATATAAGATATCGTGTAAACCTTACGTTTAATGTATTAGGTGTGTTGAGCACTTTTATGTAAAACTCAACGAGAAATAGTTTAGTGGAACATTATAACCATCTAGCGCTTCGCTGTATTGGTCTTTTTTGACCCTTTCTTAAAAAGGGACAAAAAAAACTTCTCTTCAACGACGAGATAGCAGCCTATAATATCTTATTCCTCATAAAATTTTATTATAAGTCTTAGAAGACAACAAATTTCTGAACTCAACCGAAACGCCAGGAATCATTAAAAACTAATTGTGAATAAAAACGTAATTAAACCTCAAGCACATTTTATGTTGTTACTGATTTCTGGCGTTCCAGTAGAGTTTAGAAATTTATTAATTGATATCTTGAAAAAACTCAAAGGTATTTTTTCAGTACATAAACAAAAAATTCATAGAAAATTTCAAATTTAATATATATTAAAATGTCTAGTCCACCAGAAGTCTGCAGGTTCAGCAAAGATATAGAAAACTTGAAAGTAATATTACTAGCTCCGAAAAAAATAAAAAAATAACTCCGAAAAAATTTAACATTTTCCGAAAATACGCCACATACTTATATTTAAAAAATACACAAAAAAACCCAAAAGAAATCCATAGTTTCATTAAGTAAATGGAAAACTCGCAAATATTAAAAAAATTACTCCGAAAAAGATACATATATATCTTTTGATATTTAACATTTACGTGTAAAATGCAGCAAAAGAAGATTCAATCTGTCAGAAATTTATAGTTTCACTAAAGAAATCGAAAATTTTTAGATAATTGAGTTACTCCGAAAAAAATAGCACAAACAATCCGATAATTCGATATGTAACGCTTATTTGAAAACGCGCCGTAATGGCCTCAAATCTACCACAAATCTACGATTTCTCCATAGAAATCAAAAATTTGCAAGAGAATAAGAAATTTTCCGAAATTCCTGCAAAAAACCCCGACTACAAAATAGGCTTAGCACTACCGCCATATTTTATCGTCATGTTGTACTTTTGCGAGAACTAATTGTATGTGCGAAGTTTCATAAGAATCGGTTAAGTAGCAGTAGTTAAAATGAATATTTACTTTTCATGGGTGTGGCACCGCCCACTTTTCTAACTACAATATTGTATTGTAACGACAACTAAATGTGTGTGCGAAGTTTCATAAGAATCGGTTAAGTAAAAGTAGTTTAAATGTATATTTACTTTTCATGGGCGCGGCACTGCCCACTTTTCTAAACATAATGTATTGTAATGATAACTAAAGGTGTATACAAAGTTTCACAAGAATAGGTTTAGTAGAAGTTGTTGAAAAAGAACATTTACTTTGCATGGGCGCGGCACTGCCCACTTTTTTAATCATGATGTAGTATTCAAACATGAATTTAATGTGTGTGCAAAGTTTCATAAGAATCGGTTGAGTAGAAGTAGTTGAAAAGGCATGTGTATTTACTTCGTATGGACGTGACCGCGACCATTTTTCAACGGGACCAATCTGGAAGTACATCCCTTTAAATAAAGAAAAAAAAATCCGAAATCGGTTTATAAGTAAATGGCGGAGTTTTTGAGGGAACATCCATAAAAAATATATAACGAATTGATAACCTTTCTCCTTTTTTTGAAGTGGGTTAAAATTAAAAATTTTACTAAAAATTTGATATATAGCCAGAGGTCCAAACCGGCATAAAAAAGTCGTCAGTTCCTGAAGGGTAAAGTGATCGGCGGAAGCTTTAAGCAAAAATGAGTAAATTTCTATAGAGTTTCTAAAAGAAGTTTGGAAAAATAGTATGTTTTGCTTAGAAGTTCCCCCCCCCAAAAGCTCAAGCTGGATCCGCGCCTGATCGTAAATAGGTTGAGGAATATGCACATGTATTTCTTTAAAACGTTTTTATTTGTAATAAAAAAGTCGCTATGTTTCCATAATAACATCTAAATTCGCCACATTTTTTACAGCATAAGCGTTAAATTAGGTTTATTTTTCATGAGTATTCAGTCGATATGTTTAAATGAAGTGTATATTTTAAAACAACATTTAAAACTTAAAATATTTCAGGTAAATGTCTAAAAGATTAAACAATTAAGTAGGAAGTATACCTTCTAATTATTTATTTATTTACGATAATTTTATAAAGAAAATTTACAAAATATGCAGAAAAAAGGCTCCTTATAATACATTTAAATCAGTATTTGAAAAAGGTCTCTTTAAAAGTTCTAGCCCAAACAAATTAAATCCATAAGATACTTTCAGTTAATATGTTACTATGAAGTATTTAATTTGTTGCAAGGTACATACTCATATAAGATCATTGTTGAAAAAAGATATGTGTCCAAAATTAACAAGAAAGTTGTTAAAAAACAAACCTTTCTAGGGATAACTTCCTCTGACGCATCCATGGCAAAGTGTTTCAACAGCAAAAGCATTTTCAACAACAAATGTTATTTATTTGCCATTTTAACTCACAAGAAAAAATACAATCGCTCTTAAAAAACTGTTGGAATCTTAACTGAGAAAAAGTAGAGGGGGAAAACAACTAAAATAAATGCCAAACATTCAAACGCGTCAATATCTGGCAGATGTCGCCGTTTAAGACTTAAGCTTACCAAAATCATACACACCAGACAGACGACAACATGATAATGTTGGTTGCAACAGAAACGGCAACTGCAGCAAACAACAATAACAGCTGCAGCAAATCATGAATGAAATCATGAACATTAAACGAGTGAATGGCTGGCTGGCTGGCATGAAAGGATCGATGGACAAGCCAGGGGACGGACCCATGTTGAGATGAACAATAATTGAATGAAACAAAAATATTTAATAACAACAACAACAAGACTTGTTTTCAAGTACATACATTTTGTTGTTGCTTTTGTATCACAAAAAAGGCTAAAAAAAAATTATTTAAAAGTTCAAAACATAAACAACATTTCAAATATAATAATGATTATGGTGACGTGATCATTATTAAAGTGCACTCGAGATGATCATTAAGAGTTTTACTAAAAATCGCAGTTTTTAGAATGTGAAATATTTTGTTGATAGTAATGATGCTTACAAAATATTCAATTGTGCATGAAATGTATCCAAGTGACGGCTATAATGATAGCGATGCTGGTGACGTTAAATTGAATTTTGCCCTTTGTGCTCAACGGGAGCAGAGTTTAAAGGAATTAAATTGTTAAAGGGGAAACTTTTTTAAATTATTGCACAAGTTTTGTCATCATTCACAATTAAGTGACAGCAGTACATTAACAAAAACTCTTTTAGGCTAAAACATTTAGGATATCTCTGAAACTAATGGGCAAATTTAGAAACAATGTTCGTTCGTCTTAAAGATAGTTTTGATGTCGAGTTTGGTTTTTCTGCTTTATAGAATAGGGCGAACCCTTCTCCAGTTATGCCAATATATGTCGTGCAAGTGAATTAAATTTTTGCACTGCGGTATATCTCGGAAACTAGAGCTCATAAAAAAATGGAGCGCAGATTCGCTCCCAGCGGTCCAAATAACTAAAGAAACAGCTGTAATCATTTTGAAATTTTAATTGTTAAACTGATTCTGGCAGAAGGCACCAAAAAATATACTATATATGTGTATGGGCGTTTTGAAAGTTTACATCTGAAACATTTTAGCCCTCTAGCTCCTTCGCTGCGTGGGTCTTTTTGGTCGAAAAACTACTCGTAAAATTCTACTATAGCTCTCCAAAGACACCCAAGCTCCAGACTCAACTTGAAACCCAGAAATCATTCACCACCCTAAAAAATAGACAAAGAAAATTTTTTACTGTACGGAGGGTTGAACTGACGTTTCTATAGCTCCAGCTAATCTCTTCTTTGCCTATATGCTTCAAATTTATCTCTAAATATAAATATAATTTAATTCAAAATA
Source organism: Panzeria rudis (assembly GCA_956483635.1). Lineage (NCBI taxonomy): Eukaryota > Metazoa > Arthropoda > Insecta > Diptera > Tachinidae > Panzeria > Panzeria rudis. Next base: position 147,185,035 of record OY101448.1, on the reverse strand, counting down.
ACTAGATTTCTTTGGATATAAACCCATACAGTTCGACTAAACTCATAACTTAATTGTAAAACTCTAAAGGCACCTAGCAAAAGGATGTAAATGTTCAAATAAAATGAACAAGCAAACATTCACACACACACTAGTAATTGTAATTATCAATGATAATTCATACTAGAATAGAGAAATAATAAAATAAGCTTAACACAAGACAAAGAAAAAAGTGAATACGAGGAGCAGTGGTCAAGCGGAAAAGAATTCTGAAGAGATTAGCGGGAGCTATTGAAACGTCAGTTCAACCCTCCGCGCAGTAAAAATATTTCTTTGTCTATATGCTTCACATTTATCTCTAAATATAAATATAATTTAATTGAAAAATTATACTAAAACCGAACTCAACCCAAAATAATTTAATTTCTTTGGATTAAAATTTTATATCAAAACTCGTTAAACTGCAGTTCAATTTCGTCATTCATGCTCCATGCCAAGTTTTCGTTATGCATATGGCAGTTAATTATCTAGGTTCATTTAATTCAATTTCTCAATTAAATTATTTTTATTGAGAAAGGAATTTCCAAAGCATGTAATAACTGAAAAGACAAATAATTGTCGTCTGTATAGGCGTCGAGCTGATGTTTTCGAGATCAATCACTATCTCAGCATCAGAGATCTTCTAAAAATTTCTACTTTAAGATGAAAAAATTAAGAAAAAGTCTTGAAAGCCAAACGCTAAAACTAATTTTGTGCCGATCCGAAAATATTAATTTAACTATAAACTGAATTTAAGCAATTTTGTATGAAAGATAACTTCGGATTTTTTCACTTACTGGCTTACAATTTTCTTATTTTTATTGGGTTTAAACGAGTTTATGTTTCATGTGTTCGACACAAAATTATCTTTAACCTGTAGGCTTAAAGCAATTTATAAAATTTTTGTTTTATGTTTCAAAAATACATTGTAAATTTATTAGTTGTGCCTTTATGAAATTTATTTGACATATTGTCATAATTTTATTTTAAATGAAATTTATTTGCTGGAGTTTAAGCAACACAATTTTAAACAGTTACAAACCCTTTATCTTATGTACACACTTTCATTTACATATTTGTGAATACTCAAATGATTTTTAAAAGTTTGTACATAAGATAAAGGGTTTGTAACTGTTTAAAATTGTGTTTGAAGTCTACTGATGAGTTGGTAAAGCACCAACGAAATTCTGCATATAGATAATTGCTTAAACTCCAGCAAATAAATTTCATTTATTAGTTGTGGATTAACTCATATATATGCCTGCATTTCGTTGGGTGCTAATGCCAGCTCATCCGTAGATTTTTGTTTCATCGTAATGGAAAAATTAAAAATTACGATTTAAAGAAAACGTCTAAAAATGCACTTTTAAAATTTTAATGAACTTCCTAAGTACATATCGTTAGCTGAAATGCTAAATCACGTATCTACTTTTTTAAAATTTTATAGTAGGAAAATTTAAATAAAATATGTATGCACTTCAAGTTCCTGAAGTTAGGCTGAGGCCACACGGGCGTTTTTAAATCCGGAGTTTCTGCTTTTTATATTAAATTTGAAGATTTAAAAAATTGAGAACTTTCAAATTTAATATAAAAAGCAGGTACGCCGCGTTTTAAAAACGACCATGTGGCCTCAGCCTTAAGTTTCGTTTTTCCTTTTTAATTTGGTTGATTTTTATGATAAAGTTTTGAAAAATTGTACGGACATGCGCTTCGATATAACACGCAACAATTAAATAACAATGCGGTTTTAAATTATTTATTTTTTACGTGGTTTTACATTTCAAGTAACGATATGGAACCGTATACTTGCATATATTTAAAAGAAATCATGTGTATACTCGTATTATCATAGAAATGGGGTGTTTTTACAACATCCCGCTTTCCACAAGATATTTTATAAAATCCCGCTTTTTGTTCGTATTTTTTTCAGAATCCCGCTTTTCAATCATTCCTGACCCGCTTTTTAGAAAAATCTTTTGGTCACGTTATATATGGCTCGTTTTCGATCCTTACTTTGAAAAAAAAAATGATTTTATTGTACAGTGTATATAGGTCGTTTTGGTCTGCATATCTAGACTTATAGCTGCAGAGTAAGAACGATATTTTCTACATTTTCGTATTTTTTTAGGAATTTTTGAGTATCAAATATATTAAAAGTTTTGCAAATGTTTTTGAAACACTTCCTAAATATCTCCTAAACTACTGGTGATATTAAAAAAGTAGTACGACTTGAAGGTAATTCGAGTAAGTATCTGAGAATTTTTCATCTAACCATATTATATTTATTTTTTGTCGACCTTGCCAATATGTTTTCTCTAAAAAAATTCCCAGAACCTCAACACCAAATAGCCATCCCTAATCACGAAAATAAATCTCTGATTTGCGGATAAATCACCCAAAACTGGGTACGCTGGTTTATACGTTGGCATTTTTTTTCGTTATCGTGCTTTTTTCTTCGTCAATTTAATTCATCTCCATTGATTTGTTTTATGAACTTGTTTGTGTATATGAATGGGTTTGTGTAGTCTTATAAGGGTATTTTCGTTGTTACTCTTTTTATATTTATTATTTTATTGAATTGTATACAGAATACATCATCAATATTATGTGTAGTTGTTTTTGGAATTGTTATTTAAAGCAAAAAAAAACAGATTTAAATTGTTATTTATGAATGAATGCGTAAAAATTGTTTTGTTTATGTGAAAAGTACAAACACATACAAAATTTATAAAAGTAACGGGTACTTAGCAGACGAGTTTTAGTAAGTTTAACATACACTACCGGCTATATGTGTATCTATGTATGTACACCAAATTGGTCTTTAAAAATTAATTTTTTTCTGATGGCCCTAAGAAGCTTTTTTTGATAAAAAAAAAATTTATTAATTTTTTTATATTACAAATCAACATGCGCACAGTGGCGCCTAACGCAAATATTACCTGTATCATCTGCTGAGCATCTGATCCGATTTGAAAATGATGCATGCAAGTTAGAAGAGGACCTAAGATATCAGCGACATTTATTTATGGGCACCCTGTTAGAACAAAAGATAAGCTACAGGGTGTCAATGTTGATCAGTTTGGGTAATGAAAACAATTCTAAGCTCGTAACTGTCACAAATGTGTACCGATTTTAAAGATGTTAGATTTTTTTAAATGAAAATAGCAAAATAAAATAGAATTGCACTCATATCGTGTTATCTGTCTCTTATAGTGAAGAAAATTTTTGTATTTGACTTTCGAAATGGTTTGAGCAAAATTTTTTCAAAAAATACTTTCTGATTTCTAACAAGCCCTTAAATAATATTGGAAATTTTCATATTATTATCGTAATTGATGTAGTTGTGCAAAATTTTAAAGTCAAGGGTTTAAAATTTATTAAAAAAAACACAATTTTATGTGGTTGGAAGTTATAGCCAAAAAAATAACTTCTTTAAGCAAAATTTAGTTATAAATTTTAGATGAACTGAATTATTTAGAGAAAAATGTGAAGCATGTAGACAAAGAAAAATTTTAACTGCGCAGAGGGTTGAACTGACATGTTTCGAGAGCTCCCACTCTTCTCGGCAGAGTTCTTTACCGCGTAGACTACTCGAGCAAAGTCGGTGGTTTGCAGTTAAGAGTTGAATATCATTTACCTTTAAGCAATTCATACTGTCACTCTTCTTAGAGCTGTATTTCATTTGATAGTTATTGATATTCACTTTTTTCTTTTGTTTTGTGTTAAGCTTCTTGTGTGTGAATGTTTGTTCAGTTTATTTGAACATGTACATCCTTTTGCTAGGTGCCTTTACAATTTAACAATTTAAGTCATGAATTTTAGTCGAACTGTATGGGTTTATACCCAAAGAATTAATTAATTAGTTTGGCTTGAGTTCGGTTTTTAATTTAATTTTTCAATTAAATTATATTTTTATTTAGAGAAAAATGTGAAGCATGTAGACAAAGAAAATTTTTTACTACACAGAGGGTTGAACTGACATGTTTCGAGAGCTCCCACTCTTCTCGGCAGAGTTCTTTACCGCGTAGACCATTGGACCAAAATCGGTGGTTTGCAGTTAAGAGTTGAATATCATTAATCAATTCATACTCTTAGAGATAGTTATTGATTTTCACTTTTACCTTTTTTCTTGTGTTAAGCTTCTTAGTTTAATTTTTAGTTAAATTATATTTTTATTTAGAGATAAATGTCTTCACATGTAGACAAAGAAAAATTTGACTGCGCGGAGGGTTGAACTGACATGTTTCGACAGCTCCTGAGAAACCTGACGAGAAGAGTGACAGCTCTCGAAACATGTCAGTTCAACCCTCCGCGCTGGCAAATTTCCCTTTGCCTACATGCTTCACATTTGTCTCTAAATAAAATTATAATTTAATTGAAAAATTAAATTTAAAGTAAATAACTTTGACGAGAAGCGCGGGAGCTCTCGAAACATGTCAGTTCAACCCAATGCGCAGTCAAATTTTTCTTTGTCTACTTGGTTCACATTTATCTCTAAATAAAAATATAATTTAAATGAAAAATTTAATTCAAACCGAACTCAAGCCAAAATAATTAAATTTCTTTGGATAATTAATTTTTCTTAAAAAAAAAATAAAAAAATACGAGCTACGGTTGATATTGCAGGCGATCCCTGCAAGTTCCTGCTAATTACAAGCTCAAAGCCCTGGAAACAAAGTAATTTAACAAAAAAACTAAAAAAAAATTTAACAACGTTATTTAATTAGTTTGGCTTAAATTCGTTTTCAATTTAATCTTTCGATTAAATAATTTTTTTATTTAAGAAAGAATTTCTAAAGTATGTAAATATTGAACATTCAAGGAAACATTTGGATGTACGGAAGATTGAACTGACATCAGATGTTTCGCGACCACCATAGTGTTCTCATCAGAGCTCTTTACCTAACAATTAATTAAATAAGTTTGGACAAAAGTCATACAGTTCGACTAAAAATTCATAACTAAAATTTTAACAAAGATATCTCTCGAAGCATTTAATTTTTGTGCAATTTAATTTAAGGTTATTAAAATTCTAACTTTTTGATTAAATCTACTTGACTACGTTTTTCGGAGGGCGCAGACAATAATCACACCAAATGAACTTAAATAGATTGTCTTACAACAAAACGTGCATAAATTTAAAGTTGACATTTTTGTTAAAAATGCACTGTTTTCGACTAATGCTATTTAAAAAACTTGGACTAATTTTTTGGAGTTATAAATATATATTTTTGTAATGGGATTCTTTTTTCTATATGGAGCACTATTTACGTTAATAAAGCATGAACTATTTAATGTTTATAAAAAATTTTATTTCAATTGTGGCATAAAAAATGTAATACATTATTTTATTAACAACAAATACTTTTGGCCGGATTAAGTTAAATAGTTCCTTCTCCATTTAATTTCCTTTAATTTTTCAATATATATTTTTACGCTTTATAAAAATTTACAAAAAAAAAATTACATTTACAATTTCTTACAATTTGATTTACAAAAACATAAATTTCTCACCATAAATACCAACACCCATGTTTTGCTGTAATCTACAACATCAACAATTTAACAATTGAAGTTAAAATACAACAAAAACAAGAGAAAAAAAAACAACAAAAGAACTAATAATTTTTCACACTTTGCAGTTAATGGTTCTAAAATATTTAACACTTTACACTAAAATTATGACTTCCGATCTTAAAATCTAATTAGATATAGAAATTTTCTTAAACAAAAAGAAACAACATCCGCAAAATTTGTGGTTTATTAACGCACATACATACATACATACATACATACATACATACATACATACATACATACATAACTACGTCCATACAAACACTTATGAATCCCTTGTGTAATACACCCATGAAAAACACTTAAAACATACATATATACAGACAGACAGACAGACATACTTTTCTTAACATTTATTAAAAAATTTTTTATGACTTCTGACTTTAAAGAATTTTTAAGATGAAAACTGAAAAACAAAAAATTCTCATGAATTTCATTGAAAAAACCTTTAGTAATATTTTTGAGAAGAAAACAGAAAACAGAAAGGGTCAAAGATCTTAAAACTAATGAATTAAGAAATGAGAAAATAACCAATAGAATGACATTCTATAGATGTACACTTCCGCATCATTTCCGCTTTAAAGATACTTACAATATTGTATGAGAGACGGTAACAGTTAAAAAGGGGAAAATTAACGATAAAATTCTAATCAAAGGCAGAAGAATGAAGACAACACAAAAGAAAAATAGCATGGTTATGTCAGAGTGCACTAAAAAAAGTATATATGTACGTCTTTCGGCGTTTTGAAAGTTTATATCTGGGATTCATTTTAGGGAGAGTTAAACTTCTCCCTCTTTTGGACAAAGTTATAGTGACTCGGCATAGGAAATTTTGTAAGCCTTACATTTAAGGTATAAGTTGTGATCAGCACTTTTATGTAAAACATCACGAGAAACATTTTTGTGGAACATGTTAACCCTCTTACTCTTCCTGGTATGGGTCTCTTTGCCCCTTTCTTAAAAAAGGGACAAGAGACTAACCTTCAACCGCGATATAGCGGGCTGAAATATTCTACAAAAATATTTGCCATAAAATTCTACTAAAGGTTTTGAAATACACCCAAGTTCCAGACCCAAATTCAACGCCAGAAATCGTACAAAACTTAAAATGTGTTTAAGGGTTAATTTCGTACTTATTTACAATTAATAATCGTCATAGGAAATCTTGTAACCCTTGCGTTTAAGGTATAATATGTGCTCAGAACTTTTGTGTAAAACACTACGACGAACATTTTTGTGGAACATTTTAATCCTCTAGCTCTTACTTGTATTGGTCTTTGAGTCCCTTTCTCAAAACTATCTCTTAGCGGTCATATAGCGGGCTGAAGTATTCTACACAAATATCTGCCATAAAATTCTACTACAGGTCTTCAAAGACATCCAAACTCTAGACGCAACCTGAAGCAGCCAGAAAACATTCAAAACTTCAATTGTGTTTAGGGGTTAATTTCATACTTATTGACAATTAGTACTCGGCATATGAAATCTCGTAAGCTTTACGGTAAAGGTATAAGAAGTGTTCAGCACTTTCATGTAAAACACCACGAGCAAATTTTTCGTAAAACATTTTAACACGCTATATCGCTGCTGAAGAGGAGTTTTTTGCCCCTGTTTTGAGAAAGGGACACAAAGACCCATAAAAAGAAAAGTTAGAGGGTTAAAATGTTCCACAAAAATGGTTCCCGAGGTGTTTTATAACTTTAACGTAAGGCTTACAAGAAGATTTTCCATGCTGAGTCAAAAGGGGGAAAATTTTAATCACCCTAAAATTAATCCCAGATGTAAACATTCAAAACGTAAGCCGTATATATATGTATTTTTTTGGTGTAGTTTATCAGAATCAGTCGTTAGAACTACGTTATTTTTTTGTGTTGTGCAATGCTATTATGGTTGAAAATTTATTTATAACACAAATACTAATAAATTTAGTAAAGTGCGACTTTGGGTCGCAAACGAAGGATTCCGTTTTTGTTCCTTTTTTCATTTTGGCAGTTTTTTCTTTGTGCTTTTTGTTTAATTTTTTTTTCAAGTTATTTTTCGGTGTTTTGGCAATTTTTTGGTTTCGGTGCTTTTTTCATTTTCGTGATTTTTTCATTGCTTTTTTACCGATTTTTTTTTAATTTTGGCGATTTTTTGGATTTGACGTTTTTTAACGTTTTTTCGTTTTTTACGATATTTTTAGTTTTAGCGATTTATTTTAGTTTCGGCGCTTTTTTCGGACTTCTTTTTGTTTTTGACACTTTGGTTCTGGCGATTTTTTCGGTTTTTGGCGATTTTATCGAGTTTAAACGCTTTTATTTTCGTTTTGGTGATTTTTTTAAATTATTGTAGATTTTTTTCGTTTTTGATATTTTTAGTTTTACCGTTTTTTTAGATTTAATGTTTTTTTTAGTTTGACGACTTTTTTCGTTGTTTACGTTTTTTAGTTTGTTTTGCGATCTTTTTAGTTTTGATGATTTTTTGCATTTTAGTGATTATTTTAATTTTGGTGTTTTTTAAGCACTTTTTTTATTTTGGCGATTTTTCGTTATGATATTTTTTGGAAATTTTTTAGATTTAGCGCTTTTAAAATTTCAAGATTTTACCTCTTACCTCGATTTATTTTAGTTTCGGCGCTTTTTTCGGACTTTTTGTTTTTGACACTTTTTTTGGTTCTGGCGATTTTTTCGGTTTTTGGCGATTTTATCTAGTTTTGGCGCTTTTATTTTCGTTTTGGTGATTTTTTTTAAATTATTGTCGATTTCTTCGTTTTTGATGATATTTTTAGTTTTATCGTTTGTTTTTTAGTTTTAGTGCTTTTTTTTCGTTTGACGACTTTTTTCGTTTTTTTGGTTTTTTTTTGTTTTTTTGGCGATCTTTTTAGTTTTGATGATTTTTTGCGTTTTAGCGATATTTTTTTTTATTTTCTTGCTTTTTTCTTTAAGTGCTTTTTTATTTTGGCGATTTTTCGTTTTTAATTTTTTTTAACTTTTGGAATTGTTTAGTTTTAGCGTTTTTTTTTAATTTCAAGATTTTACCTCTTATGGTTTCCAAGATACACCAAATTGTCTAAATTACATTAACTGATAAAAAAAAACTGTTTAATTTTTGTTGTTTTAAATATCGGTGTTAATTGGTGTAGTCTATTCTACAGACTACACCAATTAACACGAAAATTTAAAGTGTCTATATATAAGTGTCTGTCTATTACATTAGTATTTCAACATGTTTCGCTGCTCGCTTTAGAACACCCTTTAATTTTTAACTGGCACATATTTATTGTTATGGCGGCCAACGTTTTACATATTCAGGTCCGTAGCTCTTACGGTTCCCGAGAAAACAGCCTGTGACAGACAGACGGACAGCGTAGCGAAAACAATAGGGTTCCTTAATACTTTTGGTGTACGGAACCCTAAAAACGTTTAGTAGCCTGGGTGACCAGCCCAAAATATTTCGACCTACCCAAATTGAAGATAAAAGTTCCAATGAAAAACAAATATTTGTGATAAAAATTTTTAATCTGGCAGCTTTAATTGGGGCAATACTTTTGCTGCAAGTGAATTCTTTTCATGTTTAAGCCCTGACGCATGTTTGTCATACGTTGAACAGAAGATCAGTATTAATTTCTTTATTTCTTCTACACAAACATGATGTTGCAGCATCACTGACTGATTGATGTCTGTTATAATGCACATGTATCTCATCTCTTTTTTCTATTGTTGCTACTTGTAAAAATGCATTTGTGATTTATTTTTTATACAAATATGCCTCAACGCCTTTTTTTGATGAAATTTGAATGAAATAAATATAAATTTTATTTTTTTCTATTCTCATTTGATTGTTTAATATTTTTTTTAAAATAGATTTTGATCTTTATTGTAAAATGTTTTGTTCGATTGGGTTTTATAATTTTTCTCATTTATGCTGTTTTGTACAAGAAACAACTGTTGTTGTAGTTGGCTGTTGAAAAAAAAAACTCTGTGTGGGTGTGTATTAGTGCAGACGCATTTGTGTGTGAGTGCGTATGTGTGCATAAATGCCATCTGTTTGTTATCTCTAGTTCCGGTTTTTATTTAAAATGCAGCCAAATGCATTCAAAGACATTGTATTGTCTATTCCAAAACAAAAATGTCATTGGTAGGGCCTTGTCAAAAAATAAATAAAATATGTAATAAAAAACAGAAAAAAATCGAAATCTTAAATAAATCTTTAACTTGGAATTGATTTATGAAATACCCACAACAACAGATGCTGTAATATGAAAGACAATAACATATTGATTGCTTAGGGGAACAGGTGTTTTTATAAAAAACAAAATTTTTTTGGGGAATTTCAATAGAAAATATTTTTTATGTGATTATTTTTTCAATGTACATAATATGTATGTACGTTAGAGTGGTCGTAAAAAATAAAATTTGGATTTCTTCAAGTCTCATACGACAAATCGATGGGTATTTATAAAAAGCTATTCTAAAAAAAATTTTGTGATTAAGGCGTTTCACACGCCTACCGAAGTTTGAGCAAATGCTCATTTTCTGCCTTTTATATCTCATAACTTAATAAATATAGTATTTACAAAAACATTTTCTTCAAACAAGTTGATGTCTGTGAAGTTTCCAACAGCTTTTGCCTTACCGGCTTTTATCTAAATCGCATATTTAACAAAATAAACAGTAAAATATCGAAAAAATAGCCCATAACGCAATTTCAAAATGATTACATTAATTTAAAAATTTCGGTAAACTTATTCGTTCTCTATAACTGAAAGTTGTTTCTTTAGTTATTTTTCGCCGCTGAACCAGCTCTAGTTTTCGAGATAAGTCGTTATGCCAAAATTGTAGGCACTTGCACGAGATATATTGGCATAACAGGAGAAAAAGGGTTCGCCCTATTCAGTAAAGATGAAAAACCAAAATTCGACACGAAAATTATCGTTAAGCAGAACATATTGTTTCTAAATCTACACATTAGTTTCAAAGATATCCAAAGAAAGAGTTTTTGCCTAAAAATCAAAATTTTCATAAACATTTTTTAAAAAGTTCTCTCACTAAATTGTTAATAATATAAAAGTTGTAAGCCAATTTCAATGAAAATGGGCTCATTTCCTTTGGAATATATTAAGCTGCATGATACTGGACAAAAATGGGTTGGTTGGTGTATATTTTTTATAAATTTTTAATAACAAAAATGTTAAAATTTTTGATTTTCAGACTATAAGTTTTACGATATCTCTGAAACTAATTGCAAATTTGAAAACAATGTTTGCTCCGCTTAAATATAATTTTGCTGCCGAGTTTATGTTTTTCTCTTTTCGTGGAAGTGCCTTCAATTTTAATATAACGGTGTATCTCGAAACTTTCGAGAGGCATCCCCAATTTGAAAATGTTCATCCCCGAAAATCCAAAAAAATCAATTTATATCATCTCCAAAAATCCCCGCTAAAATAATACTACTTCAATTTCAATTGAAGCGTGAAAAGCAAAGGGGTACAAGTGCCAAAATTATAAAAATTGAGTTATGTGAAGGAATCAAAACTTAATACTAGTATCTATCACTCTACAAAAATTTACCCCTTTGCTTTTAAGCTAATTTCATTTGTACATATCGATGGTTATACATTGAGAAATCGTAACTGATTTTTTTATTATTTTTCAAAAAATGCAGAAAACGTTATATAAATTGCTAAAAACTTTCCTATCTTCAAAATAAAAAAATCGAATTTAGTTAAAAGTATTTACGAACAACATAATTCACAAAAAAATTTTAATAATAAGAGACTTATACGAATTTTTGTATGAAAATTTGTTTTATTAATCCGTTATAAGTCAGAAAAATTTTTTATGAATTAAGGCATAAATATTTTGCAGTTATTTGATTTCGTTTCGGGCCTATTTATTCGTTTCAAGCTATTTATAATGGAATTTCTTCAACTGAAAAGTTGTAAACAGCAGTTACACGTATTGTAAACATATGACCATCGATATGCTGTATACACTCTAAAACACTTTTGTTGAAAATTAGTTCGATAATAGTCGGCAACACTTTACAGATTATTATCGACCTAAAATTACGCACGCATTATTTTTCAACAACGCGCAGGTTTGAACCGCGACCTCCTGACTGATAGTCTGACGTATCTTCCATTCAGCCACAGCCGTATTATACTTTATGTTACATTTTTTCCACTTGGACTAAATATGTTTAATTTGAAAGGTGTTTACTTTAATAAAAATAACTACAAAATCGATGTAATTTTAGACAAGGAGAAATTTTCAACACAAATTTAGACAATATATGATCGTAAATTTGAAGTAATGTTTCAGAGTGTATTTAAGTATATATTTGTATGTGTATTTCTAGCATATTAGTTGAGATGGTTAATAAAATCAAAAGTTCGGAGTCCAAATCTGCTTTAAAGGCATACAATTTCACCATTTCTGTAGATGGATCAAAGTGTCACAAAAAATTCCATTATTTTAAAAATGTTTATTAATAGTCAGATTTTATAAAAGAAATTCGTTTCTAAAGGTTTTATATTTGTATAAAAATTTATTTAAATGAGTTTCAAAACAAAATGCTTCCATAGACATTTCAAAACGATAAAAACTTTCGTATTTACAAAATCTGGCCCAAGGTCTCAACAGAGATTCGAGCAATTCGTACCGCATTTTGTGTCTAATTTTTGTTATTTTTGAAGCGCAATGTCTTGAAATTAAAATAATACAGGAAAAAAATAAAAATATATAAAAATCTTGTAAAATCCCAAAGCATAAAAATGATCCCCAATGAATTCCCCAATCCCCAAACCAAATATTGTATCCCCATTTCGAAAAGAATATCCCCGATCTGGGGATAAATTCCCTTATCTTACAACACTGCTATGGTCCGACCGATAAATCGCCTTCGGCCTGGGATGTGGCCGAAAATTGGTCTCTGACAAATAACACTATACATCACGAAAAAATATCTGTGGAACATCTTAACCCTCTAATTCTTCGTTGTACGGGCGTTTTCGTCTCTATTTAAAAAAAAACATGATCAAACCACTCCTCTTTAATGGCGATATTATAAAATTCAACCATAAAAGTCTTCAAAGACACCCAAGCCCTATACTCAACTTGAACGTCAGAAATCATTCCAAGCTTAAAATGTATTTAAGGGTTAATTTCATACTTATAGGAAATCTGGCGGGAGACATTTTTGGAGAATATTTTAGCCCGCTATATGGCCGCTGAAGAAGAGTTTTTTGGTCCTTTTTTAAGAATGGGACTAAAAGACCTATACAACGCACAGGTAGAGGATTCAAATATTCGACAAAAACATTTCTCGTGGTGGTAAACACATCTTATACATTGAACATAAGGCTAACAAGATTTCCTATGCAGAGTACTAATGGGAGGAACTTTAACTCTCCTTTAAATGAGTCCCAAATGTAAACTTTCAAAACGCCGATATACGTATATATTTTTTTGGTGCGCTCTACCAGAATCATTTGTTAGAACTATGTTATTTTTTGTGTTATACAATGTAAATCATGTTTTCATTGTCATTTATATATTATGTACTTTATTTCTCCTAATCAACGGTTTGGGAACTAAGTTTTTTTTTCTTATTTGATATTCTCTAAAAACGTTGCACGAAAGTTTTAGGGCGTTGCAGCTCCAGTTTTAAAATGGTTTTGAAAATAAAACTTTTAAATGATTTTTATTTAAAGTTGTCAACTTCCCAACTAATACCAAGAGCCTGCTGACAAATAATCGTTCTTCTGTTAATCGTTTTTAAGAATCTATTTTACGGGGAGCCAATGCTGCTATAAAAACAACCCATCTTATTAACTAGATTCAGAATTTTACAAAGTTAATTCTATCACTCATTTGCCTCTAAATGCATGTGGCAACATTTAACAAGTGTATAATAGAAAATCTAAATAATGCAATACTCCTTCCTACTACCTGCTGTGCTTAATTCTAAATATGTCCATACATACGAGTACATATTTAGTGGGTAAAACTAATTCTAATTCTTTTTTTTTCTTTCTACAAATTCCAAGTCTTGTGTATTGATTTTCTGTAAAATTTTCCCGTTGTATTAATCTGATTTTGTTTAAGGTTATGCTCTATGCATCTGTGACACATGTTCGTTCGTTCGTTCATTCATACGTTGCTGTCTGAGTAGGCGTCTGTCTTTAAAATGTTAAGATTCATGTGTATTTTCACATAAAAGGTCGTTAGTTTTTTGTTTCCATTTGTTTATCACTTCTTTTTTTTGGAAAGACATAAATTTCTTCTTTTTAAAAATGAGACAGAGCAACAGATTGTGTGGAAGTATTTTAAAGTGTTTCGGAAGTAGCGGAAGTAAAAGTATGTTAGTTAAGCACTTCTTAAGAAAAAAAAAAACAGACAGCCAGACGGAAAGATAGACAAGCATACATATTAAAAATTATTTTTCTTTCTTTTTCTGTGTTTGTGTAATTTAGTAATGAATAGTACAAACTGACAATTTAAAAAATTTCATAGAAAGATCATAAAAAAATACCTAAATTATGATTTTCTTTTGATTAGGCGGAATTATAATAGAGGAAAAATATATTTTCAAGAACAATTTGTACAGCTTTAAGTTAAAGATCAAAAATCATATAAATAACATCATTTTACAGTCGTAACAGATTCGGTTAGTACGAAATTCCACTCTCCGGTAATCAGATATTTTCCCCATTTTATTTTAAAAACGAACACACATATTGCTTAAGTCTTTTCGGCTTTTCTGCAGAAACACCCAGGGTATTGTTAGGAGTCGAACATGCGACCTCCCGGTTAATAGTCTAGCATACTATCCACCAGACTACGGGCGTACCCAACCCCCAATCCTTTGGTTCGAAGCAGTAATAATTCAGGTATTGTATTCTTTATCATTAAATATCCCAACTGAAAATTTACCATTTCTAACATCATAAAGAGCTGTGTGACCTCCGAAAACAGTGTGCTTTTTCCATTCTGCTCCAGTGGTATCAGTAGTATTGATTGGTGTTCCATGTATTTCGATTTTAATAAAAATAAATGCAATTAAATCACTGAACAACAAAAAAAAAAAATAATAAAGATTTAAAGACTGATTCTCTACCGGCGTTTTGAAAGTTTACATCTGGGACTCATTTTATGGAGAGTTAAAGCTCCCCATTTTGCACAGTTATGGTGACACGATATAGGAGATCTTACCCAGTAAAAAGTTGTTATGTTCTTTGAAGCACTAAGGCAATAAAGCGCATAATAATACGCTTTAAAAGAAGAGCTTATTGCAGAGCAGTAAATGTATATAAAAGAAGCTTTACAAAAAAGCAGATTTTTCACTGCTGATGCAATGCAGGTTTTTAAGCGAGAAAGTTCTATATACGAGTACTTACAGTTTTAGTGCTGAAAATGGTGATGATTTTCAGCGCTTCAAAAAGCGCTTTTTATATTAAAAATGTAGTACTCCAAACCGGGAACTCGCCATAAAAAAATCAGCAGCGATATCAGCAGGTTTTTAAGCACTACTTTTATTCTCTCATAGTAAAAACCTGCTTTATTTGAACCAATTTTTTACTGGGTACGTTTAAGGTATAAGAAGTGGTCAGCACTTTTATGTGAAACACCACGAAAAATATTTTTTTAAAACAGTTTAGCTCTCATACTACGAAGGGTTAAGTCTTTTTGTCTCTTTCTAAAAAAAGGGCAAAAAACTACCCTTTAGCGGCAATATAGCGGGCTAAAATTTTCTACAAAAATATTTGCCATAAACTTCTTTTACAGGTCTTCAAAGGCATTTAAGCTCGAGCCACAACCTGAACGCCGGAAAACATTCAAAACCTAAAATTTGTTTAGGGGTTAATTTCGCACTTATTCACACTTAGTACTCGGCATAGGAAATCTGGTAAGCCTTACGTTATAAGATGTGTGCAGCACTTTTATGTAGAACTCCATCAGGAACATTTTTGTAGAACATTTTAACCCTCTAAATATTCGCTGTATGGCTCTTTTTGAGCATTTCTTAAAAAACGGGGCGATAAATTCCCCTTTAGCGGCAATGTAGGGGCTGAAAGATATATAAAATATTTGTCATAAAATTCTACTACAAGTCTTCGAAGACACCTAAGTTCTGGAGCCAACCCGAATGCCAGAAATCCTTTAAAACTTAAAATGTGTTTAAGGGTTAATTTCGTACTTATTCTCAATTAGAACTCGGGATAGGAAATCTTGTAAGCCTTAGGTTAAAGATATAAGATGTGTTTAGCACTTTTATGTAGAAACAAATTGGCACTTTTAAAATTAAAGAAGGAATGTAATTTATAACCTATGAGATCTAGCTTCCATAATTGTTACAAATACTTCTATCATATAGTTCATACCCTCTCTCTAAAAGTAGAGGCACATAAGACTAATTGACAACCTTAAATTACGCATAAATTCCTTTGAATAAATTTCAACCCTTTTACAGGCTTCTATCAATATTTTATTGAAAATTGTACTGCATTCAGACACCCTCTCGCTTTTAAATCAAATTTCCCACGGTATTTTTGAACATGTGTAAATATTTGCTTTTATAGGCTTCTAAGGACATGTGTACGGTATATGTTAATATCCTGTATTTTATTTTTATACTCTAATAAATTACGATCGCTACTAATAAATAAAAGAAAGAAATGAATGAATGAATATGCTGTAAGAAGACTTACTAATAAGGAACATTATTGTTCGAAAGATGCACAAACAACAGTCAGAAATTTTTTGTGTGAATGTGTGCAAGTTATTTACGACAAAGATATAAAGGATATTCAGTGCTGCTAACTTCTTTTGCGAGCAAAAAGCACCAAAAAAGTCCTAAATTAAAAGTAATCTAAAAAGCATGCTTTCGAGATAAGAAAAAGTGTAAGAAACGCATACCTTTTTTAAAAAAGGATTCGGAGTGGCAAAGTTAAAGGCTGTAAATAAATATTTATTAATAGTTTTAATTTTATTCACAATTAAGAGAAGGTACATCATGAATTGGTATATTTCAAGTTGCATATATTTGTTATAGAAAGTCGAGTCGAAAGTCGTTTCTTTTAAATTACGAATACATATGGGCATTTCCCCACGAAAGACCACTTTTTTGTCACGTGCGACATCAAGCAATTAAGCTTGTATTTCAGAACCTTGTGGCCCGAATTTTCTTAAACTTTTACTTAATGTAGAGCTACTTGCGGCCTACACAAGTATATAAAGAAGTAAAAAAAACTTTCGTTTTCTTAAAAAAAAAACAAGCAAAATTGCTTGGTGTCGCACGTGACAAAAAGTGGACTTCCCTATGGAAATGCCTATATTATACAAAACAAAGAACGAAATTGTCAACTTTAACTACAATAGGAATAAATTTCTATAAATCCATTTGATAGTTTAAACATGCTCTCCAACAAAATGGTAAAGTGGGACTTAAGCACTTCTTCCTTATTACAACAGATTTAATATTTACAAAAAAATTTAATTTGAAGAGTTAAAAAATACTATAAATTGTAGCAAAAACCGCTAACTTGTAATCACTAAGGATATTTGTCATCCAAAAAAGAGACACAGAGCATATAAAGAAGACTGAGCATAGATTTAAAATAAAAACTGTTGTTCGTCTAAACTCAAGGGAAGCCAAACAAAACACACTACAAAGTGCAGGTGCACAAAAAAAAACTCAGATTTAAGGATAACAATATTTTTGAATTTAGGTCAGCAAGGATAACAGCGTAAACTAACATAACAATAAAGTTTTTTTTTTGCTTTGAATAACAAGAGTTAAGGAAAGATTTGAAAGAAAAGAAAAATTGTTTATTACTTTGTTTTTGTCAACAGGTCGTCTCTATTCTTTGCCACATTATAATTTTATTTACTTCCGGACTCTTTTTTTCCAACACAAGTGCAAATTAGATAATAACACTGTGCTACAAAAGAAAAATATAAAAAAATACAAAGATAAGGCATTATGTTTTCTAATGTGTTATATTCCTCTTCAAATTACTGATCGAAAATAGAGTTTTATTCAAATTTTAAGCCTAATGTGCCTAAAATTTAGCACTAAATAAATACAGCTACTTTAAATAGACACAATCACCAGTTTGGTTTAGAACTATCCTTAATCCCCAGCATTATCATATCGCATTCATTTTTACGACATGAAAAACTCGTGATATCCATAGAGTGTTGTCCATACCGTAAGTTTTTGACGGTATGACAACCAGCGATTCCATTTTTAGCTCTTTTTTTCGATATGACAAAAACGGTATGACATACTGTGTTGTCATATCGTAAGCTTTTTACGATATAACAATATTAAGATATCCATACACGGTGTTGTCATATCGTAAAAAACTAACGATATAACAACACATAATGTCATATCGTAAAAAAGAGCAAAAACTGGCATCGCTTATGACAACACTGAGATAGCCGTACACCGTGCATGCATAGCTGACAGAAATGACGATATTTTACGATATGACAAAAAATTATTTGACATACTGTGTTGTTATATCGTAAGGTTTTTGCGATATGAGAACACATTATGTCATATCGTTTTTTGTCATATCGTAAAAATCATCATTTCTGGCAGCTATGGATGTTAATCACAATCAGATAACTGTGCGTGCTCAAGAGAAAGGGCGATAGCAAGAGGAAAAGAGAGATAGAGAGAAAGCAAAAATATATTTAAATGTTTTGACAGAATTCTTTAAATTACTTCCGCTTTTTTTATACAAATATTTGTTTTGTATACGTTTTCAGTAATTTACAGCTGTTAGCTAAAGAATTTCTATAAAAATGTTTTATTCCTTTAACGACTTCCACTGGTGCATAGTTACCTCTAAGTGTGCGTGTGTGTAAATTAAATCCGGAAGTAAAAAGCGGAAGTATTTAGCTGGAAGCTATTAAAAAAAAGGTCAAAAGGAATAATATGTTCTCTTCCCCTCTCTTCCATACTATTCTCATTTCTTGATGAAAACAAAAATTTTAGGGAAATATACTTAAAATAATACGGAAGTAAATGCAATGCACATTTTTTGGTTTGTAAAGATAAAAATTACTTCCGTTTTTTGAACAACAAATTTCTAGAGTATTTCCAACTAGTTTATTGCACGAGAATGATTCTTAGAAACAAAAAGACTTACTCTGTGTTTTTGATCCCTTAATAAAAACACATTTAATGCCACAATAAAAGGAAGTTCTAAATCTTTTTTTTTTTGGGATTTACCTGTTTCTTATTACACTCTATGAAACTTAGCAACAACAAACACATTTTAAAACATTTACTTAAGAGGGGATTACAAATGTTTTGTTGTTTTTTAAGCATTAGAATAGAAAATAAAAAATTAAAAGACAAGTGTTGGTAGGTTATGAAGATAGAAAAATATTACTTCCGATTTTATATAATCATTTCCGGACATCCTGTTTTGTGTTAAAAATTACTGAAAAAAGGTTTCAGAAGATTACGAAAAAAAAAATAACTATGAGCCATTTTTAGTTCACGTAAACAAAGTTGAATTTTAGATAATTTCAATGAAAGAACATTTTAAACTAATGTGATATATTTGTTGAAGACAGGATGGGTTAAATTAGACCACTAGCTGAGAAATGTAATTGCTGTGCATGTTATCAGCACACGTGACAGTACGCTAAAATCAGAAATAAATGCTGCAAGAAATGTGAATAATTATATTTTTATAAACATAACAATCTACTACCAAATATACCTTTTCTTGTTGACACGAGAGGGCACTAGACTCAAGCTATTTATGAAAAGCAAAACTGTGTTAACTGTTTCAGAACAATAATTGTCAAAACATTTCCTTAAAAACTGATTTTTTTACTATTCTAGAGTTTTCTAAGTAAAATACATGGTATCTTTTTGGTAAATCTTTTCATCTGAATAACTAATGGACGGTTTTTAGGATCCCTTTTACACTCACATTATTCACATTATAAAGCCGATTTCGACGAAAAAACATATACATTTTATAGGTATTAGTCTCCAGATATGCCAAATCTAAATTTTACTAAAATCAGTTCAGCATTTTGTGAGATATGATCGCTTGAAATTGCTACTAATACATGCATATTCCTATGAACTAATTAATTTTAGTGGCATTTAACGTTTTGTTACTGTTTTAGGTGTCTTTAAGGTTTTTTATGATATATTATTTATATAGTTCCTGCAAAAAAAAACCGACTAAACCACTTTTTGCCCACTGCCCACTTTTTTGATCATATTGTGTATTTTTACGAGAGCTAATTGTGTGTGCGAAGTTTCATAAGACTAGATTTAGCAAAAGTTGTTGAAAAAAAATTTACTTTGCATGGGCGTGAAACTACCCACTTGTTTAACCATAGTGTTGTATTGCAATGGGAACTTAGTGTCTGTGCCAAGTTTCATAAAAATAGGTTCAGTAGAAGTTGTTGAAAAAGAATATTTACTTTGAATGGACGTGGAACTGCCTACTCTTTTAATCATGATGTAGTAGTATTGAATCGGAAGCTCAACGTGTTTGCAATGCCACACACAGCCTGATTTAAGAAACATTTAATTTTATCTTTGCATTCTGATCATAATTATAGCTAACATTTAAAGTTTAATATAAAGGATATATGGGAGGCAGGAAAGTCCCTGCACCGATTGAAATGAGATTTTCCACAAGGTTTCAGATCATAACTTCATAAATAGTTATACATTTTTGTTACATTCCAATCATTACTTTACCAAAAATTATATTTTTAGTAAAAAGGATATATGAGAGATAAGCAGCGATTGCAATGAAATGTAAATGTATCAGAAAGCTAACCAGCAATATTTTCGCAATATTCTGATCCTTACTTCGGCAAAAAATCAACTTTTATTATAAAGGATATGTGGAAGGTAGGCATGTCCTTGCAGCGATTGAAATGAAATTTTCTACAAACTTTAAAGGCATCATTATATATATATATATATATTTATATATATATATATATATATATATATATATATATATATATATATATATATATATATATATATATATATATATATATATATATATATATATATATATATATATATATATATATATATATATATATATATATATATATATATATATATATATATATATATATATATATATATATATATATATATATATATATATATATATATAGCTTTCACTTTTTATTGAATTCTAATTATTACTTTAGCTAAAATTGTATTTTTAATAAAGAGGATATATGAGAGGTAGACATTTTCTTTAAGAGATCGCAATGAAATTTACAACGAAGCTCAGCAGCCTCACTTTAGAAATAGCTATCACTTTTAGCAAAACTCTAATTCATTACTGTAGATAAAAATAAATTTAAAATAAAGAAGTACGCAAGTTCCTGCAGCGATTGAAAAGAAATTTCCTACAAGATTTAAGAGTATAATTTTATTAATAGTTACACATTTTTGCTTTCTTCTAATCATAATTGTAGCAGCCAAAATTAAATTTTTAAAGAGATATGAGAGACAGTCATGAAATTGTAATAAATAAATGTGAATCATAACTGCAGCTAAAATTTAATTCTTAAAATAAAGGATATATCGGAGGAACGACTGTACTTCCAACGATTAAAATGAAATTTACCACAGAGTTTAACAACACAATTTTAGAAATAGTTATAACTTTTTGCTGTATTCTACCCATTACTATTGCTTAAATTTAGTGGTTAAAATAAAGGATATATGGGAGGGAGGTGGATATGTTCTGACACCGATTACAATGAAATTTACTACGAAGATTAGCAGCATCATATACAAAATAGTTATTAGTTTTTACTGAGTTCTAATCATTACTGCAGCTAAAAATGTATTTTTAGCATTAAGGATAAACCGTTTAAAATAAAATTTACCAAAACTTAGCGGTATATCTTAAGATGTATTATATATCAATTTTGTAACTAAAATGAAAATTTTAAAATAAAGGATATAGGGGAGGCGGGCAAAACGCTTGATAGTATCATTTTATATATGGTTTTAATTTTTTTTAAATTATAATTATTAGTGTAGTTAATGTTTAATTTTTCATAAAAAGCATATATGCAAGGTATGCATATCCTTACAGCGATTGCAATACTATTTACCACAAAGCCAAACTGCATCATTTTAAAAATATTTAGCACTTTTTCCAAGTTTTCTAATCACTAATGTAGCTAAAATATCGTTTTTAAAATAAAAGATTTAAGGGAAGTACACATGTCCTAGCACCGATTAAATGGAAATTTATTACAAAGCTTTACACCATAATTTTATAAATAGTTACCACGTTTTTTGCATTCAAATGATTACTGCAGAAAAAATTATATTTTAAAGATAAAAGACACATGTAAAGTATGCATATCCTTTCATCGATTGAAATTAAATTTACCACAACGCTTAAGAGCATAATTTTACTAACAGTAGTAACGTCCTGCTGAATTTTGATTATATTTGTAGCAGAAGCTTAATTTTTAAAATAAAGGATATATGAAAAGTACGCATGTCCTCGCACCGATTAAAATTAAATATATCACAAAAGTTTAAAAACATAATTTCATAAACATTTATTCTGCATTCTAGTCATTATTGTAGAAAAATTTTTATTTTAACGATGGGAATTATACATATCCTTCCAATGATTAAAATGAAATTTTGAACGCTTAAGGGCATCATTTTAGAAACAGTAGTAACGTTCTGCTACATTTTGCTAATATTTCTAGCTGAACTTTCATTTTCAAAATAAAGGATATACGGGGAGCTCGCATGTCCTTGCAGCGATTCAAGTGAAATTTACCATAAAGCTTAAAAGCAAATTTTTAGAAATTGCTATCACATTTTATTGCATTCTGGTCAGAATAGTAGCTTAAATTTAATTTTGAAAATTAAGGATGTAATGTCCTTGCACCATTTTTTTTTTACAAATTTCTTTTAATGCCTAGAAGATGGTTGGTGGAAGGAGCCATCTAAATTATATAAATATGGAGGAGACATATAAAATATTAGATAAAAAATTTTCAAAATTAAATAATGAATAATAAGAAATGGATTGAGAAGAAAAATAGTGAGTGTAATATTTACTTTGTATTTTTATAGTGGAACTATTTTTAGCCTCCGGCCAAAAAAGAGGGGTGTTATAAGTTTGTGGTGTGTATCTGTGTGTCTGTAGAAGTCATTGTACAGCCCAAACAGCTGGACCGATTTTCATTTAGTTTTTTATGTTTGAAAGGTGACTTGATCGAGAGCTGTTTGAAGAAAATTCGTCCACTCGTTTTAAAGTTATCATCTATTTTCTTCGGAGGTTTTTAAAAATTTTAATTGAATGTTATTAAATAAAATCTAATGAATATTTCTTTGAGTCAGACATAATAGATTAGCTGGAAGAATGCGAATGATCTGACAAACAAACCATATTACGCTGTACCTTGCGCGATTTATAAAACTTAATTTACAGTCAACATATTTTTACTTATTATTCAATGTATAACTTAGTCAGTTTCAAGCTCATTTTTAAATTCCCTATTAAGTTAAACTTCAAATCGAAAAAATATTGTTTAAAACAGTTTCATTCTGTCCGACTCAAAAGTTCAACGTATTTTCTTAAAAAATGCCTCTCAATTTCTTTTCATTTTACCCCCAGTCATAAAAAATACCAAAATTTACAAAATCACTTACAAGTTCATTGGCTTTAAAAAAATATTAGTATCTCATATTTCAATCAAAGTTCAAATTTTTTTTGTAAGGATTTCTTTAAAACTAAAAAAAAACTTTTTAACCTAAACATCAAATATTTAAGTTAAATTGAAAAGAATATGATACAACAACAGCAAACACAACACACCTTATGTTTAAAAGACATGCAGACAGAAAACCTTCATAAGAATTTGATATGTTTAGACACAAACTACAAAAGACAAAACTTTAAAAATATACGAGTATGTACTTTGAAAAAAAAGAAGAAAAATTCCTTCTCAAAAGACTGTAAATGAAGTCTCAGTACAATGTTTATGATGTTTTAGATGACAACATGACAGGGCGGACGGACGGACAGCTCCAACAAAATTAAAAAAAACCAACAGCAAACGGCTGAGTGGGTCATTTATTCATAAAAAATTACTTGGACATATTTCAAAGCTTAAATAACCTAATAAAGCTCAAATTACACATTAATTCCCACTAAAACAATAATGAAATAAAGAATTTAAAAAAAATGCACAAAACATTGCAAGAAACCGAAAGAGGGAGAGGGAGCGAGAGCGAGAGAGACCTTTAAATAAAAGCAAAAGTAAAATTTATTTACAATTGCACGTTTTTTTATAAAATGCACATGCCAAACAAAAAGGGTGAACAGGAAAAAGTGATTTTTTATTTTGCACAAACGGTTTTTCAATAAAGTTTTTCGTAAAGTTTGAAAGGTAATCACTTATTACTAATAACACAGCGAAACACCAAGAAAAATAAATAAATGGTTCTAAATCAGTGGTGGCCTTTCTCTCGATTTCCTATACTCGCGAGCATAGGCTGTTTTTTTTACCATCAACACACGTACACTGTGTGTGAGACTTACAGTCTATCTATTTAGCCACGAATCACATACACAAACAAAAAATAAGATGGTGTATGTTTGGCCACCACTGTTCTAAATAAATATATATGTACGTGTATCGGCGTTTGGAAGTTTACATCAGGGATCAATTTTAGGGGGAGTTAAAACGCCACGGCAAACATTTTTGTAATGCATTTCAACACTCTAACTCTTCGCCGTATGGGTCTTTTTCTCTCTTTCTTAATAAAGGGCTAAGAAACTACCCTTCAGCGGTGCTACGGCGGGATAAAATGTACAAAAATATTTGTCATAAAATTGTGCGGTAGGCCTTTAAATACACCCAAGCTCCTCCAGACTCGGCTTGAGCGCCCTAAAGCCGTCAAAACTTAAAATGTGTTTAAGGGTTAATTTCTTACTTATTCACAATTTGTACTCGGCATATGAAATCTTGTAAGCCTTACGTTTAAGGTATAAGATTTGCTCAACACTTTTATGTAGAACGCCACGCTTAACGTTTTTGTAGAAGAGTTTAACCCTCTAGCTCTTCGCTGTATGGGCCTTTTTGTCCCTTTCCTAAAAAAGGAGTGAAAATCTCCGCATCAGCGGCAATACAGCGGGTCGAAATGTTCAACAAAAATCATTGCCATAATATTCTACTATATGTGATCAAAAACATTCAAGCTCCAGACTCAGCTTGAACGCCAGAAATCGCTTAATACTTAAAATGTGTTTAAAGGTTAATTTCGTACTTATTCACAATTTGTACTGAGCCTTACGTTTAAGGTATAAGATGTGTTCAGCATTTTTATGTAAAACACCACCAGGAGTATTTTTTTAGAGCATCGCTATATCTCGGGATAAAAAGGCCCATACAACGAACAGTTAGAGGATTAGAATGTTCCACAAAAATATTCCTCGTGCTGTTTGACATAAAAATGCTGAACACTGAATGTACCTTAAACTTAAGGCTTAAAATATTTTGCATGCCGAGTTACTAAAACTATTTGCAAAAGGGTGGGGGGGAGGAGATTTAACTCCGCCTAAAATGACACCCACATTTAAACTTTAAAAACGCCGATACAAATGCATATTTATTGGTGCCCTCTACCAGAACCTTGATATTTTGATTTTGTTGTTCAGTGAACTTGAAGTTTACAGAACAGGGTCCTACCCTGTTCTGTAAACTGAATCCGAGTACATTTCTCGTTTTCCAAAAAAAAAAATAATGCCCCAATTTATGTATTTTAAATCGTACATACACTCTAAAACACTTTTGTTGAAAATTAGGTCGATAATAGTCGGCAACACTTTACAGATTATTATCGACCTAAAATTACACACGCATTATTTTTGAACAAAATGTTTTTACTAAAAAAAAGCGATTGGCTGCATGCAGGTTTGAACCGCGACCTACTGACTGATAGTCTGACGTATCTACAATTCAGTTATAGCCGTATTATACTTTATGTTAAATTTTTTCCACTTGGACTAAATATGTTTAATTTGAAAGGTTTTTTCTTTAATAAACTAACTACAAAATCGATGCAATTTTAGACAAGGAGAAATTTTCAACACAAATTTAGACAATATATGATCGTAAATTTGAAGTAATGTTTTAGAGTATAGTAAACTAATTTCAGTTATGATATTGTCAGATCTAAAATATATGAAACTGAAAAAATATTTGAAAAAAGTTTAAATCGAGCGTTTTCAAATTGACTCGATTTACAGAACAGGCAGAATAAACTTTTGAACTGAGAGCTTTTTTAAACTTTTTATTTGTTGTTTTATATTATCTAAATCGATTGTTACTTTTTAGCTTAAGAAAGATCTTTTATTTCTTATAAAACGCTTTAAGTTTTTTCCTCTTGTAGAAGAATTATTAAAGCTTTTTATGGCTTTCATTAAACTCTTTAAGCTCTCTTACTATTTTTCTCAAAATAGTTTCAAAACCTATAAAAATTCCATAAAAATCAAGTTTAACAAAAATAAAGCTTAAAGCTTTTAAGATTTGAAGATTTAATGAAGACGATTATATCTCGCCTATAATTTTATGGTTATTATATTGATATTGTAGAAAAATTATTGTGAAAAACTTTATTTATGAAAAGCTCGGTGGATAGATTGAATCTAAGCCCCCAATATTTTAAAAGCTTAAAGCTTAAAAAATAAAAATTGTGGAGTTACTATATATAAACATTTTAATATGGAGAAATTTTACATAAAAACAGTTTGCAATTTCAATTGAATTAAAATTTTTTAAAAAAAGCTTTTATGCCGGGTCACCCTTAATGCATTTTTGTTATTTTTTTATTTCTTTTATTTCAAACAATATCAAAAGGTATGCACTTTTGGTATGTTGCAGCAGCATTAATTCTTTTTTCATTTGTAATTTAGTTGTTTATTTGCATCAAATTGTATGCATATCAAGCATAAGAGCATTAAATTGCATTTGGCAACGGTTGGTTTAATGCAAAGAATTTCAAATTTCTTGTAGATTTTTTTTCTTCTCTTCTTATTATTATTTTGTTCACACTATACTATACAAATACTTGACTACATTTTTGTAAAATACTACCACGACTACACACTTTAACAGCGCCAAATAAAAACAGATTAAACTTCCGGTGCTGCATGCCACGCATACAACAATAAGAAGAAGAAAAAAATATATAAATAAAATATGTTTGGAATTTCTAAGATCAGAAGCAGCAGCAGCAGCAGCATCAAAAAAAAATAATAATGTTGCATACTCAACTATAAAGAAATTCCTGTATGACATTTTATCTCGTACTTCTTGTAGTTGTTGTAACTTCAATACAATTGATTTATTTTTTTATATATATTTTTTTTGCTTTACTAAGAATTGCAAGTTCAATTAACTAGAAATAGGAGGAAGCCTTTTAATCTTTTGAAGCTCTTCCTTTGTATTGTTTAAACACGACTTGTTAACTGAATTTCCGTTTGCCAAATACACAAACATACAAAACTCAACCTCCATCTTAATAGAAAATACTCTTTTACTTAAAATATTTATTTACAAAAGCTTTGATGTTATAAAAAAAGTCGAAGGGGAGATAATTTGCTCGTATGTATATTGAAATGGAGAAAAGGAACTGAAACTTCTTGCTGTCATATTGTTGTCATAAAGTTAAATTTTAAGTGCAGAATCACGTTTCACTTTTTAAAAGCTGCAATCAACCGTATGTGTGTGTACGAGTAGAAGCATATTTTCCCTTGCAATGAAAGTTAATTTGTTTAAAGAAAATATGTACTCGTAATAGCAAAGTAAATGGTTTTATTAGCGAATATTAAGGGGATAAAATTTCAAATGAATTCAATTTAAAAGCAGCAGTTCAATTTAATAGAGTTATGATTTTGATATTATTGGAGTCGCTAAAATAATTTACTTCTATTTAATCAATATAATAAAGCTACACTCTAAAACACTTTTGTTGAAAATTAGGTCGATAATAGTCGGCAACATTTTACAGATTATTATCGACCTAAAATTACACACGCATTATTTTTGAACAAAATGTTTTTACTAAAAAAAGCGATTGGCTGCGTGCAGGTTTGAACAGCGACCTCCCAGCTGATAGTCTGGCGTATCTACCATTCAGCCATAGCCGTATTATACTTTATGTTGAATTTTTTCCACTTGGACTAAATATGTTTAATTTGAAAGGTTTTTTCTTTAATAATTACAAAATCAATGTAATTTTAGACAAGGAGAAATTTTCAACACAAATTTAAACAATATATGATCGTAAATTTGAAGTAATGTTTTAGAGTGTATACGAGACTTAGACGAAGGCCTTTTAGCTAGATTTTTTTATAGTTGATGGTCGAACAGGGTAAAAATACGATTAACCGTGTAACAACTCCAAAAAATTTTGCCTAAGAAAGCAAGTTTCTTTTAGATTTGGTATCCCGCTAAACGCCCTTATGTCTCGTTTGACCATAAACTGTAAAAAAAACAAGCTAAAGATCACGTATTACGCGCATCATAATTGTTCAAATAAAATCAATAAGAAATTTAAGCAAAATTAGGGCTAATAAATCAGTGCAAGCTAATCTCTATAATCCGTTTAAATTGTGTTTAAACCAGCATACCTATAAATCAGTAAACATATAAACGCATAAAATTGGGTAGTTAAGCTGCCAATACAGGCCAAATAATTTTCATCTATAGCGCGCTTGAAAACCATCTATTTTTACATTTATCGTGGTGCTTTATATCCTGTTCAGACTTGGATTTTTAATTGAGACAATTTAATTTTAATTGAGCAATTGAATTTAGTGTTCACACATATCAAATTAAGCTTACTCAATTAGCATTTGACTTGCTAACGGTGTAATAAGTATACAGGTGGCCGCATGAAGGAAACGAGTACAACAATAAAACAACAACTAGATAACGGCTGTCAAAAAATACACTTGTTTGACGTGGCTTATGCACAAAATTACCAGAGAAAAAAATAATCATCTGACGTTACACTGCCATCTGTATACTTATTAATCCATGGGCTTGCCACTGTATACAATTTTTGCTTCTCACTGAACATACTTCGCAGTAAACATACTTGTCAGAAAGGGTTGCATTTCGAACTTTACTCAATTTATGGAACAATGAAGTGCTAATTGCTCAATTTATTAATTGATGCCTTGTGTGGCAAATTGAGCTCAATTAAGTAAGCCCTTGATTCCGTAAATTTCCTAAATTGCGCAGTTAAGGCGTATATCTGAACAGGGTATTAGTTTAATCTAGGCGAACGGTAGTGCGCCAGGCCAAGTTCCGGCCACACAGTGTGTATATTAACACGAAACCATTCGAGCAGTTTTTACCTCCCCTCATAACTTTGCTCCAATTAATCATAAAATAATGCAACTTGAAACATTAGGTCTCCCTACAGAGCTAACCTCATTTGAAAGTTCTACCGTAAGAGTTTCCCGAGATATTCACCCTTATCGGGAATAAGAGGCGAATATTTTGTTCACGTGAAATATTTCCCATCAACAAAAAATGGTGAGCAAAACGAGCAAAATAGTACAGTACACACCAACAGCACAAAATTGGCGATCGCAATTTTAGCGAAGTTCACGTGAACTTTTATTCCCGATAAGGGTGATTACATATTCACTGACTCACTCTCTGACTCATCAATATTATTGGGCACTTCCACTATAGCTAGAGAGCTGAAATTTGGTATGTAGTTAGCTCTTGGTGGGCAATTAACCAGAAAAATCTGAAAACGCACTTTTCACCTGGCGGAGGACTAGGGCACCCCTTCTTTGTATGGAGCACTGCCAGTATAGCTGAAAGCTGAAATTTAGTACACTGGTAGGATCTCATGAGGAATTAACGAAAAAATTTGAAAACGGGCACTTTTCATCATGGGCGACTAGGGTGCCCCTTCCTTGTATAGGGCACTTCCTGTATAGCTAGCAAGCTAAAATTTGGTACACAGGTAGGCCTTGATGAGCTATTACGAAAAAAATTTAAAACGGGCAATTTTCATCTGCGGAGGCGGAGTAGGGTGCCTCTTCTTTGTATGGGACATTTCCAGTATAGCTAGAAAGCTGAAATTTTTTACACAGGTAGGTCCTGATGAGCAATTAACAAAAAAACTGGAAATGGGTACTTTTTATCTGGAGGGGACTAGGGTGCCACTCCTTTGGATTGGGGACTTCCAGTATATCTTGAAAGCTGAAAGTTAGTAGACAGGTAGTTCCCTATGAGAAAATGGACGCCCCTTATTTGTATGGGACACTTTTACTATAGCTAGAAAACTGAAATTTGGTATGAAGGTAGGTCTTGATGGGAAAGTACTAAGAAAAATGGAAAAACGGAAAATTTTCATCTAGGGCTTATTGTATAGGGCACTTATTATATCAAATACAATCTTAGAAAAAAGAACTGAGATCCGCACAATTATAAATGTGAAAATAAGGCCAAGTTCATATCCAAAAATTTCGGCCGTAAAAAGTACTGAAATCAAATAAAGTACCAAGTTCTTGATATTTACAATACCATCTCATTTCTAGGCAATCTCAGATCTTGGCAATATTTTTTTTTGCCTTTCTAATATGGGACAGGATTATGGGAAAAATGATGCCTAGCTTACAGGTTGCCTGTTTTTCTAAATATAACAAAAATTTTCGTTAGGAAATTTATATTGAAACAAAAAAAAAACTCAAACTTGTTGTTGTTTTCAATTTAAAGTCCCTAACGAAAACTTTTTTATTTTACTTACAAAAACAGGCAGTTAGTCTCAATAACATTTTTATTCGAATTATTTTTCTTCGAATAATTGTTTTATAATCAAATAATTTCATGCGAATATAATAATTCGCATAACGAGATTTGAATTTCTTGATTCGGTTATTCGAATAATTTGGTTCGAGTACTTTCTAGCCAATAGTTTTATTCGAATAATTTTTATTCAAATAATTTTTATGAATATTTTTTTTCGAATAGAATAGTAACTATTCGAATATCCAATAAACTTTATAAGAGTATATTATTCGAATAATATTTAAGAATTGCATCTAACTTTTTTCTGAAGAATTTTAACTCAAATAAGTAAATGTATTCCACTAAGACTGAGTCTTTTTCATAGAGATCAAAAGGCAATTAAAAACTTGATTAGTTAATCTTAAAATAGATCTAATGGGTATAAACGAAAATTTTCGACATGAAAACAAGGGTTTGGACTTTTTATTATTTTATTATTGGTTTCTATTTTATAGTAATCTAAACTTGGGCATCCCGGCTATTTTTATTTAAATTTTAATATATTTTTTTTTGTTAAAAGAAAGAAAATGTCATAAAGCATAATTTGTAAACAATTAAAAAAAGCAAAAAGCCCCATAAGCATATAAAAACAGGCACATTCCATTAGATATTAGCTCATCATCATTATCAGCAACATTAAAAACATTAAGAACATCTTCATGAATCATGACGATAATGATGATCTTCACCGTTCCATATTACTTTTTAAACAAACATACAGTGGCCCAGTTTAGCCGGAAATGTGGTTGGTTTATTTTTGCCTTAATATTTGCTTTCAAAAAAGCAAATTCTTTATTTTTTGTAAGAAATTGATATAATATTCAAATTATTTTCAACCTTAAAGGTAATGAAAAATTTAAGTTTATATGAATATGGACCATTGTGCTCTGGTTTACTAAATATTTTTTAATTTCACTCTGCTACAAGAAACAAATTTGTTATTTCCTCTATTGATTTTGCTTTGTGTGATTTTTTTGTATGTTCGTTTGTTTGTTTGTTTGTTTTTTATTTGTTTGTTTGTAGAGGATATTTAGTTCTTCCTTCATCAATAATTATGCTGCAAATGATAAAGATTATTTTAGTGGCCGTCGGTCGCCATTTATTTGCTGAGATCAATGGAGTGAGGTCGAGCGAGTGGCTGGCTGCCTCAATATCGGTGATAGTGAAGAAAAAAAAAGATAAATATTTATATTGGACAAGAGGAAGATCAATTAAAGCAATAAAAACAACAACAGCAACAACAATAGTAAGAATCAAGTTGTAACATCGAATTTATCATCACGCACATGCGGAAAGTAGAAAAAAGACGCATGCAATTTTTTTCGAACATCTTTAATTCATGCCAACCACATGACGTTTCTTTAGAATCAATGAACGTAAGGGGTCTGACTAAATGCACATTAAACCAGAAAAATATTAATGAAAAATGAGGAAAATCTTTGAAAAAAATAAGAAGAAATCTACAAGTAGTTGTAAACATAGAAAGAGTTTTTTATTTATTCTTCTAACATATTGTTGTCAAAGAGTTGTTATAGTCAGCAGCCAGCCTAAAGTAGAAAAAAAGAACATACCGGATATCCGTTCAAAACCGATGCAACCAAAATATGAATTATTAACCAATAGCAGGAAAACAAAAACTAAAGAAAGTAATAGAAAAATGAAGGATGCGACTAGAAAAAGCAATTAATGTCGCCAAAGTTGAAGAAACTTTAAGGAAAAGAAAAAAATTGGCGCTGACACACGTACATTTGCTTTTGGCCCCTAGTCCCCAAAACCGGTGGGTAGAAACTTGGTATTTTGTTCATATATGGAATTAATAACACTGTACAACAAAATCAAAAATATTTTTCAAAATATTCATATCCCCCCTTTTGCACATGCTAGATGACAGTGCAGAGGAAATCTTGTAACGCTTACATTTCAGTTATAAAGTATGTTCATCATTTTTATTTAAAATACCAACACAAACATTTTAACCCTCTAACACTTCGCTGTATGGATCTTTTTGTCCATTTCTTAAAAAAGGGAAAAAACTCCCCTTTAGCGACAATAAAACGGACTGAAATGTTCGTCGTGGTGTTTTACATAAAAGTGGCGAACACATTTTATACCTCAAACGTAAAGTTTACAGAATTTCCAATGACGGATACTAATTGTAAATAAATAAGATATTAACCCTTAAACCCAATTTAAATTTTTATGATTTCTTACATTCAAGTGGAGGTTTGGGTGTCTTTGAATATAATTTGAATATAAGTCATGGCAAATATTTTTGTTAAGTATATCAGACCGCTATATTGTCGCTAAAGGGGAGTTTTTTGTTCTTTTTTTTAAGAAGGGAACAAAAAGACCCATATAACGAAGAGCCAGAGGGTTAAAATGTCCCACAAAAATGTTTCTAGTGGGGAGTTTTTTGTTCTTTTTTTAAGAAGGGAATAAAAAGACCCATATAACGAAGAGTCAGAGGGTTAAACTGTCCCCCAAAAATGTTTCTAGTGGGGAGTTTTTTGTTCTTTTTTTAAGAAGGGAATAAAAAGACCCATATAACGAAGAGTCAGAGGGTTAAACTGTCCCCCAAAAATGTTTCTAGTAGTGTTCTGCATAAAAAGCTTAACACGTCGTATACCTTCAACGTAACGCTTACGAGACTTTCCATCCCGAGCATTAAACACATTTTAAGCTTTTAAAGATTTCTGGCGTTCAAGTTTAGTCTGGAGTTTGGGTGTCTTTAGAAACCTGTTGTAGAATTTTATGGCAAATATTTTTGTAGAACATTTCAGCCAGCTATGAAGTTGCTGAAGAGCTGTTTTTGCCCATATTTTAAAATAAGACACAAAGAGACCCATACAACGAAGAGCTAGAGGGTTAAAATGTTGTACAAAAATATTCCTCTTGATGTTTTACATAAAAATGCAGCGCACATCTTACAGTATAAACTTAAGGTTTACAAGGTATGCCGAGTATTAATTGTGAATAAGTACAAATTAACCCTTAAACACTTTTAAGTATTGAACGATGTCTGGTGTTCAAGTTCAGTTTGGAACTTGGACGTCATTGAATTACTATAGTAGAATCTTATGGCAAATATTTTTGTAGAACATTTTTGCTCGCTATATCGCCGCTGAAGGGCGTCTTAAGCCACCTTTTTAATAAAGGGGCAAAAAGGTCTGTACAACGAAGAGTTAAAGGGTTAAAATATTTCCCAAAAATGTTTCTCATGGTGTTTTACACAAAAAATCTAAACACGTCTTGAACGTTAAACGTAACGGTTGCAACATTTCCTATGCCGAGTATTAATTGTGAATAAGTCCAAATTAACCCTTAAACACATCTAAGTATTGAACCATTTCTGGCGTTTACGTCGAATGTTGAGCTTCAGTGTCTTTAAAGACTTGTAGTAGAATTTTATAGCAAATATTTTTTGCAGAACATTTCAGCCCGCTAAATCACCACTGAAGCGGAGTTTTAAGTCCGCTTTTTAAGAAAGGGACAAAAAACTCCCCTTTAGCGGCAATATAGCGGTCTGAAATATTTTACAAAAATATTTGCCATGAAGAGTTAGAGTTGAAATATTCCACAAAAATACTTCTCGTGGTGTTTTACATAAAAGTGCTGAGCACGTCTTATACCTTTAACTTATGGCTTACTAGATTTTCTATACCGAGTATTAACTGTGAATAAATACGAAATTAACCCTTAACAAATTTTACGTTTTGAATGATTTGTGGCGTCCAAGCTGAGCCTGGAGTTTGAGTGTCTTTAAAGACCTATAACATAATTAATTTTATGGCAAATATTTTTTGAGAACATTTTAGCCCGCTATATCGCAGTTGAAGGATAGTTTTTGTCCCTTTTTTAAGAAAGGCACAAAAAGACCCATACGACGAACAGTTAGAGGGTTAACATATTCCACAAAAATTTTTCCCCTGGTGTTTTATATAGTGCTAAGCACATCTTATACTTTAAACGTAACGCTTACAAGAGTTCCTATGCCGAGTCACTACGACTATGTGCAAGAGTGGTGCCGCACTTTAACTCTCCTGAATCCCAAAACGTCGATACACGCATATATTTTTTTGGTGCCCTCAGCGAGAATATTCATTAGAACTATGTTATTTTTTGCGTTGTGCAGTGTTTTTAGTTAAAAAGTAATTTGTAAATTCTAGTATTGAACTTAAGCCGAAATAATAACTTTAAACTTCGTTCCTTTTTTTAATACCGTAAACACTGACATGAATTTTGAATTTTAAGATTTAAAAATACATAATTGATATTAGCATACTCTGGAATTAAATCTAGTTACCAGTAAAAAAAGTGGAATTCGTGTTTTAAGGAATGACTTATTCATTACTTCCATAGTATCCTTACAAATATTTCCAATAGATGTTCAGTATATTTTATCCTAGCTCGAGAATGGTATGCCCGAATTCGACCAACAAAAGGCCAAAATATGCATGACAAAATTTACATAATTTAATACTTATATCGTGAAAATCGATTAATAAATATTGATTTTATGAGCAAGACACTTAAAATAAATATATTTTTGGTTTAAAAAAAATTTTGAGCGAAAGTGTCTGGTTATATTCATTTAATTGCTAATAAAACCATAATTTACCCATTGATTTTCATGATACATGGCTTAGTTTGTTTGTTCGTAAGACAGCTCTCTTTAAGAACAATAGTTAAACGGTAAATTTTTTGCAGTTTAAATTTTTTTTAAGAGTTTTTAGAAAGAAAAATATTTTTAGTTTTGTATGAAAAAGCACTTTTCTCAATACTAATTTGTGAATAACTCCGAAAACGTTGATCAAATAAAAAAAATATTTTAATTTTGTCATGCATATTTTACTCTTTTGTTGGTCAAAATCAGACAAACCGTGCTGAAGTTATGAAAGCGTGAACAACCTATTTTGTGAGTCAGAGTAGTCATTCCCATTCAAAAAATCTGTATGTGATAGAAAAAAACTTAAAATTGATTTTAATTTCGCGCATTAAAGTTTTTATATTCCACATATTTTTACACTCAAAATAATTTTTTAACTTACTGTTAATGTAAATAGTTGTTGTAATTTTTATGAAATAACAATTTTTAGTGGTTAAAATAACTTTTTAAAGTTGTAAGTCATTTCATTTAAGAAAAGGCCAAAATATGCATGCTATGTTTACTTTGTACTGTCGTTATTTAACAAGATGGATTATCCAATATATTAAAGGCATTCAATTTATAGACATGCTAAGAATTGTGAGAACCTAAGTTCAAGACCAAAATAAAATTATGAATTTTGAAATACTGAATTGTAAAATATAAACTTGGGAAAAATACACATTTCGAAATTAGAATTATTTTTGATGGTTAAAATTACTAATTTAATTTTTAAAAATTTTTGTGGTTAAAATGACCAATTTTTATAGTTAAAATTAACAATTTTTATAGTTAAAATTAACAATTTAAAATAGTAACAACGAAAATAGTTATTTTACAAAAATTACTGTATTTAAATCAAAATTACTGTGTTTTAAATCAAGTCACCCCAGGTTTACACTCTAAAACATTACTTCAAATTTAGGATCATATATTGTCTAAATTTGTGTTTTTGTTTATGCCGATTTTGTAGTTATTTTATTAAACAAAAAACCTTTCGAATTAAACATATTTAGTACAAGTGGAAAAAATTTAAAATTAAGTATAAACGACTATGGCTGAATGGTAGATACGTCAGACTATCGGTCAGGAGGTCGCGGTTCAAACCTGCACGCAGCCAATCGCATTTTTTTTGTAAAGACATGTTGTTCCAAAATCAAAATATAAATAACGCGTGTCTAATTTTAGGTCGATAATAATCGGTAAAGTGTTGCCGACTATTATCGAGTTTTTTTAGTGTTTTAGGGTGTACGTTTACTATTTAGAGTGTATGTTTACTATTTGGGCTGTCTTTGTTAAACGAGATTACTTGGCTGAGATGGTAAAGGCGTCCGGCTTATAAACATGCGAAAAGTTGTGAGAATCTAAGTTCAATAATGAAAACACTTACCCCCATATTCATAAATAAATAAAATGTATTTGAAATCTATTTTAAGAAAATTTTGTATGAAAAATTTTACATAAAATACATTCAAAATCATTTTAAATTCTATGAATATAGGGGTTAATGCTTAACTTAATAGTTAATAGTTTAGCGCTCTATCGACTAAACTACAGTTCCATTGGTTGATGTTACTGTATTTTATGGGTTGGCATGGTTTGGTGCAATTTTCATTAATGATATTAATTAGATTTACCAATATTTGCACGTATTTAAAGGAACAAAAAATTTTTTTCGGGACCAGTGTAATTAGCAGTGATCTCATTCACTTATTTGGAAACCCCTTTTCAGTCGGTAAAGGCCTTTTTCAATATTCTATACTTTAGAGTCTCAAAACAACGTTTGTTTTTATTTTATTTATTACATTTAATGGCTTATATATTATTTTATTTTTTTTTTGTTTCCTTTAAACCGTTTGGATTATAATAAAACTGAATTTGTCTGGTACGTGACGTGAGGATGGACTTTTTTTCATCTTCTTGCCCAATTGCTTGTTTCATTCTCCAGTCAGCTTAAGTGCCATTAATGGAATTAATGCAAACACCAGAGTATTTTTCTGTTTCTCAACCAACTGTAGAGTATTATTTATGATTAAGAAAAACTGAATTTATACAAAATGGAAAAGAGTGGAGCAGCGACAGAATTTAAGCTACCGGTGTTACGTCTCAAATCAAATAATGACCATCATTAACATATGCCCTCGAAAAGTATAGGCGGACGGACGGACGGGCAGACGGACAGACAGGCATATATACACTGCTACATATGTACGTATAAGCAGAAAGAGTTTTAAAGGGAACAGTAAGTAGTAGCCAGCAGCCTTAAAAAGAAGAAAACATAATTTATTTACAAAATATTTAAAAAATGTTTTTTTCTTGATTTGAAAAAAAAACGAAAAGAGTTTTTATGATTTCGTTTTTTTAATTTTGCTTTTAACGATTTACAATGACCAAAATAGCATTCATAATGATGTTTTTGATTGTTAATTTACTTGAGTTTTTTTTTAGTTTATTTCTTTAACTTTTTAGAGTTTTTGTTGCCCTTGTGGTCATAAAATTTAAAACACAATTAAATTAAAAAAATAAAAATCGAAAAAGAAAAAAAAAACACATCATCAAATACCAGACACTTTTCAATTTAATACTTAATCAATATACAGGCATCAACACTTAATCTTAATACTCGTGGTATATGGAAACATGGACGGATGGTTGAATAACTGACTGAGTGACTGACTGACTGCATGAATGGACAGATAAATAAATATTTAAATGGTCGAATGAATGAATGAATTGATTTTGAATGTTTTTTCTGTTATTTGTTTATTCTTTTTCTTCTAGTTGTAGTTTTGAAATCCCAATGAATAAAAAAAAAGTAAGTGATACTTGAAAAAATCTCTAAAAGAATTTAAAAGTGTGTATGAGATTTGGAAAGGTAGAAAGAAATTAATTTCTTTGAAATTTAGATTAAAACCCTTTTTTTATTAGAATATTTCATTTTAAGTATTTAGAGGAGATTGAACCTTTTGTTAATCAACTATGTTCGTGTGTAAAGTTAATCTATAACTAACCTTTAGAAACATTTTTAAAAATAATTAATTGCTTTAGCCTATTTGGTTATTTTTGGTAGATTTAATTAAAATAGCTATTGTATTCTACAGGGTTATGCTTTTTTTATATACACATGCTTAAAGGTGTTTAAAATTCCGGTGGCCCAGTAGAATAATAGATAATGAAA
This sequence comes from Panzeria rudis, assembly GCA_956483635.1. Lineage (NCBI taxonomy): Eukaryota > Metazoa > Arthropoda > Insecta > Diptera > Tachinidae > Panzeria > Panzeria rudis. Next base: position 147,146,757 of record OY101448.1, on the reverse strand, counting down.
TACACTATCAGTTTGGGGTTGAGAGTTTAATTCTCGCTGAAGGGTCTTTCTCCAGACAAATAACTTCTATGCCGTCTCGCACGTCATCGTTAGCCATGTCTACACTCTAAAATATTACTTGAAATTTAGTATCATCATACACTCTAAAACACTTTTGTTGAAAATTAGGTCGATAATAGTCGGCAACACTTTACAGATTATTATCGACCTAAAATTACACACGCATTATTTTTGAACAAAATGTTTTTACTAAAAAAGCGATTGGCTGCGTGCAGGTTTGAACCGCGACCTCTTGACTGATAGTCTAACGTATCTACCATTCAGCCATAGCCGTATTATACTTTGTTACATTTTTTCCACTTGGACTAAATATGTTCAATTTGAAAGGTTTTTTTTTAATAAAATAACTACAAAATTGATGTAATTTAAGACAAGAAGAAATTTTCAACACAATTTTAGACAATATGTGATCGTAAATTTGAAGTAATGTTTTAGAGTGTATGCATCAAGAAAAATGCAGAGGAGTACCACTATATTTTCCCCTAACTACAAAAACAATCAAAATTTCAAATACTATGAAAACATTTTCGACTATTTTTGTAGTTAGGGGGGAACCATAACGCATAAAAAAAATATAGTGGTAATCAAGGTAATGACAAAAGTCTCATTTTCTTGCATAGTGTTATGAATCGCTGAGACCTAAACTGAAACTCGTTCGTTTTTCCTACGAACCATTTTCGAGATATCCGCGAAAAATGTGATTTATTTAATTAATCACGTTTTTCGTGGTTATCTCGAAAACGGTACGTACAAAAAATAAACGAATTTAATTTTCAGGTTTAGCGATAAATAACACAGTGGTTGTAAATAGTACTGTGCTTGTTCGATATTTGGAAAATTTCGTTTGGGTAGAGAAATTATGGGTTTTTGCTGGATTTAAGGCAATTGTATTGTATTTTCGAATAAAAATTAACATTCGTATTTTCGGAGAAGTTTTGATTATTTTCGGATTAACTAAGAAATTATAGTTTTCTGGATCTAAGACAATTTTGGTTCATTTTCGAAAGTATGTTGTCTTGAATTTTTGGAAAAGTTTCTATGTTTCCGGAGTAACTTCGACATTTTACAAGTTTTTCATTCCTTTAGTGAAATCATAAGTTTGTGCTAGACTTAATTAATTAAGGCAATTTTCGTGCATTTTGATTTTTTTCGGAGAATCTGTGATTTTTTGGGAGTTATTGTTTTCTTTAGGTTTCTGGAGGAATTAAGCACGTTTGGAGCATTTCCGACCGAACACGTGATATATTTTGATTATTTTCGAATTAATTAAGAAATTATGGTTTTCTAGATCTGAGACACTTTTGTGCTGGATTTAATTAATTAAGGCACTTTTCGTGCATTTTCCTTAATTTTCGGACTATTTTTAATTTTTTCGGAGAATCTGGGAGTTTTTGGAAGTTGTTGTTTTCTTTAGGTTTCTGAAGGAATTAAGCACGTTTGGAGAATTTCCGAACGAACACGTGATACATTTTGTATTTTCGGAGAATTTTTGATTATATTCGGATTAACTAAGAAATTATAGTTTTCTGGATCTAAGACACTTTTATGCTGGATTTAATTAATTAAGGCACTTTTCGTGCATTTTCCTTAATTTTCGGAGTATTTTTGATTTTTTCGGAGAATCTGGGAGTTTTTGTTTTCTTTAGATTTTTGGAGGAATTAAGCACGTTTGGTGCATTTCCGACCGAACACGTGATACATTTTGTATTTTCGGAGTAACTTCAATATTTTTGCTATTTTTCCACTTCTTTATTGAAATCATGCTCCCTGTGGTGCATTTTCAAACACATACTAAATTATAATCAAAATTCACACTAAATTATAATCAAAGTCGCAAGTCCCATGAAAAAATCTATTGCAAAGTGTTTCATACAAAAATGCGCTATATCGAAAATATATAACGAAGAAATTCTGAGCTTTAAAGCTTCTAAACGAAGTCAGAATAAAGCAAAATTGTTAAGATCCGTTATCAAAACAACGAACTATAAATGTAGATATAACGACGTTTTTTTATCCCTTCAAATTCGTTATAACAAAGTTTCATTGTAATATAATAGTTTAATTACAAAGATCTCAGGCTTCTTGTTGTAAGTTTAAGTTCTAGGAAAATTTTTGAAAAATTTTTGTTAGCTTGTTTAAAACAAATGCTTCTGGCTTTATAAAAACTTTGCTTAAAACTGAAACTAAGAAAAAACTAAATGTGTTCCCTTTCTCTTAACAGGACTCCGAAGATGATTTACCCATTTGTGCGCCCAATGCTGTATGCTCGAAAATCGATTTATATGAAACACCCTGGATAGAACGTCAATGTCGCTGCCCCTCTATAAATCGATCGCCCGAAATAGTAATTCATCATCATCACAAAGACTCACATTCGCACAACAATCACAATTCCGAAAAATATCACAGTTATCATCATCAAAATAAACATCTTTTATTGGACGCTGCCGGCTTTGGTGCGGATAAAAAATACGATAATTTACACTTTAAAAAATTAATGCATAAATTGGGAGCTGTTTACGAAGATGACATCAATTTGGCATCGGATTATGTTTTGCATGAGGAAAATTCGGCCTTGGCTAGCAATGAGGAGAGCGGTTCTTTGTTATATACAGACGATATAAATGACAATGAATATCCTCATTTGGCCATGAAACGGCAGCAACATTTGTATACGAATTCTGCTCATATGAGACATTCCGGTCATATGGGTCATCAGGAGAAACTCACTTATATTGGCGGTTGTCCCAGTGGTTTGGGAATAGAAGATGGTCATACGATTGCCGACAAGACACGACATTATAAATTGTGTCAGCCTGTTCATCGCCTGCCAGTGTGCAGGTAAGTTTTTTTTAAAAGATTTTTGATATGAATTTGAGAAAATTTTTTTGAATGGTTGTGTTTTTTTTCAATTTCAGACATTTTCGTGATTATACTTGGACTTTGACTACATCGGCGGAAATGAATACCACGGAACAAATTGTGCACTGCCGTTGTTCTAAGAATTCTGTGACTTATTTAACGAAACGAGAGCCTTTAGACGATGGTGATGCGGGCTACAAATACTTGTTTGCTTGTTCTCCTTTAACCGTAAGTTAATTTAAATCTTGAAAAATTGGAAAAAAATACTAATTGTTTTTGCTTTTTTTTTCTTTTGCAGCGCCTAAGATGTCAACGCAAACAGCCTTGCAAATTATTTACAGTTCGAAAGCGTCAAGAATTCATAGACGAAGTCAACATCAATGCTTTGTGTCAATGTCCCAAAGGTCATCATTGTCCCAGTCATCATACGCAGTCCGGTGTTATAGCCGGTGAAACATTTTTGGAAGACAATATTCAAACGTATTCCGGTTATTGTATGGCCAATGATTGATTCCAAAACAAATTCCAATATTTTGTAAAAATTCAACACACACACACAAATCCAAAATAAACTTCTTTGTTGTCATAGACATTCGTTAAGTTTTAAGTTTATGATTTAAGTAACAAAAAAAAAAAACAAATAAACTAAAAAATTATGAGAAGAAAAAAAAACAAAACATTCAGAAAAAATTTTGAACAGGTTCAAAATATTGTTTAAGTTTTTTTTATTTAATTTTTTATTAAATACTAATTTAGAGTTTTTCTGGCTGAGCCGCCAATTGAGTCTCATCCTAAAAAACAAAAATTAAAGATTTTTACTAAAATTAATAATTTAATACACTACTATTAATAATTGTAAACAACCAAATTTCTATTTAATAAGATTTTTTTTATTAATTTTATCTTAATGTTTTTAAGGGTCACCAACAAAGTCTTTTAAGGAAGAATGAAATATTTATTAAAATTGTAAATATTATAATTAACAGTTTAATATATATAATAGATTTTCTAAAACAACAAATGTATCATAATATAACATTTAGATGTAACACAAAACAAATTAATTGTAATAAAAAGAACAAACGAAAAGTTGAAACAAATAAAAGAGAACTCCACGAGTGCCAAAATCTTGATGAAAAATTAATGAGTTTTTAATATTTGGAAACGATTATCTTAATTAGGGTAACAGCCGAATACCGATTTAGAGATTTGAAATATCCCGGAGAGGAGTTGAGTGTCGTTTGATCAAATAATTCGACATCCTGAAATCCTCATGGACTCATATTCAGCTTAATCACAAACCAAAAACCCATGCGAGTTTTTTCACTTTTCCCTTTTCTCCTATTATTAATAAATTATTATTCTCAATGCACTTGAACTTCATTTTTTTCTCCTGAAATATTTCACTTGCAAACAGAAGGGATTTTGCATAAAAATCTAAATAATATTTAAATAAAACAAAAATTTATATCAATAAAAAAAATATTTTATTGTTCTTGTAGGTCGTTTACCACAAATAGGGTGCTGTTGGCTGGGTAGTTAGCGCGTTTGACTACAAACCCTGAGGTCTTGAGTTCAATACTAGTTCCAGGCAAGCCAACAACATCATGCATTTTTCTCATGTGCATTGGTGTGTTATTGTGTTGGTTGTTGTTGGACTGTTAAAGTGATAAAAGCATAGCACTGATCACTTTGGCAGTATCAGCAGCGATTAATGCTAACATATCCTAATGCGCTTCACCGCACCCTACTTCGTCGATACTGTAGCAGAGCCGTCGGCGAAGTAAAAGAACTAATAAAATGGCTACACGGCTTAAACAACTAAATGCATCTACTTGACACCAGAGGGACTTGCAACACTGCTCTACAAAAAAACACGCAATAGCAGGGTTGGAAATGAATTAAGCTTTCTATCTCTCTCCCACTTCACCACCTGTTCTATCTACTCTATCCCTTTCCCAAAGAAGGTAACACATTAATTAATTAACTGGTAGGCATTAATTGTCTGATTGTGTTACTTCTCTTATAAAAAAAAAAAAAAAAAAAAAAAAAAAAAAAAACTCTCTGCAGAGGTCTTTCCCGTCAGTTTCAATGTTGGAAGATTCAAATCGAACGTCCACAAGCACTACTCCCTTTATCCTCCTTTCCATCCGATTACGGATTTTTTTCTCTATTCAAAAGGATGTACTTCCAGATTGATCCCGTTGAAAAGTGGGCGGGGTCACGACCATACAAAATAAATACACATTCTTTTTCAACTACTTCTACCCAACCGATTTCTATGAAACTTTGCCCACACATTAAGCTTCTGTTTGAACACTACATCGTGATTAAAAAAGTGGGGCAGTACCACGCCCATGCAAAGAAAATATTTTTTTCAACAACTTCTAATAAACCGATTCTTATGAAACTTTGCACACAATTAGTTCTTGTGAAAATGCAGCAATATGGCTAGAAAAGGGGGCAGCGCCATACCCATGAAAAGTAAATATTCATTTAAAATACTTCTGCTGAAACGATTCTTATGAAACTTTGCACACAATTAGTTCTCGTGAAAGTACAGCAATATGACAAAAAAAAGTTTGGGCAGTGCCACACCTATTTTGTACTCGGTTTTTTCAATTTTACAACAAGTTTAATAAATTCATTAAAATCGGATAATATTGCAAAAGTTATGAGGGCGACTAGGTATTTCATGCCCGAGGTAGTCAAATTTTACACCCTCTAGCACAACGTGTGTTTGAAAAGGTCGTAAAAATTTCGATATTCTTAAAGCTTAGGTCCGCTTCTATTATTTTTGCATACATCGTTTTGTAATCGATTCGCAAGTTTGAAAGATACAGATTTATTACCGTTTTTTTTTTAATTGGAACCATTGTGCGCCGATACACATATGTATAATTTTTTGTGTCTACCAGAATTAGTCGTTGAACCTTGTCATTTTGAAAAAAAAATTAATATAAAATATTTATTGCGTTGTACAGTGTAATTTGTTAATTTGTACTTTAATCTGTAGTTTTAAACATTAAGACAACTAAATTAAAAAAAACTCGTTCATTTTTTCCCTCTAAAATAAATATAAAAAAAAATTATTTCATGTTTTGCCAACCCCCTAAGATATGCTAATGTTATTTAAATAATTTATTAATGCCCACAATAATTTGGATGTGGTCTGCACTAAACATTTTCTACTAAATGATCGTAAAAAAATTGAATTTGATTCTGCCAAATCCAAACAATGTTGCCAGATACATTTTTGTAATCTTCAGACTTATATTTCTCTTCGGAATTAAAGCGTAGTATGCAGCTATGCCTGAAATTCAGGCTGCCATAAGAAGTATGTGTAAAAAACAAACTGAAATTCAGGTTGGTAAATTCCTTAAAGAAATTTCCGTTTACTAGTACGCAGTTCCAAAAGAAAAGTACACGGAATTTTGGCATTTATTGTCTATTACAGACCTGTTATAACAATAAGTGGAGATTTTTTTCCGTCAACTGAAACAAAAATTAATGTTCAGACAATTGTTTGGTCACGGAATTTTTGACATTTCTAATTTTTCGTACATTGTAACTAAGTTTTAGTGTTTTTGTGTGTTGTAAATTAAAAATTATATAAATTTGTGTGTATGCAAACAAAACTCTGTATATAATTCTACTCGATTATTTTTCCGGGTAGAAATAAATGCAAAACTCCAAACCTGAATTTCAGTGAGAACTACATACTACGCTTAAATCTCCATTTTCTCTAAGATTGTCAACCTTCAAAGCACTTATAAATAGCTTAAGAGCCACTGCCTTTTTATTCAATCTCTCCATTGCTCTAGGACAATAATTGAACTTTCTTTGGGATAGTACTGGCATGGCAGTTATTACTATGAAAAATTGTTACAGTTACTGTTACTGTCGCACTTTCAAGCCCAATTTGATATTGAGACTTTGCTGTCATGATTACTGTCATATTGTGAATGGGGCTTAAGTGTGTAATATGCAAAAATATGCTGTAAAGCGTAAAATATGTAAAACTATGCACTAACAAATCGATGTCAAAATTCTTCTTTTTAGTACGCAGTTTATTTATTGAAATTGCATTAACAATATACACTAAAATAACAGCGTAGGTATATACTAGGGATGTAACCGATACCGATACCGCTATATCGGCGATATTTCAGATTTTCGAATAAATCGGTATCGGCGATATTTTACTGTCAATACGACGATACTTTTAACATTTTTCTTCAGAGTTTATCTTTTAACAAATAATTTATTTTTGTTAATTTTACCATGAATTAAATTCAATTCGTTGTTTTTTAAATCTTATTCCCAGAAAAAAGGACAATCGAAAAAAGTCATGAAAATGTAGAATTCGCGATCCAGAAGTATTGCAAATTTGGATTAATTCTAATTAATTTTACATATCCTTGTCATTGCAAGAAGTTCTCTTTTTTGATTACCAGTCACCGAATTGGAAGCGATGTTAGGAAAAATTTATTTTTCGGTGCTCTATAATGACTTTTCCTCAAGGAAAAAGGATGAAAAATTACCAATTTTCGCAACTTGTTTCTGTGTATGCGAATTTAAACGCAAAACTGTGTTTTCATGTAAATTTAAGTGAATAAATATAAACTTTTAGAAGAATTTTAACAATTAAGCTATTAAGTTATTTAGAAGAATATTAGTTGATAAATGTCCATTTAGAGTATTTTTTAAAATTATAAAGGAATTAAAAATTTTTTAAATAACTTAAATAAACTTTTACTTGATTTTCTACTATCTAATTATCTGCATATTTTTAATATAGATTCTTTTGCAGCAATGACAATGTAATTCCTTAAAAGTTACTTCCAATTTTTTATACTTGATTAATTAAATTTTTAATATTAATAATATCTTACACTGTAATTTTGTATAATAAAAAAATTGCCCTGCTTGAGTTCTGTTAATCTAGACATCAACTCAATTTTAATATGTGTATCGGTGTCGGAATCGGTATCGGCGATATTTCTTTTTGAGTATCGGTATCGGATCGGCAAAACGGCGTATCGTTATATCCCTAGTGTATACTTGTAAATATTTAAAAAATTTTGTGAACTGCAATATTGTCGCAGTATTGTGACAACATTAGACGCGCAAACAGTATGCCACACACCGAAAAACATCGGAAGTGGCAAACGTTGCCGCTAGTACACACTATCATGTTTGCTTGCGATGTAATAAAATGGCATAGCATGTACGAAGCATTGCAAAGAAAATAATCTTCTATCTATCTATTTATCTATCTATTTATCTATCTATTTATCTATCTATCTATCTATCTACCTATCTATCTATCTATCTATCTATCTATCTATCTATCTATCCATCTATCTTTCTTTCTTCTTTTATTTCAAACTTGATTTATTTAAAGCGTGTCAAAAAATGCATTACACTAAAAAGCATGAAGTATTTATATTGAGGAAGGAGCTTATCAAAATCAAATTGTACTGGACTTAAGGCTTAAAGATAAATACATCTTTCCCTTGTTTTACACGATAGATACGTTCGTTGAAAGTTTTGAGTTTTTTGATGAAAAATCGAGATATAATAAAATGCAGAATCGTTTAATAGCATCATTTTATCATCAACAAATTAAATACTTTATTAGACAATTTTAAATTTGTATGCAATTTTTACACCTGTGTGCGGTGAAGGTTGTAAATCCATTGTATGCATTAAATATTGTTTCCTGTTTTTCACTTGTTTCACTTTATTGTCTACAGGGCAAACATGTAAATGCAAATAAATAGACACGTTTTTTAAAACAAACATTTCTTAGATCATTAAAGCAAAAGCAGAAAAATTAAAGATAATAGCCAGAAAACGCATTATTTAAAGTTTAATTAAGTATTTTAATTTTTTTTATTCAGTATGAGAACAAGAGCAGCAAGCAGCATAATAAAAATATTAAAAATTAAAAGAAATTTTTACGATTTCTTTGTAAGAGATATGAAGTTATAAATTATGTTAAAACTAAAAACAGATCTAAGTGGGAGAATTGTAAAATATTTTCTTAATTTTACAACTGTGTACTTTTGAAGCTTATTAATATAAATAACACAAGTCTTTCATTGAATTAAGACAGTCCAAGTGCAGCAAGCAGTAGCTGAAGGAGAAAATTTTCTTGACTTCATATAAAAATTTTTATAAATTAAACTAATTTTTTACATTGTTAACAAATGCCCAGCAAGAACTTAGTAATGTGTTGTCATTACCAAACAATACACTTTTCAACGGCTATATATCGTCTGAATTACTTTACAGTAGTTGATCAATTACTTACTAGTAATTAAACAAGCCATTTATTACCTTATTAGCAGAGAAGTAGTGTATCTGCTTATCAAACAGACGATTAGCAGTTCAACCCTTGGCGAAGCAAAATGAATTATTTTTTAATTCTGCTCATGTTTGTGAAAACAAGTTTTAAGCCCGTATCAAAATAGTTGTGCAGTAGCCTAGTGAGCAAAACACTTGGCATAATATAACGCAATAACTGAAAACGACATGAGTTCAATACTTAGCGGAGACATTAAATTTTTATTGTGTTTATGTATGCAATGCCTTCTAAATATTGAAATTTATAACTTGTTATTTGTAACCCAATATGATAATTACTTGCCTACTATGCCCTAAAAAATGTTTTTATGCGCATTAAATATGCACTAAAAACATAAAAATATGCTCTAAAAACTTAAAAATATATGCAATTGAAAGGGTATACAATCGTTATAATTTCGTTTATAATTTTTATAATGTTCATTTCTGACACCACGAAGTATACATATATATTCTGTTCCGTTATGGACATGGGAGTCGATTTAACTATGATAGTCTGTGTTTTCATCTGTTCGTATGTAAAATGATGGGCACCAAGTCCCCAAATTATTTATGGTCTTAAATTTTTACTAATACGTCGGACGTTTTCCATATTTTTTTTGTATATATTAGAAAAATCGCATAAATAGCTTAAATATTTGAAAACTAGATTATTTTCTTGTTGTATTTTTTTATGAAACGTAAATATGTAAGCGGACAGTCTCGGAAAAATTGGTATTGCTTAAAGAATCCCCAAAAATTAATTAAAATTGAGAAGGCTTTGAATAAACTCGGAATACATTCATGGAATAATGAAAATTACTAAGAAATTAGGGAGAAAATACATTAGATCAAGCTTAAAATCGCCAAAGAAAGAATTTGTAAACTTGAAAAAATTAATGAAAAATTAAAAAAAAATCGATTATAAAACAGATTTTGTTGTTTGTATATTAACATAAAAAAACAAGATATGCAGAGAAAGAGCCAAATATGCAAGAAAATGCCCTAAATATGCGCATAAGTCTGAAATATGCAAAAACATGCTGTAAAGGGTAAAATATGCAAAAATATACACTAACAAATCAATGCCAAAATTCTTAAAAAGTTCTGAAACGTACAAATATTTTATTTAAGACTAAATACATCGCACAGGAAAAACATACAATTGCATATTTGCGGTTTCCCTACTCATTCCTATGCCATCAAAAATTTTCCTGGGTATTTTTCAAAGAGCCAATAATGTAACATCAACAATTTCTACTAACCATTTAATAAATCGTTATTCAAATGAATAGAGATGAACAATGGGTTTTCTGTTCAGCTGGCAGTCAGCACTATCGCCAATCAGTCAGCACTAGCGCCAATATCGCCAAAAAACTAAAAAGATTGCCAAAACAAAAGAGCACCTAAACGAAAAAAAATCTCAACTAAAAAAGTAGACAACGTACGTAAAAAGCGCTAAAACAAAAAACAGAACAGAAACGAAAAAAAAATCGCCAAAAATTAAAAAAATCGCATAAATTAAAAAACATTCCTCAAAACAAAATAAAATCGCAGAAGCAAACAAATCGGCAAAACTGAAAAAAAGTCACCAAATATTAAAAAGATCACCAAAATAAAAAAAGCACCTTAACGAAGAAAACACCAAGACTAAAAAGGAGTAGACTACATTAACAAAATCGCAAGAATGTAAAAAAAAACTAAAACAAAAAAAAAAACAAAATCAAAATCAAAATAACCGCCTTAACTAAAAGAACACCAAAATTAAAAATATTAAAAAACGAAAAAACCAAAATGATTAGTAAAACAATCGGCAAATTTAAAATAATTCCCAAACCCCAAAAAATTGTCAAAACGAAGAAGCAGTCAAAAAAAAACACAAAAAAATCGCCAAATTACAAAAAATGCAAAACGACAAAAGCGCTTAAACGAAAAAAGCACCAACACGAAAAAACGAACACAAATAATGTTTAAGCCTTTTCGGCTTTTCTGCAGAAACACACAGGGTCTTGGCAGGAATCGAACCTGAAAAACCCCGGCTAATAGTCTAGCGCACTATTCACTACACTACGGGGGTACCCAAAAAAAACGTTAAAACTAAAAAAATCACTCAAATTAAAAAAAAAACGCAAACAAAAAGAAATCGCCACAACAAAAAAAAACAAAAATCGCCAAAACTACACAAATCGCAAAAAAACGAAATAAATTTGTTAAAACGAAAAAAAAAACAAACAAAAAAACACACAAAACAAAAAAAACACACAAAACGAAAAAAAGTCACCAAAACAAACAAAAATCGCAAAAACGAAACAAAGGAATTATGAATATGGCATTCGAACGGAAGCTTTCGTGTGCGAGTCAAAATCGCACTTTACTGAATATATTTAATTTCAGTGTATTAAAATTACAGTGTATCATTAACTAATTATACATAGTTGCATTATATATTATGTGACGTTGAATAACTTTATGTGAACCTTAATGAAATTATTTATATCTAGAATACGGACGATTGTGTCGTCCGTTGGCCATACTAGTTTTAATTAAACCTTTAAGAAATTTATTATTTGACATATTGTCATAATTTTTATTTTAAATGAAGTTTATTTGCTGATAGTTAAGCATTGTCTATATGCATTTCACTGGCGCTTTACCAAATCGTCAGCAGACTTCAACTACAACTTTGAACAGTTACAAACCTCTTATCTCATGCACAGACTTTGTAACTGTTCAAAGTTGTGGTTGAAGTCTACTGACGATTTGGTAAAGCGCCAATGAAATGCATATAGACAATGCTTAAATATCAGCAAATAAACTTCATTTAGTTTTAATTAAAGCTAAAATCGTTCTATAGGCGAAATGTAACGAATTGACTGCACAACCTAAATCAGAGCGTTAAGCGTCGCGTAAGCTACAGGGTACGTATTTACAGTACACTCAAAGTAAATATTTTGTGGTAAAATGTACTGAAAATATGTACCCTCGCGTAAGCAACAGGTTTTGCTTACGCGACGCTCAACGCTCTGACTTAGGTTGGGCTGTGAGAAGTAAGTTCGCAATTGCATTGCACTAGTAATAAAGCCATATGCCCTTATTTCGCAATTAATTGAGAAATAAGACCATTTGGCTTTATTATCTATGGCTTTATAAATATTTGCTTATATTAAAATACGACATACCCATTTTTCGTTGCACATATAAATGCAATTTGCAATTTTATCAGTTCACTAACCTGAAAATAAAGAATAAAATAAACATATTTTAATTAATATTTAGCATAAAAAGATTAAAAATTATTCGTCAAATTTACATCAAAACTTAATAAATCAATGTACTATTTAACAAGTGTGTCACAAAATTCAAATACGTGCAGAAAATTTGTTTAAAATTTATTTGAAAAAAAAAATTTTTTTTTCGTAAACTTTATTTTCGAGAATTCTCATCTACGGAAACGACTCGGTACGTTGTATCACGAAATCCAAGTGAGGTCAATGTCTTTAGATTGCCATAAATTTGGTTTCGATCGGTTACCCCATTCTTGAGTTATGAGAGGTTTACATATACACACACATACACGCACACACAAACATACACACATACACGCACACACATACATACACACGGACATCATAATTTTTTCAGTTCCTAAGAACGCAACAAAAATTTTCCCGATTCTCGGGAATCACAAAATGTCGAAAATTCGGAAGCTCTAATGAAAAACGCAATGAATGGGTAAGTGAAAAAAAATATCGATATATTTTTAAATATCGATCGACATCGATATATATCGAATAAAAAATATCGATATTTTTTTAACAATGATAATTCATACGTAGTCCCCAATAATTTTTTATTTAAATAAAACAAAAAAGTATCTTTCTTGTAAATAATTAAGCTCGAAAGAGTTAATTTCCAACATCGTTACTGTTCCACCAATATTTCATGGAACATACATCAACAAAATGACACTCAAAGAATGATAATTTTTCGAATAGACAAAATATTATAAATAAAACAAAAGGTTTTATTAGTAATATTCTATTTGATGAAGACTGTGCCGAAATGTTTTTAAAAATTGTTCGAAAAACAAAACCAAAGCTAAAATATATCGAATTTGACACTGTCGATATATTTGGAAAAAATATCGATATATCGAAATTAAAAATATCGATATATCGATATTTTTGCCCATCCCTAGACAATACTATACGTCAAAAATGTGCTTGGAAAAACTTTCATTCCGTTTATGTAATTTTTCATTATTTTAATGCAATGTTTCATGCTATTAATGAAATTTTTCGTCGTATTAATGTAATAGGACCAACGTTTCATTCCCATTACGAAATGTTTTCCTTCCAGTATAGTTTTTTTTGTATCACTCAATGTACCAAAAAAAATATACTGAGCGATGTTGCACCAGTTTTTGTTATTGATATTAAAGTATTTGACAACGATTGCTTATGCCACCAAAGCGCTAGCATTTGTTAGTTTCCCATTAACTTTAAAGCTGAACTAGATTTAATATTGCAAAAAAAAATTTATAAAGCCTCAAATTAGACCTAAAAGATGTGATCTGAAAGAACCTGAACTAAGTTTTATTGTATGCAAAACTTATATCTAGTCTATCTATGACCTTTCCAAATTTAACACCAGCTTTAATTTAAAGTGATTTTATTATTATTTCCTTTCTATATAAAAAGCAACATGAAAATCAAACTTGTATATTTTGTTTACAAAGAAAACTCTTAAATTTTTATGTCTTGTACAAGTTTTGTTTGTTGCCACCACCAACCAGCCTCTAGAGAGTGTTCTATTGTATTTTGTTGTTGCTTTGATGTAGTTTTTTTTATATATTTATTGTAATTGTCTCTATAAAACAGGCTTTATGTTGTGGCCATTATAATCTTTATGCTGAAATCTTTTAAAATCTGCTAATAATACAATTAAGCCATCACATCACATCATGGTTGTTTATGTTGCCACAATGTAATGCAGCAAAAAAAAATGGCAATAGAGTAAAGCGCGCCACCAAACAAGGAAAAGAGCACCAAACAACAAACAGCAACATTGACAAACAAACCAAAAATTACCAATGGTTTATTAGTTGACTTTTCAGAGAGAAAGAAGACAACAAAAACAGAATTAAACCACAAGATCCAATTTTTTAAACGATTTTATTTTCGGTGGCCAAAGCCATTCTTTTTTTTTTTTTTTTTGGAGCAAAGACGCACTTCTTTCTTTCTAGTCACATTCAGTCAACATTCATTTAGCTGCTTTTAGTTATTTCTTTATTTGGTTTTCTTTTGGCCAAACAAACATCGTTCAAACGAACAAAATAACCAGCAAGCCAAGCACCACCACCAACCAACAAGCCAGCATTTGCTTAATCAAGGCAACAAAAATGATCATGAATTCCAAACAATATAACACGGCAACAACATGGACAAAATTACAGACTCCATCAAATAATCTATTTTTCCGCTTTTTTTGTTGTTGTTTGATTTTCCGATTTTCCTCTTTTCTAGAGTGCTTGAGATGCCTGCATTGGGGCTGTTCGAAAAGACAAAAGGTTGATTTTATTTATTTTAAAAGAAAGTTAATTACTTTTACTCCACAGCGTTATAAACAATAGACAGTTTTTTTTGCTTCTTTCTATTAATCGCGTTTTTTTTTCACTGGCTGCCTGCCATTAAAGTTGTTTCTTTTGTAATCAAATTTTATTCAGCCATAATGAAACCAATGAATTTTAGTTTTGTTTGCATGATTTGGTTTGTTTGTTTTTCTGCATGTTTTTCTTGGAAAATTGCATTTAAATTTTATAGTTTTTCATTGTTTATTTATTGAACACAATATCCGCAGGCTTTCATAAGAGAAGACATTTATTAATAGTCGTTTTAAGGAATATACCTATAAAGAAATCTTCTGATATTGGTTTACTATCAGTTTAAAAATGTTTTTCTAAAAAGAGTTCTTCAAAAAACCGAATACAAAAAACAGTGTATTGGCAGACAACCAGTCAATAGGAGAAATTTAAGAAACAGAACCAACCCGGTGGTATACCCTTTTCAGAGAAAATAAAAATTTTTCAAAAGCGGTTCATTAATGACGTGGTTCTTAGGAAACAACTACAGTCGAAATTTGATATTTTTTCGTAACTAAGGAACGGGCTGGGCTGTCCAATTTTATTACAAGAACCAGTAAAAAACTTAAAAAAACAAAATTACTTTTAAGCCCTTCTAATATTAATTTTTTATATATACTCAACGGTTTCGGAATTGTTCAGACCACAATAATGAAATATATATTTTTTTATGCAAAATTAGTTTTTTTATTTTATTTTTTTAATTTAAGCCAATTAGAAAATGGCAAAAACTTACAATTTTTTAGCTGATCATAAAGGCACATGTACAAGAAATAAAATAAGCTTTATTTCATGAAAATCGATGTATAAATATTGATTTTATTCACAATAAAGTGAAATTGCCTGATACTTGGAAAAAATTTCGTTTTTAAAAGGCTGCTCTACCAATTTGATCATAGCTTGGGAAGAGGTTGTCCAATTTTATTACAAAAATCACAAAAAAAAACTTGAAATAAAATTACCTTTAAGCCGTTTCAGTATAATTTTTTTTTCATATACGCAATAGTTTCGGAATTATTCAGATCGCAATGATGAAAAATATATTTTTTACGCAAAAGAATATATATCTTATTTTTTAGAAATTTATAAAAAAATTGAATATGGCTAAAACTTTTCATTTTTATCTACTGATCATCAGGGCTAGGACTTTCAAGCAACTAAAAATTGATTTTAAGAGCTTAAGAAATGCACCTAAAAATGAAAAATATGCGCAAGAATATGCATTTACCTACGAACAAAGTACCAAAACTAAAATAATATGAAAATATTTTCTTTAATTTTTTTATTATTTATAGAGAAAAAACATATCGACCCCTTAGCGCCAAATGATCGTAAGGGACAAAAACTAAATTTTTCAGAAGAAAGGTTTCCTATTATATTTAAGCATGATTTATATTCATAAACTGTCGCTTACGATCAAATTTTACAGCCTGTATTTCAATAGTTATCAACAAATTTAACATTTTAATGATTTTAAACTATGGATGGGAAGGCTCATAAAATTTTGATTTCAGTAAAAAATTAGTTTCTTGCAAAATGTCGCTTACGATCATTTGGCGCTAAGGGGTCGATATAACAAACATAATTGGGTCTATTATTTAATGCAACCGAAGTTTAGTTGCGTTATCAGTCGGCAACTAAAAATTATTGATTGCCAAAAAGGCACTAAATAGCAAATGAAATTGACAGCCTCAGCTGCCAGTTGTCATCAGTAGTATAATTTTCACCTACTGAGGCTCGGTTGCCATCAATAATCAGCATATTAATATTTTTTTAAAAAATTAAGAAATATGCATTAAAAATTGTTTATAACTCCAAAGATATGCATTTATTGCCAAAATATGCACTTACCACCAAAAAAATATGCAAAAATATGCAACTACAAATCGATGCTAAACTACTTAACCTTCCTATACTCACGCATACGGTCTGTGAGACCGACTTAGAGAACTAAAATTTTTTTTAATGAACAAGGAACGCGAAAGTGTTGTAATTTCTGTTAGCTTCATCATTCTTAATAAACTTCAATTTAGTGCCGTTTCAAAGTTTGTGCCAATAAGGCGGGTGTGCACAGCAATAATTGGTCTGCGAGACCGACGTGAGTATTGGCGTAACACATTTCCGTAGGTTATATTTTGCACATATATTTTAATTTAGTGTTATTTTTAGACTTAGATTTTATATTTTTTTGATGTTTTTTATCTATTAGGAATTTTACCATATTTTACAAGGACTGCCATCAAAGACTATTAGTCATATAAAAAAGAAGACTTTTTCTTTAAAACTTGTGCTCATATTACTAAAAACATACATTTCTAAAACTAAATGGAGTTCCATTAAAACTTTTTTAAGCTAATGTAAGTTTTGTAGAATCTACAAACAATGGTCTGACAGATAATTAGTCAATACTTCTTTATCTGTCACCACAAAAAACATGCATTTGCATGAAAGTCCGAGCCCTGCTGATCATAAAGGCACATATACTACAAATAAAATAAGCTTTATTTCATTTCTTAGTTTTATTTCATGAAATTCGATGTATAAATATTGATTTTATTCAAAATAAAGTGGTCACCCGATTTTTCCAGAAAATGCGAATATTTACACTATACAACAAAATAAAAAATTTTTAATAAGAAGGCTCTACAGGCCAGAGTACGAAAAAACGCAGCGCAGCGCTGCTCTTTTTTCCGCTTTACGCAAAGAGCGGAGCCAATTTATTATTGCGCTTGCGCTGCATCATTAATTTCGCGCATTAAAGGAGCAATCGCAAAAAGGAGCATTTGCCTTTGAGCTTTTTTGTTTGCGCAATGGGCAAAAAGAGCCAAAAGAGCACGAAATGCGCATGGCGCATTTACAGTAGTAAAAATTTTTAAAAAGCAGCGGGCGGGCATTATTTCCATGGATGTTATTGGATGCTGCCGTAGTTTTTTTTTTCAAACAATTTTTTAAACACACCGTACACAGAAAAAAATAAGTTTCGTTTTTGATAACAAAAATCCCGGTATTCAATAATTTTTTTTTTCAAATTTCCTGTGATAAAGAATTCCGCTATATTGATAGCAAAATTATTTCAAAAGAAAAAAATATAAATTAAAAATAATGTTGACATGCCTGGGATACGAACTCGGGCTTCCCGGTCGTAAAGCTTGCTCTCTGCAGCCTAGCCATGTCCCAGTTATATTTCTATGAGATAAAACTTGTTTTAAGTACTTTTGTATGAAAAGAAGAGATATAACCGGCATGGGGTAAAAATAAAAACAACGAAATATTGTATTAAGTTAATGACAAATGTTATTGAAATTCATATTTTTTTCAATAACATGGTCTTATTGGATATAATTCTTGTCTATTTTTTTCTGTGTATGTATGGCTGAGTCCAGATATTAATCTCAAAACGAATATAGCAACAGGTGGATAACTGGTTCCCAATTTCTGCTTGAAATGGGTCGGTAGTTCAGTTCGCACTTCCGGTTTATGGGCTGGACCTGAAGTTGGTTCGGTAGTACGGTTCATATTTCCGGTTCCGGTCTGGACCGGAAGTTGGGTTGGTAGTATATTTCACACTTCCGATATAAGGCCTGGACTGGAAGTTGGGTCGGTAGTACTATTCATATTTCCGGTTCCGGTCTGGACCGGAAGTTGGGTCGATAATGAAGTTCGAACTTCCGTTTTAGAAACCGGATCGGAAGTTGGGTCAGTAGAGTGGTTTATATATCCGGTTCTTCCAGTTCGGAAGTTTAACCCGTCTGAAATGTTCTACACAAATGTTCCTCGTAATGTTTTACATAAAAGGACTGAACACATCTTATAACTTAAACGTAACTCTTACAATATGCTCTATTTTTTAAAAGATTTCGAGTGCCGAGTGTTAATTGTGAAATAAGTACGAAATTAATCCTTAAACACATTTTAAGTTTTGAACGATTTCTAGAGTTCAAGTCAACTCTGGAGCTTGGATTTATTTAAAGACCATAGAAGAATTTTATAGTGAATATTTTTGTAGAATAATTCAGGCCGCCATATCACTGCTGGAGGGAAGTTTGTGCTCCTTTTTTGAGAAAGGGACAAAAAGGCCCATAAGAAGAAGAGTTACAGGGTTAAAAAGTTCTACAAAAATATTTTTCGTGGTGTTTTACATAAAAGTGCTGAACACTTCTTATACCTTAAACGTAAAGCTTAAAAGATATTCTATGGCGAGTAGTAATTGTGAATAAGTACGAAATTAACCCTTAAAAACATTTTAAGTTTTCAACGATTTCTAGCGTCCAATAGAGTTTGGAGCTTGGGTGTATTTGAAGAGCTGTAGTAGAATTTTATATCGAATATTTTTGTAGAACATTTCAGACCGCTATATTACCGCTGAAGAGCAGATTTTTGACCCTTTATTAAGAAAGAGACAAAAATATTCATACAACGAAAAGTTAAGAGTATTAAAATGTTTTACATAAAAGTGCTGAGCACATCTTATATCTTATATGTAAGGCTTCAAAGAATTCCTATGCCAGGTCACTATGGGTATATGCTATGTCTAATTTAAAAAAAAAATTAACTTTGTTTGGTTCAACCATACATTGTTTGCCACAACCATAATATTGATGT
The DNA here is from genome assembly GCA_956483635.1 of Panzeria rudis. Taxonomy (NCBI): domain Eukaryota; kingdom Metazoa; phylum Arthropoda; class Insecta; order Diptera; family Tachinidae; genus Panzeria; species Panzeria rudis. Next base: position 147,127,241 of record OY101448.1, on the reverse strand, counting down.
CGCAACCATACCACAACTATGTCTTTTCTGTGCATGCAAAGATTTATTAAAACTCAGTTTTTTCCCGCCACCTTAATGAATCACGTTTATTAGTAATATAAAAAACTAAAAAATAGCTGAAGAATCATTAAAATATTTCTGGCAACAAAAAAAAACAACTTAATGCAAAAACAACAATTGTCCAGAGCTAACAATAATTGCTATTTAAAATTACAAATAAAATTTGCATTAAATGTATGTATGAGCGTGAGTGTGTGTATAATCTAGTGTTAGTGTGCGTGTAAAATATACAATTTATATTTAGATAAAAAAAGAAAAAGAAAAAAGACTACAATGTTAAATAGTGAAAGTTCAATGGCGACTGCTAAGTAGAGTTTATTTTTTATTTTTTAAGAAAAATCGTTTTCAGTTGCATCTTCTTGTTAAATATGCACCTCTTTTAGTTGCTGCTCTAAAATGCTTGAAGGTACTCAATGTACAACAATCAAGCAACAAAAAAGTTTAAGCGCCCCACAAACATTTTCAACAAAAAGTTTACTTAAATCATGTTCATTTAATGTATTTTATTCCGCTTTTTCTGTTCATCTCCCTGTTTTTTCTTATTTTACTATTTTTTTGTAATATTTGTCGTTGTATTACAATTGAAAGTGTAAGTTGTTGGTGAGTGTGATTTTCTAATTACATGTAATATGGTAATTATTACAACACTAACTAACTAAAAATTATCAAACAACTACGCAAACAAATAAAAAAAGAGAGTTTTAAGCAACTCCAAACAAACAACAATCAAACGGAACAAACATGATAATTAAACTCAGTTTTAAAATTTGCATAAAATTAGACAAGACATTGAAATTGTTATTGAGGAAAATTAAATAATAAAACAATGGTCATGTCCACAAGTAACATTTCTGGTCAATTATTTACTCTTCCAGCAGTGCACAATGGGATGCTTGGGAAAATATACATATTAAAGACAATAATGAATTATAGCTTGTTTATCGACCTTTCACATACCCCCTGCCTGCCTCTTTTGCACATAGTTATACTGACTCGGCATATCAAATCTTGTAAGCCTTACGTTTATGTTCTAAGATGTGTTTATGTAGAACATCATATTTAGAACATCACAAGAAAAATTTTTGTGGAACATTTTAACTCTCTAACTCTTCACTGTTTGGGTCTTTTTGTTCCTTTCTTAAAAAAGGGGGCAAACAACTTTCCTTCAGCGGTAATATAGCCGGATGAAATTTTCTACAAAAATAATTGACATAAAATTGTACTAAATGTATTTAAAGACACCCAAGCTCGAGCCTCAACTTGAAAGCCAAAAATCATTCAAAACTTTAAGGCTTAATTTTATACCTATTGGCAATTAGTATTCCGCATAGGCAAGGGAAAAAAGACCCATACATCGCAGAGTTAAAGGGTTAAAGTCTTCTACATTAATGTTCTTAGTGGTGATGAACACATTTTACACCTAAAACGTAAGTCCTACAAGATTTCCTATTTGGGGTCACTATACACTGAATTTTTCTTCATAAAACCAATGAAACAAAATCATTGAAATTTTTCATTAATCCAAAGATAATTTCACAAATCTAATGAACATTTCATTTTTATTGTGAAAGAATTTCATAGGTTGGATGGAAATTTCATAAATCCAATGAAAAAATTCATTAATATTGTGAAAGAATATCGTTGGTTGAGTTTCAATGGAAATTTTCGTTGGTTGAATTTTAATGAAATATTTCATTGGAATTATGAAATTGTCATTCAACCAATGAAATTCTTTCACAATATTAATGAAATTTTCATTGGATTAGTGAAATTATCGTTCGATTTGTGCAATTTTCATTGGATTAATGAAAAAATCTAATGAAAATGTTTCATTGGTTTTATGAATCGAAATTTTTTTCAATGTAGCTACCATATGTGCAAAAAAAGCTGGAAATTTAACTCTTCCTAAAATTAATACCAGATGAAAATTTTCAAAACGCCGACAAGCGTATAATATTTTTGGTGCCCTCTACCAGAATCAGCCGTTAAAGCCTTCTTATTTTGATTTTGTTATACAGTGTAATCGGCTTTCTTCGTTCTCAGTTTTTGTTATCTTGCTAATTATTTACCTTAATATTAAATTTAAACATTCTTTTAACCATATATTTCATCTTTGTGTTTGGAGAATGCTTTTAAACCTTTAACTTGAAAAACAATTTATCATAAATTATATTATTTTAACAAAAGTTTTGTTTACATTTGTTTGCAAATATTTAAAAAAAAATTTTGTTTTCTCAATAAGTATCCAAACATTTATTTTTAAAAAGAAATTAACAGTTACAAAAACTTTTTTATTTTAAATTTTGCTCGTTTGAAATTGTTAATGATTAAACGGGAAAAGATAAAAGATTGAATGAAGCGACTTGTGTTTCTGTGATTGTCTTTCACCTTCAACAAAAAATCAGCAAATACTAATATGGAATAACAATTAAATGATTAAAGATTATTTTTTTCAAAGCACTACTCTTTATTTAATTTAAAATCAATTATGATGCAAATAACTAATATATGAATTAATTATACAATAAAACGTTTGTTTAGTTTATTTAATGAATTACACTATACAACACTTGCGAACTTTTTTCAAAATTACCGGGTTCTGTAAACCGATTCTGTTAGAGGAGACAAACAAAAAAAAATATACATATGTCAACGTTTTGCAAGATCATATTGGAATTTTATTTTAGGGGGTTAAAGTTTCCCCCCTGATCGTGCAGCATATAGGTACATGAAACTATGTGTTCTTTAGATCTGAGGTGTAGAGTATGTTCATCAACTTTGTAGAAAATATTAGGGCAAACATTTTTCTGGAACATTTTAACCCTCTAACTCTTCGTTTTATGGGTATTTTTGTACATTTCCACAAAAATGATTCTCGTGTTTTTGCTTATAAAATAGCTGAACACATCTTATACCTGAAACGTAAGGCTTACAAGATTTTCTATGCCAAGTACGAATTATGCAAGAGTACGAAATTAACCCTTAAACACATTTTAAGTTTTGAATGATTTCTAGCGTCTGAGCTAAGTCTGGAGCTTGGGTCTCTTTAAAGACCCATGCAGAATTTTATGGCGAATATTTTTGTTGAACATTTCAGCTCGCTATATCGCCGCTGAAGGGAAGATTTTGCCCATTTTTCAGATATGTACAAAAAGACTCATAAAGCGAAAAGTTAGAGGGTTAGTGTTTCAGAAAAATGTCTCGTGGTGTTTTACATAAAAGTGTATATATTAAACGTCAGGCTTACAAGATTTTCTATGCCGAGTACTAATTGTGAGTAAGTAGGAAGTTTTTTTTTTTTTTTTTTTGTTTTAAGAGAAGTAACACAATCAGGCAATTAATGCCTACCAGTTAAGTAATTAATGTGTTACGTTCTTTGGGAAATGGTTAGTGTAGAGAGAACAGGTGGTGAAGCGGAAGAGAGATACAAAAGCTTAATTCCTTTACAATCCTGCTATTGCGCGTTATTTTTTGTTTTTGTAGAACAGTGTTGCGAGCCCCACTGGTGTCAAGTAGAGGCATTGAGCTGTTTAAGCTGTGTAGATATTTTATAAATTCTTTTACTTCGCGGATGGTTCTGCTACAATACCGACGAAGGAGGGTGCTGTGAAGTGCATTAGGATATGTTAGTATTAATCGCTGCCGGTACAGCCAAGGTGATCAGTGCTTCATCACTTCAACAGTCCAACAACAACCAACACAAAAATACGCCAAGGCACATGAGGAAAATGCATGATGTTGTTTGCCTGCCGGAAACTAGTCTTAAACTGAAGACCTCAGGGTTTGTAGTCAAACGCGCTAACGACTTAGCCAAGAGCACCCTCAAACATAGTTAACCCTTAAACATAGTTTAATGGCGTTTTCTTTTCTAAAACAAACGTGTATCATAACTGTTACATGTGATTTGGCAAAATTGTTAAATGTTCCACTGATTTTTAAGAAGTGATGTATATTGACGTTTACAAGAGAACACAATTCATTTTTTTTTAAACAATTACAAAATCAGCTGTTAATATAGTGCTGCACTATAATGCCCTTTTAATTAAAATGAGTGTTGAACATGCAACCTTCTTATTTCTTTCTAATGGCAGCATTATGAGAAAAGAACGCGTCACACTTTTAAAATAACACATATTTTTCAGAAAAGAATATGAAGATATGTAAAAAGCAGAATAATATGTGCAGCATATTGCGCAGAAAAGAAAACGCCATAAATTTTAAATGATATCTGGCGTACAAGTTGAGTCTGGAGCTTGGTTGTCTTTGAACACCTATAGTAAAATTTTATGGCCAACATTTTTGTAAAACATTTGATCCCCGCACTCCCCATTTTAGGGGACTTTTTTTGCGATTTGTTAGAAAAGAACCAAAAATTACCGTTATGTGGGGGAGTAAGAGGGTAAATATGTTTCACAAAAATATTAGCCCTAATATTATCTACAAAGTTGCTGAACAAGCCCTATACCTCAGATGGAAAGAACACATAGTTCCATGTAGCGATATGCTGCACGATCAGGCCAAAAAGGGGGAAACTTTAACCCCCCATAAAATAAAATTTCGATGTGATCTTGCAGAACACCGACCCACTTATATATATATTTTTTTTGGTCTCCTCTACCAGAATCGGTTTACAGAACACCGTAATTTTTTTTCCTGTTGTACAATGTTATTGATTCCCCCGAGGGGCTACAACTGACATCGTTATTTGTTATGATTTTCTTTCATGTAGAAGTGAATCTTTTTTTGAAATGTTAAACATTTTTCTAAATTATTTTGAATTTATTTAAAATCAACTTGAAATAATTCTGCTCTGCTTTTCCGAGGTGGATTGTTTATATTCTAATTTATAAATAGAAGATTTATATATGAGCAACATTTGAGATAATAGTATTTTGATTAATTAATTGTATTAGTTTACCTTATCACATCGACGCACACTTTATGATAACTAAAAGATTTGATATTTAAGACTTTCTTTTGCTTTGGGCTTCACAATTTTACTTTGTTTTAGTTTCTTTTCAATAGTTCCGTATAATTAAATGTAAAATTTTTCTTTTGTTTTTACTTTTTGTTAGATGAAGTAATAAATCTTCGAAAAACAAGGTTTATTGTTTAGTCATTTCAAAAACATAAAATACTTTTACTTTTAAAGGGAAAAATTATACTAAAAAGTTTTCAAATAAAATGTTAATTTTATTGTTTTAAAATAAATAAAAGTAAATAAATCAATTTAGCATTCTTTACAGTATCAGGATGTAAATCAAACATTGTTAAAAATGCTGAAGCCAATACTGAAATCATTTGATAATTAAAAAATTTAATTAAAAATATTTTTTAATAAATATAGTAAATTAGAACTACAGTAGGGGACAAAACCTGTTCACAGATTATCGAAAATTTATCAATCTTGGAAAACTCGTTTTGGACATAAATTTCAAAAGTACCTTAAGTCCTTTACAAAGATATAATTCTGCCAAAGCGATCGAAAGCTCGCAAAAAATCTAGGCTACCCTCGAGAGAAACTTCGAAAATTCGATTTTAAAAATATTTACGAACAAGCACCAAAAGTAATTTAAGTCTGCCGCAATCTCATAATTTTACTAAAGATATCCAAACACTCACAAAAAATCGTATTTAATCAATAAAAATCGAAAACTACGAAAAATGCCTTAAGTCCACTACGAAAAAATCCAAATGTTCCGAAAATTCGATATTTCAAACAACTTTGAAAATGCAATAAAAGTGAATAAAACCCACTAGAAACAAATTAGATAAGAGCTCTTGTTTATCGAACGGTGCTTCAAAGCCAATTGTGGGGCTCAATTAAGAACAGAAGATGGGATGATGATGCTCCTTAGTGACATCAAAGCAATGTGAGCTGTTTTTGAATGTTTTCTACGGAAATCAAGGAACTTATTTCTGATACCAACATGTTCTTACCCAGCAAAAATATCCGCCTACCGGAAGCAAGTTTGTAAGGGAGAGATTTCGGTACTCTCCCTTTGTATGGGATGTCGCACTTGGTAAGTCTGGAGATATGAACTTCTTTCTGCGCATTTTAGATGCATTAATCTCATGTTTTCTTTATATGTATATAATTAAAAAAATTTTTGCTCTTTATACCACAATTTAACATACACTTGGATACATTTTTTATTAGAAATTATTTTATGTTGTTTTTATATTTATTTATATATTACGGGCCATTATTACAACTTGACAATAGCTAAAAGCAGACTTTTGTCGGACGGATAAACAGCTTATCATTATTACCAAGTTACTTTAACCTACCAGGTAGGATGAACCTGACTTTAACTTATCGCTCACTTTCATTTAAAGTGAAGTTTTAATAAAGGTAAACCTTTTATTCGTCCGACAAAATCCTGCCTAAAAACTAAGCAGTAGCTTTAATTTGAAGAATAGTAATAAGATAAACAAGTACCACACCACTCATTACTTTGTAACCCATTAATATAGTACTACTGATTACAAAAATGAAGTTTTTGCTGGGATAGTCGAGGGCATAGCGCCGCAAAGCAGATTTTCAGCCCAGATTTTCCCGGAGAGTTTTTCTCTTCCCATTCACTTGTTCCAGGGGAAAAAATCCTCCTATTCTGAAAAGCCGAGGAATAAACAAATAAGGGAGAGGGAAAAACCTGCATCAGCTGTTTAGTGTTTACATTTTACTCTGCACTAACGCAAGAGTTTAGTAATAGAAATTAATAAAAAAAAATTTATGTTTTCATTGATATTAAGATTGTGTGTTAATATAAATATTTGTTTTTGCTTAAATAAAAAGTAAAATGCACTGTGTAGTCACTCAGAAGCTCTCGGTAGAATTTTATGCTGAGGAAGTGAAGCGAAAACTGGTTCAGTGCCAGATGCTGAAATCCCCAATCATTGTTTGTAAATTGGAAATCGTATATTTTTCAAACCGCAACAAATATCCCATTTACCTATAATGCGAACTTAAAAGAGCAAATTATTGAATGTGTTTTAAAACTTTCTTCCAAAGGCAGAAGTAGTTCATGTTTTTGAAGCGCAAGGCGTGGATAAAAATTCCTAAATCAAGAGATAAATACAACATTCCGGTGCTTATTTAAACTTGATGTCATAAATAAGTGCTTATTCTATTGTTTCGCAATATTTTTTTATTTGAATTTTAAGTTTTTGTACTAGTTCCCTTCAAAATGTTTGGGGGGAAAACTCACACAAGAATTTTTCCCTCTCCCTCATATTTAGAATACTTACTTTTTTCCTTGGGAGTTTTTTTCCCGGGGAAATTGTAATTTATAATAGGAGAAATGGGAAAAGAGAAATTTTTCCCGGCAAGATTTTATCTAGAATAGGGGAATAGGGAAAAAACTCCAGGGGCTTGTTATTCATAATTGGACTCGTTAGTAGCAGCGTCTTAAATACTGGCAACTGGCCCGGTTTGTTGGACTGTTAATTGTCTGTTGGACGGTTCAAAAACAACCCACCAAAAAATATTCGACATTCAGAAGCACAAAAAGCTATTAGAAGCAACGCATTGCATATTTAAGAACAAATGCTTCCAAAAATGCTTCTACAAATGCACTAAAGTTTGCAAAAGCGCACGAGCGAACAGGCACGAACACTTCTTAGCTTTTGACGATAATTTTAAAATCCAAAAAATATAGGCAAAGCAACATATGTATGTATTTAAGATTTAGCTTCTCTCTCTGACGATAGTGCTTTTTGGAAGCACTAACGTAAGCGAGAACCTTAAAATATGTTTTACGATTCTATGCACGAACAGTACACACACATTAAGTATGAACGAACAGTACATTTTAAAAATAGCGTAAAGTAAATAATATTAAAGTAATGTATTTGTAAGAGTAAGCTTATGTTAACTTCGTGCTGCCGGTTTGCAACAGTGTTTTTGGTTGAGTGGTTGGTGCGTTGGATTTCAAATCAGAAGGTCTAAACACCTTCGATACTAGTTGAAGTTAAAATAACAAAAACAGTGAGTAAAAATACAAAATTAATAAGTAAAGATAAGAAATATTAAGCCTTCAACATGTCGTTAGCCCATTTGAGAACACGTCCATCCATCATCCTCGTCAATCTATATCGAACCATTTATTCCATATATTTTCAGTTTTAGTGCTGAAAATTTTGATGATTTTCAGCACTAATATAAGCATTTTGTGGATACAGAAACTTTTAAGCGGCTCATCGTGAACAAAAATCATGCATTATAAAAGCGCGATTGCAAGTGATTCCGGTTTGTCCTTCCTTACAAAAATGCTTCCAGCTAGCAATAATTTTGGCTGGGAAACGGTATTGTAAAAAATCGAAAGTATACAACAATATTAACAAATTCCACTTTAAATTGAGATTTAAAATACTTTTACTCAAAATAAAAGTAATTTTCCAACATTATATAATCAGCTAGTGATTTTAACTTAAGTCGATTTTAATGACTTAAATCGCTTTAACAACACAAACTAAAAAAAGTGAAAAAAAAAACAGACAATGATACGATCAAAATTCATTTGCATCATTTTGACCAAAAGCTATTCTTTCTTCGACTTGCTGGCATGAAAACTTCAAAACCGCTACTTTGTATGACAATTAAATTCCACTCACTGCTTTCTTACGAACGCAAATAGTGAGAGATTTATAAAGATTTCAAAGTGATTAAAAAAAAAGCAGCCAAAAATTATTAACAACTTTCATTCAAAATAAAATTAATTTTGCTAATAAAAAGTTTTAATAAAAATACACCATTTTATACGCAATACCCCCAGAGAAAGAAAAAAAACACACGGATCATAATGTTTGGCTTAATTGAACAGAAGAAAGAAAAAACTTAAATATTAATCAGACGAAATTAAGAGAAAGAAAAGTATTTTTAAACAGAGTCAATTTTTTACGGGTATTATGATTGCAGGCAGGCATGATCACAGCAATGATTGTCATGAAACTAATGATTATGTTGGTGTCTATCTATTTGCTACATGTATTTATAAAACACCATTAAGCTGTAAAAATAAACAGGGTTACAAGTGATTTAAGCAACAGATAAATATAAAGATTGACAATTTTATATAACTTTTTTTACAATATTCACCTGTTCCATAGCCACCCTAATGTTGTGATTAGTTAATCAGTTTCTTTGTATGTGAAGCTGTTTTTTTAAACATTTGTTTTGACAAATTACTCTTAAAAATGGTGAACAATATTTCTTATAGCCTTTTAACTAAAACTCACAACAAAATTATACATATTTTTTTAAAGATATCTTTTGCTTATAAGCTGAAGAAAACAGATAATCTCTAATGATTTCATTTTACAAGCTTTAAAATGGGCCACCTTGTCTTTATACAAAAAAGGTGTTAGTCTAGCAAAAAATTTAAAAATGCTTACTTAGCGATTTTTTTTTACATTTTAGAAAGTATTAAACAGTATAATATAAAAATATTTAATTCTACACTGCCGATTAGGTGTAAACATTAAATTCAAGAGATTTAAAAAATAAAAAAAACTTCATTAGTGATTTGGCAATCAATCATGCGAAATATTATTGTTGGTAATTTATTTAATAAATATCTATTACAGATAACACTGTACAACACAAAAAAAATTATAATGACTGATTCTGTCAGAGAGCACCAAAAAAAGATATATTCGTATATCGGCGTTTTAAAAGTTTACATCTGGGATTCATTTCAGGGGAAGTTAATGAAGATTGCCGCTTTTGCACACAGTTATAGTGACTCGGCAAAAGAAATCTTGCCAGTCTTACGTTTGAGGTATAAGATGTGTTCAACACTTTTATGTAAAAAGACCACACAAACATTTTTGTAGAACATTTTAACCCTCCAACTTTCGTTGTATGGGTCTTTCTGTCGTTTTCTTAAAAAAGGGCAAAAAACGCCTCTTCAGCGGCGATATAGCGGCCTGAAATGTTCTACAAAAATATTACCCATAAAATTCTACTATAGGTCTTCAAATACAACCAAGCTCCAGCCAGACTGAACTTGAACTGCAGAAATCGTTCAAAATTTAAGTTATAAAATGTGTTCAGCACTTTTATGTAAAACGCCACGGTAAACATTTTTGTGAGACATTTTAACCCTCGCAACTCTCTCTTATATGGGTCGTTTTGTCCCTTTCTTAAAAAAGTGGCAAAAACTTCCCTATAGCGGGCTAAAATGTTCCATAAAAATATTAGCCATAAAGTTCTACTATATACGTTGAAAGACACCGGAGCTCCATACTCAACTTGAACGTCAGCAATCATTCAAACTATAAAATTTGTTTAAAGATTAATTTCATACTTATTCACAATTATGTTTAAGATGTAAGATGTGTTTAGCACTTTTATGTAAAACACCACCAGGAACATTTTTGTGGAACATTTTAACCCCTTAAATTTCCCTTCAGCAGCGATATAGCAGACTAAAATATTCAGCAAAAATATAAGCCATTAAATTCTACCACAGGTATTTTATACACACAACATCCAGACTCAACTTGAATGCCAGAAATCGTTCAAAAATGCAAATGCGCTTAAGGGCTAATCTTGTACTTATACACAATTACCCAGCAAAAACTTTTCTTACTGGTAGGCAAAAAAGTATATGAGGATTTAAGTCGTAACTACTTACAATTTGACTCGATAACTACTTATTTTTGTTTGAGAAGTCCAAAAAATAAGGGGTACCCCTTACAAATGTATTTACATTGTCACAGCAATTAACTAGTTATTATTTGGCTTACTTGAAGCAAAAAAATAATTAGCCAAATAAACAAACTAAAATTAAAAGAAAAAATTATACGCATTATGTTTTATTTATATTTTTTCAATTTTATTTTATTTTTATTTTTTTGACCCAGCTGGGATACGAACCTGTGCTCGTTCAGATATGAAGACAAAAACTTTACACACTCAGCTATTGGTGACTTACAAGTTTAAGCGACAAAAATTAGTTTTTATATACAAATACATGTTGACTCAAAAAGTGGTTCGTCTACTTATTTTATTAATAATTACATATCAACAAATTGTAACTACTTTCAGATAATGAGAAAAATACGTACTAATTTTATTAAAAACTATGTAGTAGTTCTAATATAAAGCATAGTAATAAGATAAATAAGTGCCACTCATTACTTAGTAGCCCATTAATAAAATGTGTTCAGTACTTTTATGTAAAACATCACGATAAAAATTTTTATGAAACATTTGAACCCTCTAACTCTTCGTTGGGCGGGTCTAATTTTAACTTTCTTCAAAAAGGGGGCAAAAAACGCCCCTTCAGCGGCAATATAGCGAGTTGAAATGTTCTCGAAAAATATTCGCCATAAAATCCTATTGTGGGTCTTCATGGACACCAAAGCTGCTTGACTGCCAGAAATCTTTCAAAACATAAAATTTGTTTAAGGGTTAGTTTCATATATATTCATAATGCATGCCTTACATTTAAAAAAGATGCGTTGAGCACTTTTTTTTCAGGAAAAAGGAACTTTTATGTAGAGCATTGCAGCCAGCTATATCGCCGCTGAAGGGCAGTTTTTTGCCTCTTATTTAAGAAAGGGACAAAAGCACCCATAACACGAAGAGTTAGAGGGATAAAATATTCCACACAAATTTTCCTTGTGGTATTTTACAAAAAAGTGCTGAGCACATCTTGTACCTAAAGCGTACAACTTACAAGATTTCTTATGCCGAGTCACAATAACTATGTGCAAAATAGGGGGAAATTTAACTCCTCTTAAAATTATTCTTAGATGTAAATTTTCAAAACGCGGATAAACGTCCATACCAGAACGGATTCAGCTTGATATCTATTAACTGACACATATTATTTTACAAAATTTCTTTTAGAAACTCAATAGAAATGAGGTATAATTTTTTTCCTTATATCCCATTTTCCTCCCCCTGTTCCCACTCCTGCCTTTAGCTATTATTTTTTGGCCAAATATAATAAATTAAAACCTTTAAACTAAAGTACATACATCTTACGAAATTACATTTTCACCACTTCAGGAGTAGATTTCGGTGCTTATGTATGTCATCATTCCGAAATTTACCTTATGGCCAATGAGTGTACTCGCTACACTCAAAAACACTTTTGTTGAAAATTAGATCGATAATAGTCGGCAACACTTTACTGATTATTATCAACCTTAAACTAGACAAGCATTCTCTTTGTTGATTTTTGAACAAAATATGTTTAATACAAAAAAATAAAACAAAAATGGCTGCGAAGCGATTGGCTATCTGCAGCTTCGAACATTATTTTCTTAACATTATTTTCTTATATATTCAATGGTTTTGGAATTATTATTTATTATTTGTGCAAAATTAAAAAAATTTTTAGTTTTTAATAATTTCTAAAAAAAAATCCAAAATTGCAAAATCTTACCAATTTTATTAACTGATCAGAAATCTACATACACTACAATTAAAATAAGCTTTATCTTATGAAAATCGATGGACAAAAATAGATTTTATTCAAAAGGCCTTATAATAAAACATATAATTTTTTATTACAAAAAAAATTTATAATCTTCATACACAAAAGCATCTCCATTTTAGCAGTTTTAAGGAAAAAGTTAAATTTTATCCATCACAATTTTTAATCGCCCCTTTAGGGTGTGTAAGCTTTATTTTGTTTGCGTTTGTGTCATAATTATTATGATTTTCTTTTCATTTTAGTTTTGATGTTGTCTATTGTTACTCGTATAAGATGCTCATCAGATTAAGACACAACTTTTGTTTGCTTAATATTTTAAAGGCCTGAGATATTTACTTTAGTTCATTTGGTTAATTATTAGTTTTTCAAATAACGAAAGATTTTTATAGCGTTTGGTTTTTTAATATAGAAAAAAATTCTTGCAAAAAAGCTACAACCAAGTATAAAATTGTTGGGTTTTTCCAAGCATGTGACGAACGAAATCGCTTGTGCAAGCCCTTTCTTGATTTTTGTGCTTATCTCTCGCTCGCTTACAGGGAAGCAGAAGGTATTGCAAAGACTTTCGTTATACTAACAAAATATTTATTTGTCAAGTTATAGGTACTGTAAGCAGAAGTATTGCTTATCTCTTTTACAAAACTTGCTTATATGCAAGCTGCATTTTTTTTCTGGGAACTCGCATTTTAAATTTCGTTTTAGCATTTTGCGTTTATTTTGCGTTATTTTTGACCCGATTTAGCTGCTCATTGACTATACCACCCCGAGACCAACATTCTCCAGGGACTACAGTTTCTACACACAGAAAAGTTTCATATTAAAATCGTCTAAAAAAAGGTTAATTTAACATTTGTCGGTAGTGATTTTTCTGGCTGACTGACTGATTTTACAATAACCTTCGAATTAGTGCTGGGATACTATCGATAGAACTATCGATACTATCGATAGTTTTAAAATATCGAAAATATCGATAGGAAAAAAATATCGATATCGATATTATTATTTAAAATGCAGCTTTGAAAACGTGTAATACTAAATTTAAACGATCAAATAATTCATGAAATTTTCTGCATGAAACTTATTTTATTTGCATATTGCAAGCACGGAAAAACAAACGGGGTAAAGAAAATTTACAAAAAAATCCGAAATTTTATTTCCTACCACTTTTTCATCCCTAATTTTCGTTTTCCATTCTATTAGCAAATAAAGTTTCATACAATAAAGTTCACGATATATAAAATAAATCAATTTCTTATCAAATAGTTGATGTCTCTTATCCTTCTAATATTATAAATGAGAAAGTTTCCATGTTTGGATGTCTGATCCACTATCACGCGGAAATCGCTAAATGGATTTGGATGAAATTCGGCAGACGAATAGCATATGGCCCAGATTAAGAGGTAAAAACGGGTAATAATTGGTACTTTTTATCAATAATATTTTTGTTTAACCGTTTAGTTAAGTTCTACTTATTTACTTATTATTTTTTGAATAATATATTTATGGTTTTCTTTTCAAATTAATTATTAAAGTTTTCTTACTCAAGTACAAACATACAGTCGATAGTAACATCGATAGTGCAAAATATCTTTAGTATGCCAGCACTACTTCGAAGTACATTTCTTCTTTTGAAATCACTATATTTCATATTCATTTAATATTCCAGTGCACTTAAATCGAAATTAATACGAAGAAGCATGTTGAATCAAAGTTATTTCAATTTGAAACAACTTGAATTTGATGCTGAAATAACACGAGGAACAATGTTGAATTAAAGTTATTTCAAGTTGAAACAACATGAATTAAATTTAACCATTTTTTTATTATTTTAATTACGTGATGTGTATTAGCGTACGCTTCATTCAGATTTGTGTTGTAGTTGGCTGCCCCAACCAAGATTTGAGCTCGGGCCACTTGCATGCTACACTCTAAAACATTACTTTAAATTTACGATCATATATTGTCTAAATTTGTGTCTAAAAATTCTCCTTATTTTATTAAAGAAAAAACCTTTCAAATTAAACATATTTAGTCTAAGTGGAAAAAATTTAACATAAAGTATAATACGGCTATGGCTGTATGGTAGCTACGTCAGACTATCAGTCAGGAGGTCGCGATTCAAATCTGCACGCAGCCAATCGCTTTTTAAGTAAAAACATGCGGATAAAATAATGTGTGTCTAATTTTAGGTCGATAATAATCGGTAAAGTGTTGCCGACTATTATCGACCTAATTTTCAACAAAAGTGTTTTAGAATGTAGTCAACGCGCTAACCTATGGACAACATCTAATATGCTCCAATAATGCTTGGCATCCCTTAATGGATTGACGAAGCATTTAAATATCACCCAGATATGGATGCGTGGACAAGGGGGCAATGCAGGCAACTGCATTGCTGACGAGCTAGACAAAAAGGAAAAGACACTAACGGAGCTAGACATTGATGCCTTCTACTTCCGGGCTGATTTGACACTGGCTGATCTGGCCCAGGCTGATCTGGATGGACTATGGACGAACTCCATCCAAATCAGCCTCTTAAGGCTCCAGAAGACGCACATAAGAGACATCGTTGTAGCGACCACAGGCTCCTGCAAAACTGGCAACCACGCCAAACTAATAAACCATCCCTTTTTCGTCATAAGACAGCAATCTCTCTTCTTTTTTTCTCATTTGTTCTTCACTATCACTTACATATCTCTTACACTTTACCTTTACCTCTCTTCTTTCCTTTCTTTACAGGTAACGCAAAAGCACCAATCCTGGACCAAGTGAGCCAAAGCTGCCTGTCTAACCTAACCTAACATTAAAGATTGCCTATTACATTTACTTTCGGCGCAAAACAAATGAGAGTTGTAACTAGATATGTTTAGCTTCAGCTTTGCCATAAATTCTACATCAAAATCATTCTAAAAACCAAACATCAAAACAGCCCCTCTATACTAAATGTATCTTGAAATAACAAATAAGTGATGACGAAAATATATTTAACAGACTCTGTAACTTTCTATTTTAAGCAGTTTTGTTTTTTTAATTTTGTAAATAAACTTTGGCAAATTCTTTTATTTTAGTTCGAGTATGATGTTTTTTCTTTCATCTTCCTGTTATTGAACTTCTTGTCTTCAAGATATTCATTTAATTCAATCACCTTTATTAAAAAAAAACTTTCATTTGTTCCCCGGAAACTAAAATTGTTACTTTACCTTCGACTACAAAAGAAAACAAAACAGAAAAATTTAGCAAAAAATAAGCGAAAGTTGTGTAAAGTGTTAGTTAGGCTGCTTAATTATACCCTTTTTTCATGTATAGTGCGAGTCAAATCTAATAATACTTGCTTGAGTTTAATTTGACACATTCTTTAATAAATCGTTAAGCTTTTGGTAAGTGTTGCCAAAACTCTTATTGACATTAAATGAATAGTTCACTTGTTTAATGTTACATGTCTTTCAATGAATTCATTATAACTGTATTCCTAAGAGAAGAGATTTCTTTGGCAAATAGTTAAACAAACAACTAAATAATAGTTACAACGACTATGTTGTTTAACTTAACAATACATAATTAACTAAAATCATGTATTTGTTTAAAGGTTATTTATTTATTTTAATTTTGCACGAAAAACACTCAATTTATGTGTACTTTAACAAAAAAAAAGGTATTGTGAAAGAGTTCAATCTATTTTAATAACAGTTTGACGACGAAAAAAGTGCTAAAGCAAAATATATGTACAAGCCAGTATACAACTTCTACGAGTCAGAAAAAGTATGTTCTCTTTTGAAAAAGATTTTGCTACTATTAGTTCCTAAAGATGTCAATCGTGCGACTACACAGAAAAAAATTATTTCCGAAAATTTTCAAATTAACTGTTTGCTCAGAAACATTTTTATTTTCAAGTAATATTTTAACTAAATCAACGTTTATTTTAATTGGTTTTATTTTCTTAAAAAAAATGCTATCGATGAGATTTTAAATGAAGTTACCATAAAATAGCAAGAAATTCTACATGTCAATTGTGTATAAATAAAATAAATTTAGTTTGCATGTGTGAAAATTGTATAATTTGTCTGAGTATGCGACATTGTTTTATGAAAATTAATTGATATTTTTTTTAATTTCAATTAATTTTTTTAAATTGATATATGTAATATAATTTTAATTGAAAAAGTCGAAAATATTTTCAATTAATTCTGTTGAGTTAATATTACAATTTTCGTGATTGGTTGAAAATTAATTGTATTTTTAATTGTATCTTCATTTTTCTTAATTGAATCTTGCTTTTAGTTTTTTTTTTCTATGTATATGGATTATTCATTTTAATCGACTCGCCAATTGTTCGATTAATTAATTAATCGAAATTTACGTTTTTAAATTATTCGAACAATCGAGTAAAACTTTTATTTCATTCGAGTTATTCGAGTAAGTTTTACTGCTAAAAATTATTCGAGTTAATCGGAAAATTTTTGAATTACTCGATTTTTGGTAAATTTTTGTGGACAAAAATAAAACTAATCAGATTTTTTTTCGAGTTTTTATACATTTTAATAATAAAAACAAAAGAAAAACAATATTTCTACATAAATTAAATGATAAACTGATCATTTAAAAGTTTTTTTACTATTCAAATGTTTCGGTTGGAGAAAATTTTGCGCCAGGAATTATTTAATAATATTCAGAACCGTTTTGTATTCAATGCGGAATAAAAATAATCAGAATTGGCATAGAATTGTTATGATAAATATTAACTTGTAGAAATAAAGCTTTTATAATTCCGCTTTTCATTTCGCATAGAGAACGGAACAGGACAATTCGTTCAATAGTCGAACAAAATAGATACATTTAGTCCTAAAAAAATAATGCTTTTTACTAATTTCATAGAAGATATTTTTTCGATTGAACATTGCCCCTATTATTAAGAATAATCTCTCAATAATCGTTGATACTGGAGAAATTGAGAAAAGGTGAATTAAAAAGCATTTCCAATTTATCGGAGCAATTTTTTGTTTTTCTCTAGATCCATAAAGTAATATTTTATATGACAAAAATAATTTTTTGCTGTTTGATTTTGTGAATGTTTTTAATTTTTCGTTCAATTTCGCCGTTAGATTACATTCGATACATATTTTAATACGAACAATCTAGGAAACTAAGCTGCTCACGAAATATCTTCTTTACTTAAAATAATTTTTGTTTGATGATTAGATTTTCGAATTTGAAGTTGGATTCTTTCTCCCTAACTATTATTGTTATATACTTCATTATTAAACTTAATTTTCTGATCATGCGGTTCGATTGCATGGCACATTTCATATAATTTTAAAAATGTTGCCATCTTTTATTAAGAAATCTGCAAAATCTCATTAAAAAAAAAGAAAATTTAAATAAATTCCGATTAAAGTAGAAACCCGATTAAATGAATACCCTAGAATATACCGAACGATTTTTCGTCATAAATTCTGTTAATTTCGACATTAACCCAATAAAAATTTATTGAAAACGCAACCAACGCCAGGCTTCATTGGATTAATAAAACAAGTTTCGTTAAATTTATTTTGATAAAAATTTCACTAAATATGTGAAAAAGATTTATTGATCCAACGTAATAATTTCGCTAAACTATAAAATTATTTAATTATTTTGAAACAAATTTTTTCTATAATTTTATTGAAATCATTTCATTATTTTAATAAAATCATTTCATTATTTTAATAAAATCATTTCATTATTTTAATGAAATTATGTCATTATTTTAATGAAATTATGTCATTATTTTAATGAAATTATTTCATTATTTTATTGAAATCATTTAATTATATTAATGAAATTATTTCACTGTTAAATTAAATTATTTCATTGTTTGAATCAAATTATGTCATCATTTTAATGAAATTATTTCATTGTCTTAATGAAATTACAACATTAGTAAGCAGGCTCATTAACTTAACTGTTTTATTGAGTATTTTAATTTATTGAGAATTCCATGCTGCAAATACGTACGACAGACATTAAAGCACATCAGAAAAATTTTAATGTTGATGACCGCTCACAGTATCTAACTCAAGAGGCTTATTCTGAATTGCGATGCGAAAGTCAATGCGATCCGAAAATTATAAATGCGAACAATTGCTGTTCTGTGTTACGATGTTCGTTTTTTATTCGCATTTAAAATCTTAATTACGCAACTATTTTATAAATTAAAGTAGATAGATTTTATAATCCAAACTAACAAAAAAAATAATTTTTAATTTTAAATCTGACGTTTATTTGTTATTTTTTGACCAGTGTTGCCCCGATTGAAATAAAATTAGAATGCGAATGCGAGTCTTATAGAATACCAAATTTCTTTCGCATCATTCATTTGCGCATCGCATTGACTTTCGCATCGCAATTCAGAATAAGCCTCCAGACTCTTGATTTTCATCACTTGCTTTATGAGCAACGTCTTAGCTACTTCAGTCAACACCACTATCAAAATCTATTTCATCGTTCATTCATAAATGTGAAATACGTTCCATTGAAATTATGACATTCAAAAACTTTTTTTTTAATTTTTAAAAGTACATATCGTCCCTACCATGTCAAACTGAAATACACATGAGTACTGACGTTGGAAGTGTGCTTTCGAAAGTGTCGCTTTCTTTCTATAATAATCAATTTGGATTTACAAGCAAATACGTTAGAAATAATAATATTAATTATAAAAAGTCTTTATCAAAGAAAGTTTCAAAACTTTTTTTATTGAATCAACAAATTTCCATAAAACAGTATACAATCATGTTTATTACAAGATATTTAAAAATTTTCTTCTGTGTACTTGTAGATATTTGACAAAATATCATTCAATTCTCTTCACTGCTTGTGCTCTAAGAGAAAGAGCAAGTATGTACTGTATTCGAAAAAGAAAAGAACTTCACATGCATAGAAAAACTTACTCGATGCAGACCTCTAGTATATACTATATCACTGGTGTTCCTAACACCATATCTACTAAGAACAACTTCAATATCTGAAATTCCTAAATTTTCAGTTTCTATTGTATTTTCTTTAAAAATATTGATAGAAATAATAGAAAAAGCAAATTAGTTTGGTATGAAACTCAAATTTTTATAAAATTTTTTTCAGTTGAAGAAATCCTGCTCTGTATTAAACTGCTGCAAATTGACCATTCATCATGCCTTTTATGGTTTATTGGGTCATAGGAAGAGAGTTTGTTTGGAGGAGAGAAAATAAGGAACTTAAGCCCAAAACAGTTTTCAATGATGAAACATTGTGTGCGATTCACATTTTTAACTTTTCGTGTTAAAATCTTTTCTTGTTTTTGATAGATTCTAGTTTTTATCACTTACAAAAAGCGTGACATTTTAAGTGGAAAGTTGAAGAGAGAACAACAGAAACTAAAAGCAGCGAAAAAGTCATGTACAGCAAAGAAAAAAATAATAGATTTTGTACCAAAAAAAATTACTTTTGTTGAAAAGTGTTACGAAAATAATTTTCTGTGAAAGATTCAAGTTTGCAAAGTGTTGAAATGTAAATGATTTGCTGGAGTTTTTTGTAATTATGTATTTTATTTTTCTTTGCCTGTTTGGTATAAATTATATGCTGGCTCACGTTATTACCGTGAATCATGCGTGATAACGTGTAGTTAGTCGTGCATGAATAATAATACGAATATTGTGCATGCATAATTATACCAGAGATGAACACTTTTTTAATTAAATTCTCATCCTCCATCATCTAGTTATTGGTTATATTTATGAAAATTCTTGACCTAATTTTATGTTAAACATATTTTGGTATTTGATGGAAATCTATATTAAAAACAGAAGAATTTAAACGTAGAAGCTTTGACGTGCAGAATACTTTCGCGTTGTAATACTTTCATCGGCTTTATGAAAAGTGGCTCCAAACCAAAAATGTAAAAATAGCCCATAAGCTTGCTATTGAAAACTATAACAGACATTTTGGGAGCTACTTATCATTTTTCAGTTTTTCAAATGAAAATTTTGTAAAAAGTGTTGAAGGGAAGAGGGAGGGGAGGGGTATAGACCCTTATTCAAATAATCTTTCTTTCGAATAAAAAGAATAATGTAAATTCTTCTTAATTTATTATATTTTCCTTATTTTTAATTCATACGATAATTTAATGTTACAGACTCATAATTTAAATAAATTCAGTAAAGTGCGACTTTGACTCGCACACGAAGGGTTCCGTACAAATACACATCCATAAATCCCAATTCGTTTTTGTCCTTTTTTCTCATTTTGAACATTTCTTCGTTTTTTTATTTTTTAACTTTTTTTTGTTGATTTAGCGATATTTGTTGGTTTTGGCGCTTTTTTCAGTTTTATAATTTTTTCGTATTTTTGCGATTTTTCGTTTTTTGATTTTTTTTTTGTTTTTTGCCGATTTTTTTATTTTCGTAACTTTTTTGGTTTTGGCGTTTTTCGTTGTAACGCTTTTTGACGATATTTTTAGTTTTAGCGATTTATTTTAGTTTTAGCGCTTTTTTCAATTTTGGCGCTGTTTTCGCTTTTTGGGATTTTTGTCGGTATTTGGTGATTTTTTTTGTTTTGGCGTTTTTTTTTTTTGGTTTTGAGGTTTTTTCGGTTTTGTGATTTTTTTCATTTTTGGCGATTTTATCCGTTTTTTTTGACGATATTTTTAGTTTTAGCGATTTAGGTTTTAGTGCTTTTTTTCGTTTTGATGCCTTTTATCGTTTTTTTAGTTTTTTTGTCGATATTTTTTGGGTTTTTTTTAATTTTGGTGCTTTTTCTTTTTCTTTGTTCATTTAGGCGATTTTTCGTTTTGACATTTTTTTAATTTTGCAATTTTTTAGTTTTAGCGATTCTTAAAATTTCAAGAGATTGCCTCTTACGGGTTTTCTAAGTTACATAATAAAAATTACATTAACTGATAGAACACTCTTTAATGTTTATTAAAAATTAGTGTTAATTGCTCTAGTCTATTCTACAGACTACACTAATTAACACTAACTTTGAAAATTTTAAGTGTACATGTAGAAGTGTCTGTATATTACATTGGTATTTCAACATTTTTCGTTGCTCGCTTTAGAACACCCTGTACTTTTTAGCTGTCACATATTTGTTGTTGTAGTGGCCAAAGTTTTTCATGTTCTGTAAAAATTTCAGGTCCGTAGGTCTTATGGTTCTCGAAAAAACAGCCTGTGACAGACGGACAGCGTAGCGAAAACAATAGGGTTCCTTCACACTTTTGGTGTACGGAACACTAAAATGACTTGTTTCACATCAAACCAATAAATAAAGTGGTTGGTGATGACGATGATGTTACCAATATTAAATATTAAATCATAAAGAAATTAAAGTAATGCTTTTGCATATGATTTCTTCACAAGGGTTTGTTAGTCTTAAACTGTTGGGTAACTAATTTGAACTTTAAAGCTAAAGTAAAATATTTTTGTATACGGCCGTAATTCTATTAAAGCTACTTTTGTAAATACATAGTTCTTTATAAATTATACTTGCTTAAAAGGCCCTTCTTTTAAATATACTTTTTATACCCTTCACAAATTTTTTAATTTCTACAAAATTCGTTTGCGACACTATAAAGTATATATAAATAAGAAAGTATAAAAAAAAAACCCGATTACCGTCTGTCTCTTTGAGTTTCTGTCCGATGTTGAAATGTACTTTATGAAGACCCTAGATAACACACGCTCTTCAATTATGGACTAATCTGCTGAAATATGTGCGAAGAATTATGCTATTGGAAATCAGCGATATCCGTTCATGAATTACTGAGATATAACCAATAAAGGTGTTTTGCTTTCTCATGTTTTTCTTGTTTTTTATGACCTTATACTTCTGACGGCCCTCGATATTAAAATTATATGTCAAGTATAGTTTTATGACGTTTGCTGATAAAATTTGGAAGAATGACAATAAAACATCAAAAAGAGAAAATAGTTTGGAAAATCCAAAATTAAATGGGCTTCTATTTCTAATTCTACTGAAACGTAAAAAAAAAGGACTCGATCAGTGAAGTCTTTCGGTCGTTATTGTGACCACATACAGGATTCGTACATACAGACAAACGGACGTCCAAGACAGAACTTTTTTAAACAGTTTTTTAATTAGTTTAAATAATAAAAATGACATTAAAAATGTCATGAGTGTTAAAAATAGTATTTTGTGTGTGTATATATTTTTCACAAGTGATTGCACTATGATAATAATAGAGCCATTTTAAGTTTGAAAAGTCAGTAGTTTCGCGTGAAGTGAGAGTAGTACCCACCTCAATGCTTCGCTTATATCCAAAATGAAAAAAAAAATTGCCAATACGAAAAAAATTATTAAACGGAAAAACAGTCGCCAATACGAAAAAAAAACATCGAACAGAAAAAATAATATTTGCTAAAACGGACGTAAAAAATAAATCGGGGGTATTAATTTTGAAGCGGATATCCCAAACTTTTATTGCCGAAATTCCTTTATATTTGGCATAACTATAGTTCTAGTGGTTATGAATGTGTATGCAAAAAAATTTTGTTTGTATGATGTTTATTTGTCGAGTTATGGGGGGCGAAGGTGTTGTCGTTTTTGAATTTTTTTTAGTTATTGTTTCGGACTAGAAAAACATAAAACAAAAAAAAATTAAAATAAGTGATTCTTATAGGAAATCGTCTGATCTTTAAAAAAAACAAAAACATGACCAAATGATATTAAAAATTTTTAACTTAGACCTATTTTATTTTTTTTATTTATTTACCAAATCAGCCTAGGACGTCCTAATTATACTGCAAAAGTTTGATAATGGATCTCAATAAGTTTAAAAGTTATGCAAATTTCTTTACATGAACCCCACCTTTTAGTAATTGTTATAGAGAATAGGTATAAGATATCATGTAAACCTTACGGGCTATGTATTAGGCATGTTCAGCACTTTTATGTAAAACTCCACGAGAAATAATTTCATAGAACATTTTAACCCCCTAACACTTCGCTCTATGGGTTTTTTTTGACGATTTCTTAAAAAAGGGCAAAAAAAATTCCCTTCGGCGGCGAGATGGCATCCGCATAAAATTTTATTATAAGTCTTTGAAGACAATAAATTTCTAAACTCAACTGGAAAGCTAGAAATCAGTAAAAACTTAAAATGTGCTTGACAGTTAATTTCGTATTTAAAAAACGAACACACATACTGCTTAAGCCTTTTTCGGCTTTTCTGCAGAAACACCCAGGGTCTTAGCAGGAATCGAATCTGCGACCCCCGGCTAATAGTCTAGCACACTATCCACTACACTACGGTAGTACCCACAATTACTAAGTCTCTTACGATAAAATTTTATGAGAAACATTTTTGTAGGATATTTTAGCCCGCTATCGCGCCGCCGAAGGTGAGTTTTTGTCCCTTTTTAAGAAAGAAGAAGAAAATCCTAAAAACGGAAAAAATCGCCAAAACGAAAAAAGTCGCCAAAAATGGAAGGATTCGCCAAAACTAAAAATATCGCCTAAACGGAAAATATCATCAAAACGGGAAAAATTTTTTAAACAGAAAGAAGTTACAAGACTTTGGAATAAGACGCTTCAACAGCAAAAATCGCCAAAACGAAAAAATAATCGCTAAAACGAGAAGAATTGTTCAAATTGGAAAAAATCGCTAATAGCCAAAACGGAGAAAATTTCTAAAACGGAAAAATCACAAAAATTTGGAAAAGATCGCAAAAACGAAAAATAAATTGTAGCAAAACTAAAAAAAAGAACAATTAAAAGAGAACATTTCCAAAACAGAAAATAGTTGGTTGCTACAACTAGAAACGAAAAACTAATCGCCAAAACTGAAAAAAGCGCTACAACAAAGAAACTCAAAAATACGGAATGTCGCCAAAAGCGGTATACAATCGACAAATGAAAAACAAGTTTAAAAAAAACGCACAAAATTGAAAAAACTCTTAACTGGAAGAAATCGTCCAAAGTAAAGCAAATCAGAAAAAATCGGCAAAACGAGAAAAAAAACGCCAAAATGTTCAAAATAATTATAAAATGTTTATAAAGCAAGTTTTCCTGTGAAATTTATTTTATAAACCTTGGAAAAATATTATGATTAAGACAGTAAATTTCTGTGGACTTTTGACAAAAGCACTTAAGTCGAGTTAAGACACTTCTACAAATAGTGGAATCTATGAGTGCAAAATTTTAATTTTTTTGGTGTAATCTTCGATTTTTAGTCACAAATATAGTAATATTTTAAAAATTTGGCTAATCTCCTTTTCAGCCCATTTCAAAAAGGAAAAAATTTTTTATCAAAACCAGCGTTGCCAAATGTGCAGATTTATCTGTATTTTGCAGTTTTTCTAAGCATTGAGCAGTTTTGCAGTTTTTGGCTTAAAAAACAGTTTTTCAACAAATTGTGCAGATTTTGCAGTTTTCACATTTTTATTTTTTGCTCTAAAATTTTTTATATTAATTCCAATTTTTAAAGTCATAATTTTACTTTTTTAATGCGACACTGTAATCCAAGAGGGAATGCATACTCATTTAGGTCTAAGAAAGTTGAGTTTTTCTTATTCAGAATTCTCTTGGCGAAATTTTTAGTGATTCATACAAACAAAAAACTGCTTTCTTACCCCAAAAAATATCTGTATACTTCAAATAAAATAAAAACTTAAGTAGGGAAACCAAAATTTTAATTACTCTATTTGTTGGATTTTGCTCCTTACGTCTTTAAGCCGATTCGGAAAAAAATGAATCAATTTCCCTGTGTAATTTGCAGAAATTTTATATTAAATGTCCCATAGTGCAACTGATAGACTTTCTTTTCATATAATGGAGTGCCAAATTTTCCTGACTCCTGAGATGGTAAAGCGTACCAATTTGGCCATTTATTTTTGCTTGTGTTTCATTTTCATCTATAAAATTTTAAAATTCCTAAAGGTGGGTTTACCATCTGTGAATATTTGCGACGAACGCGTTCGCCGCATATATTTGCATCTCATTTTAAGTAGTGTGGACGAGTGCGACGTACAGAAATGACGACCGAATTTTCGTCACATTCAACGTACACGATCCGTACCTTGTCGGTTTTTTTACGAAACGTGGACGCATTTTAAGAAAGATTACTATGTTTTAATAAGAAAATTTTTAAAATAAATCAAATTATGACAATATGTCATATAATACATTTTTTAAAGGGATAAATAATGTATGTATATACTATATTTTGGATTTTTTGTGTGCAGTTTTTTCACGTGAAAATCAGTTTTTTTATTCTAAATTTGCAGTTTTTTAAAAAAAAGTTATGGCAACGCTGATCAAAACTCTAAGTGAGATCGGTTGATTATGTTTAATTTCAGTTTTACCTTAAATTCATACACAAATAGTTCCATTCTGCTTGCTCTTTAATTAAATTTTAGCTCTCATGAAAATTTTAAAAATTTTATTTAGGTTGTTTTGTCAAGAGTCCACAGATTTATATATATTTTTTAGCATATTTTCTTTTTAACTCAATTCAATTTGTCAAACGTTTTTAAAAAATTTGGAACCAAGTTCATAATAGGTATATACGAGCTATCATAAACCATGAATGGAACTGGAATGTTGGGCTTGGTAATAAATGATTTTAGTCAGATTCAAATTTTCTATTAGGAATGAAAATGTTTTTACATATCTAGAAACAATTCATTTTACCCGAAAAAATGTGTTCTCATTTTATATCCACTTTATACATGTAGTTTGCATCTTCAGCGTGCTAAGCTGAGCAGAAAAAAATTCTATCAACATAGTAAGTATTATTTAACAAATCCACTTTATCATTTGATCACAAAAATAGCACATGTCCCACAATTCTAAGAAAATTCGCACAATTTGCTGTAACAAAACGTCAACACAAAAAGCGTTAAAAGTGGTTTAAAGATCTTTTAAAAAGTTTAAACTGAACAAAAAAAAAGGGTGGGAATTTACCGACCCAATTAAGTTGCGGTTTATTGTTAAAGCTCTTTTGACAAGATGGCATTAAAAGTCTTTTGTAAAAATGAAATTTTCATAAACATTTTTTTGGTTATTTAATTAAAGTTTTAGTTACACTTTTAGTAAGAAATTTAGACAAACAATTTTGTATTTGAACTAATAAAATTATATGATAAGTTTAACACAAAAAAGTAATCTTTATAAAAAGGAAATAGTAATTTAACCCTCTAACGGATGGAAGCAATTTCTTGGGTTAGAAAAATAAGATGCTTAAGTGAACATTTGTGCTCGCCTTGTAAACTTGATAAATTTATTGATGTGTTCCTTTTTTTTATTATTATTTTTCATTCCAGATGTATGGACAGTAGGAGTGCAATGATATATTTATATGTTAATTTAAACAAACCCTGTTTGGATTACTGTGGCATTTGGTATAAAGCTCAAGTGGTGAAAATTTTAGCCAAATCGGATAATTTCCAGGCGTGCCCTATTGAATTTAAAGTTAAGATTTTGTGAAATTTACCAAAATGAAGCATAAAAAAGGACGCTTAGAGTTGCCCAATTTGGCGCAAAGTTTAACCCCCACCCAATCAAGGATTATTGTTTGGAAATTATGCTTCATTTATGTAAATTTCACAAAATTTTAACTTTGACCACTAGAGGTCGCACGTTATAGTTATTCGAATCGGGTTAAAATTTTTATCTACGCTTAATCAAAGATCACTACATATAAATTGAGTTCAACTTTGGCAAATTTTGGAAAACTTAAAATTTTACCTCAATGCGGCACGCCCAAGAGTTATCCCATTTGACTAAAATTTTCGCAACGTATGTTTTAGATAAAGTACTTTAATAATCAGCACAGCTATTTTATGTTTTTCCATTGTCAGCCTAACGTATATGCATATAATACATTTGCACATGTGCAAAATGTACATTAGGTTGACAATGAAAAAATAAGCTGTGCCGATTATTATGATACTTGGGCTATAAGACACGTGGTAAAAATTTTAGCCAAATCAAGTAGCTCTCAGGCGTGCTGCAGTGAGGTAAAATTTTAAGTTTTCCAAAATGTGCCTATGTTAAACTCAATTTAAATATAGTGATCTTTCATTAAGCATAGATAAAAATTTTGGCCCGATTCGAATAACTATAACGTGCGACCTCTAGTGGTCAAAGTTAAAATTTTGCTCAATTTTAGCAAATGAAGCATAATTTACAAACAATAATCTTTGATTGGGTGGAGGTAAAAATTTGAGCCGAATTGGACTACCCTAAGGCGTCCCTTTTTTTGATTCATTTTGCTAGATTTCACAAGATTTTAACGTAGAAGCACTCCTAAAAGTTATCCGATTTGGCTAAAATTTTCACCACGTGAGTTTTATACCAAATGCTACAATAATCGGTTTGGATTTTGCTGCAAATAACAAATCAAAAATATTTCATTGCCACCCTAATGGACAGTTAAAGCAAAATGATGAAAATATTGTGTACAGATAGTGCCACCGCCGGTTGAAGGGTTAAATGAAAAGAATTAAATAAAGTCAAAAATTGGATGGTGTGAATTATTAATTTTATTCACTGTTTTCTTTTTCAATGAGTGCTAAAGTACTCGAACATAATGTACGTTTGGATTAGTGAGGCTGGCTTAAGCACTCTTTTAATACTTTTAACAAGGTTCTATTTCACACAGTCTGCCTTTAAAAGTCTTACCACAAAATACTTTTGTGTCTGTTTAGTTTGTTGAAAATCTAAATTTTTTTCTTAATAAATAATTTCTTTGTATATTATGATTATTATTGAAATCATTTTCATCTTCAATATCTTCAAACAATTTGATAGCGATAATTACCATGATCATTATGATCATGATCATTATTAAAAATTTTGTTATTTACAGAGAAAAAGTGTCTAAATGAAAGTGTTTTTCATGACCTGATTTGTTGTGTGATTTTTGTTTTTGTCTTTAATAAAAACAAAACGAAAAATTTCTTATTGCATCTTTTTGTTGAACAACAATTGAAGATTGTTTTGTAGATGTTTGAAGAAGTATTTGTAAGATACACATTTTTATCCATGTTGATTCGTTGAATAAATGAAAAAATTTAAATAAAGTTAAGAAAACTTCAGAATTATATAGAGTTATGCTAGAGGAGGTTGGAAAAATTACAGTCATGAAAATAATTTCAAATACGTTTTTGCCTCTCCTGAAAGAAGAAATTTTAAGGTTTACGCGGTTATTCCTGACAAGCGCTGAAATATCCTTATGTAATAAACGTGCTTACTAGGATTTCTAGATTTTTTTAACACAAACTGCTGCTTTCTCCATTAGACTACACAGAAAAAAATAAGTTTCATTTTTAATAACAAAAATCCCGGTACTCAATAATTTTTTTTTTTTAATTTCCTGTGATAAAGAATGCCGCTATTTTGATAAAAAAAAATTATTTCAAAACAAAATATATATATTAAAAAAAATTTGACATGTTTGGGATACGATCCCGGGTTTCCCGGACGTAAAGCAGTTATTATTTTATGAGATAAAACTTGTTTTAAGTACTTATGTATGAAAAGAAAAGAAATAACCGAGAATTTTGGCAAGATACATGTTGAAGAGTATAGGTGATAGTACTCCTCCTTGTGGAACAGCCATTTTTATCTTGCGGAAACTTGATTTTTGGCCTCTATACTCCACAAAACGCTTACCTACCATTGAGATAGTTGACAATCCAGCGTTTGATGTCGTTGGGAAGGGTGGAGCTAAAGATATCTTCAATCAACAATGAGTGGTCGACCGTATCGAAAGCCTAAGAGATTTCCAATGCCGGGTGTGGAGAGCGGATAATGCTCTTTCAGCGATGGCAATAGTAGGGCCTCTAAAACCTTTGCTACAGATGATAAAAGGGAAGTCGGGAGATAAGAGTCTCCCTGGGTAGCGCGTTTGTCGGGTTTTAGGATAGGGATGATCCTTGCAACCTTCCAGATAGCTGGAATCACCAGTTGGCGAATCGAGAGCTTTACGATTCGTGCAAGAAAATCCAATGCTACTTTGCCGAATTTTTTCAACATCAACATAAAGATGCCATCGGGTCCAAAGGCTTTGGAAGGTTTGGCTTTGAAGATTATGCTTTCAACTTCACTGGGGGTGAAGGATCGGGACTCAGAGTCACGTTGGAGACTCTTGGCTCTCCGTGTTATGGCTCTTTTGGACTGGTTCTGCGAGATGGGACGTTCGACAAATTGTCGGCAGAACAGAGTTGCACACTTTTTTGCATCTATATGTTGTGCGTTCTTGAAGCCAATAGCTACGAGATTTCTCTGTTTATTCGATCCAAATAGACTTCTGATCGTTGACCATAGCTTTTTAGTGTCGAAGGAGCATTAGTTGAGATGGGCTAACCATTGCTACGGCGATGTTCATTCACAGGGTTAGAGATTCGTAATACCGTAAGCTGCTCTATTCGCTCAGCTGCCGGGCTACTGGCACACAGGAGATCGCGTTCTTGTGTCAGGCGTGCACCACCAGATGGGAAATGTGGTCGGATGTTGGGTATACTCCTGATGGAATGAAACGGTTGGCTGTCCTAATAATGGTGAGTCTCAGGGCCTTCTCCCCCTTCTTGGAGGTGGAGGTGACGTTGGTAATCGTCAATAAAGTTTGTGAACCCGTGCTAGTTGGCTTTATTATAATTCACAAACGTGCGTTTAACCGGCTCCACAAAGTCGCTGGGCTTATCTACGGCGATCAAGATGGGAATGTAGTCTGAGCTAACTGCTGTTTGCAGCGACGAGCAAACAATGGACCTGTCTGGGAAGCTTGAGCATCTCGCTGTGATTCTCATAGATGAGTCTTCATAAATAGCAGCGAAGTCTGATTCGTCTATCTGATCGGCAACGAGATTGCCGCGAGGGTCGTTGGGCAGCTGTGAGAACCAGCTCTCGTGGTGAACATTGAAGTCGCCAAGTATTATTTTGTTATCGCCCTGCAGAAGGTGGGATATGCTTGGGTGATAACTAGCCCCTATGCTGTTAACGGGCGGGATGTATACATTGACGATCTCCAACTCAATGTCTCCAGTATCTATTGAGATGCTCGTTGCCTCTAGGAATGGATCGGGATCGGGAGGGAAGGGGAGGTGGGGGGGGGACTGTCAGTTTCTAGTTGACATTGCGTTGTATTATGAAGGCAAGTCCTCCGCCGTGATCTCATTCTCTATCCCTTCGAACGATATTGTAATTCCCATAGGACGAGAGGGTACTTCTGCTGCGAAGCTTCGTTTCTTGTATGGCGACTATGGGTATGTTGTTGGAGAGCATACAATTTTGTGATTTCCACCATCTTGTTCCGGAGACCATTACAATTCAGTTGTAATATCTGGAATGAAGGTAGGGAGTCAGGGTTATACATGGGCCACTGGGAAGGGTGTCTATGTTGGGGTCAGGGCATGGGATTAATTGTAGGGCACCCCGACGTTGAGTTGAGTTCTTGCAGTGAAGGGGATTGCACTGGGTCTTGTCTTGCGCTATGAGTGGCTATTGAGTGCTCAGAAGAGTTTGGAGAGTTGCCTTCAGGTATGCTGCTTGAACAGCAGGGAACTACATAATTGACATTCCAATCTCTTCGAAATCGCAAGTTAGTGCATCTCCTCATATGACACCAGTTCTTGCACTGGATATATACTGTGTTTCTCCTAATTACTCCCTGGTATATAGCACACTCCCGTTGGGTGGGCTGTACTCTTGCCTGAGGTGGTGTTAAGGGAGCTGGATTTTGTAGGAGTGGAGGAGGGGAAGTGCTGGGATTTGATGGTTGTGGGGGGCAACAACTAGCTACAAATCTGGGAGACCAGTCGCGGTGGCTGGTGAGACCTGAGCACCTTCTAAGGTGACACCAGCCATTGCAAACATTACCGAGGTGTAACACATGGAGCAATTTCAGGTGGGACCTAGGTTTTGCTCGATGCCAAAGTTGCGGGCTTAGTTAGCTCACCTGGGGAAAAAACTTCCGGTTTGTACCGCTGTTGCTGAGTGGACAATCTTTGGCTGACTTGGACTCGGGCCATTCCGGACCGTATATCCAATTGTCTTGGGAACGTATTTTATTTGTAGTACATGAGGCTTTATGAGCAGCTAATAAAAATTGTAAATTTTAGCCATTTTTTATTTTTTATAAGTTTTAAAAAAATATATGTTCTAGTTTTGCATAAAAAAATATATTTTTCATCATTGCGGTCTCAATAATTTCGAAACCATTGAGTAAATAAAAAAAGTAATGTTAGAGCGACTTAAAGGTAATTTTATTCCATTTTTATTTTTAGTGATTTTTGTAATAAAATTGGACTTCTCCTTCCCATGTTATGATGAAATCGGTGTAGAAGCCTCTTGAAAAATAACAAATTTTTTAAAAGAAATAGAATTTTAAACTATTTTTGTAGTTAGGGGACCATAACACATCAAACAAATATAGTGGTGATCCAAGGTATTCACAAAAGTTTCATTTTGTTGCATAGTGTTGATGGTAAATTTTAGTTTTACAGTTTGGTTTTGAGTAATTTTGAATAGTATTGGTGTTAAATTGTCTTTATAGTTGTCTGCAGTCTATTCAAGAAATATTTAAAAATCACATCTTTTCTAAACACCCTGTCTTTACTGTCGATGGTACAAAAAATACCTTTTCTCGCATGTTTTTCTTTTTTTTCTGATGGACCAAAAACTAAAACTTAAAAATTAAACTTCACACAATGCCAGCAACGTCCAAAACTTTTATTTTTACTTTTGGTTTGCCATGTTAAGCCTCCAAAGTTGTCTTTGTCGTTGTTTGTTGTACAGTAGGTATACCCACGTTCTTAATTACACAAATTTTTCGTTTGCTTTTGTTTTAAATGAATTTAAAGTCAATCTGCATTTTGTTGCAATTATTTTAGCTTTTCTTCTGAAATATATTTTTTTCATTTCATGCTTTGCTATTACCCATTTGTCGTATTTTTTCCAATTGTATCTGTTGGTTACTTTTAGAATTTGTATATCTGTTGAATTTGATTTAATTTTTGCATGCATTCACTCTTGTTCTTTTGCTTTGTTTTCCCCAATGCTGCTGGCATGGTGTAACTCTGTCTTTGACATGTTTTTGGTGGCATTTCTAGATGACAGAGGTTTGTTCGTATGACTTGTTTGTGTTTTATTTAAAAGATGTTAATGACATTCTAAATGTTGCTGTTTTGCTTTGTTTTACCAGTGACATTTTGTTAACTACTGGTAGATGAAATTTGAGTACAAAAGTGGCAAGAGAAGGAAGACATTCGATAGTGGAAGTACTGCTACACAGAAAAAATTATCACCAAAAAATTTTCAAACAAAAGTTTTTCAAAAAATAAATTTAGTTTTCAGTAAATGTTCTGTCCATAATCTATAAATTGTTTGTTTGACTTTTATTTAGAACGCAAACACGAAAAACAATAAGAAAAACTGTGCTTTAAAAAAACAACCCCGATGATGCCATACACACAAATAACAACAACAACAACAATGATAGCGAAAGACCAAGTACCATGTTTGTTTACTGAAGATTTTTGAGTGAATCAAATCGTTAAAGTCGAAGCATTAATTCTCATTCATTCTTTTAGAGTCTCTAGATATATATTCAGACTTGAACACATTTAGCAAAGCACGATAATGATGATATATTCAAAAAAATCCACTAAATATTTTTCTCTAGTGTGGAAGTGTGTGTTTTCTGTTTGTGATGGCACGTAGCTGGACATTAATCGCAAGACCGCTATTAGTGTTTGCAGATCTGCTGTGGCATTCGTCACACACTATTGTTCCTCACTAAAAAAAAATATTTTTGTTTGATTAAGTAAACTATTTTGTTTAGTATTTGTTAGTATTTTTAGACTAATTGTTTAATAAATTCAGACAAAAATATTGTTTGATATTTTTCAGAAAATCTAGTAAATCTTTTTGTTTGATTTAGTAAATTATTTTGTTTACAATTTGTAAATATTTTTAGACAAATTGTTTTAAAGATTTAAACAATTTGTTCAGTGAAATTTTTGAATCAAATACAAAATTGTTTGTAGGTCCGTTCCTAGACAAAATATTTACTATTTCGTTGAATTCCTTTATAGAAAATTCAATTTAGTTTTTTCTGTGTACCTGCGATCAATTTTGATGATTATTAATTGCAGTTACTGCTTCATGCATAAAAATGTATTGTAAAACGAAGTTCGAGCTCTATAGCATCATTTTTAAATCTAAAAAACTTTGGACATATGGGACATTTTTCTACCTGCTTTTACTCAAATAAAATTTCTAATGGACCTAGAATTCATAAATCCTATAGCATAATTCCCTTGAACTTGAAAAAATATTTAAGATTACATAAATGCATCATAGGCAATGAAATATTTTTATATTTTTCACAATACTTTTTACTAGAGCCGTTAAAATATTAATTTAATAGATTATATATCACGCTATCAATTTGCTACGAATCGAAAAAACAATCCATGTTCATTACCATAAGAGCATAATTGTAATAAAGATATCTTTCTGACAATTCTTAAATTGATTGTATTAGCCGATAATATGCTGTTGTCATGACTAAGTAACGAATATGATGAGCACAGCCGAATAAAATATTATGAATTGGATTTAGTAACAATTATTAGTATTTGCAACTAAAAAATTATGTTTCTAAGCTTAATTTACTTTCCATCGGTTGTTGCAACTAACTAGTGGTTAATTTTATTACCATTCTCAGTAAAAAGGTGCTTCCAATAAAGCAGGTCTACTATTATGGAATAAAAGTAGCGCTGACAAACCTGCTGATATCGCTGCTGATTTTTGTATGGCGAGTTCCCGGATTGGAGTACTACATTTTTGCTCACAAAAGCGCTGAAAAACATCAACATTTTCAGCACTAGAACTGAAAGTATATGGAAAAAATTGTTCGATGTGGATTGGCATCGTTAACGCCATTTTGAATTTTTCTTTTCTTTATTTATTTCTATTAATTTCATATTTTTACTCAATGTCTTTTATTTTAACTTCAACTAGTATCGAACTGAGAACCTTCAGGTTTGAAGTCGAACGTATCAATCACTCGACCAAAAACACTGTTGCAAAACGCCACCAAGAAACTCAAATAAACTTACTCTACATTCTCGCTTAGGAACCTGCTTTGGATCAGCACTATAAAATCAGCTTTTTGTATAGCTTGTGTACGAAGCTTTTGTATAAGTAAAAAGCAAATACTTTTCTCAGCTTCTGAATCAGCTTCTGAACAAGCTCATTTTAAAGCGAATTATGAAGCGCTTTGTTTCTTTAGTGCTTCAAAAAACATGAACAATTTTAACTGGGTTGATACACCTAACCGATTAAACGGTTCGCATTAGCATTTGTTTATTATTGTAAAATAACTTCTTTTTCAATAAGAATTCTATGATAGTTGGTGCAACTGCCAAAATTCGATTGGCAACAAATTCGGTTGTCTCAACAGGGAAATGTTTTCCCTGTGCAGTAAAAACGATGATAATATGTAATCAATTTTATTTAAAATCAAAAACTTATTCTTTAATCGTTTTAGTATGAAAAGCGAAAACTATAGCAGAAAGCTTGCAAAAAGCTTTCTATTGCATGTTATAAAAAAATTAGACAAAACTTGTGTCAACAAAAGTGAGAACAACATGTCATAGCAGCAATTTTAAGTTTTAATGCCGCAATAAACAAAAATTCCATCCTTTAGATACAATTAGTACAAGACCCCATGTTGAGCTGCGCTCTTGGCGTAGTAAACAATCACTGGTTCTCACATAGAAATGGTGACAATTCATGTTTGTTTGTGGAAGGCTTAAAAGAGCTGTGACGAATTAAATAACACTTTACATCCATCCATACATTCATTTGAAGTCCAAAATAAATTAATTTCAAGAAAAATGATACAACTGCAATATCTCTTGATTTCTTTTGTACATCTGAATGCATTTAGGGGGCAACGTCGATGTCTGAGAAAAAAGTCATCCCATCGATTTCGAATACCTCTAGAAACTTGCATGTTGCTAAACTATATACAAAAATATTTTTTTTAAATTTATTTCTACCTCGTCTCAAAATTGGAATAATTTTATACATTTCATTTTAAGTTGCTTCATTAATATGGAAAAATAGTTTTAATAATTTCTTTTAAGTCTACACGTAAAAGATAATTTTATGCTGAATAAACGAAGCTTAAAATTGGTAAGATCTTACATAAAATAAGAAAGTTGTAAGCTATTAAGTGAAAAAATCCAATTTTATTTTTCCATAAAAAATTGTTTTTTATCAAAGAATATTTTTTTAACTACAAATTGAAACAAATTAATTTCGTATGGAAAATAACCCAGCAAAAACTTTGCTTACTGATAGGCTAAAAAGTATATGAGGATTTAAGTCGTAACTACTTACACCACCCACCTTCACTGAAGTACTCCGCACACTATCTGACCCCAAGAACTCGAAACCGCCCGGGGCCGACAATATGCCTGCAGAATTATTAAAATATGTTGATGAGCCCCTTGCCTAAGCTCTGACACCCATAATTAGAAGAGTGTGGGAAAAAGAAACAATCCGGAGCAGCCGGAAGGATGGGATAATAGTTACAATGCCGAAGGAGGACGATTTAAGGCATTGCAGCAACTGGAGAGGAATCATGTTATTGAATGCGGCCAATAAACTACTTGCATCCCTGATTCTGCAGCGAGTATCGCCAGCTACGGAAACCATCCTACGGAAAAAACAGGCAAGATTTAGATTGGGAAGATCGTGTGTCGACCACTTAAATACAACTCGCATTATCATCGAGGTAGGTGTAAAGCAGGCCTGTGTTCTGTCGCCCACACTTTTTCTGCTTCTACTGGATTGTGTACTTCAGCAAACAAACCACCACTCGGCATTCGTTGCAACATGAATGAGTTCCTCTACGATATTGATTATGCAGACTATATCTGCCTTTTTGCTCACCGGTTCGATGATATAGAGCAGAAGCTTCAGCACCTATCCTTTAATGCCAATAAAATTGGCCTCAAAATCAACGTAAAAAACCAAATTGATGCAAAAATCAACGTAAAAAAACCAAGGATTGGCACTAACAATACCGAACCACTTACACTTCAGGGACAGGTAATTGAGGACGTGGATTTCTTCGCATACCTCGGCAGCACAATTTGCAAAGACGGAGGCTCTGCTGTCGATATCACAGAATCAACAAAGCCCGGACCGCAGTCCATTCCCTGTACAGAATACGGAGATCGAGCAGCATATTCACCAACACAAAGCTAAAAATCTTTAACTGCAGTGTCAAATCGGTACTTTTATATGGTTGCACTACTTGGAACACAACGCAACTAACACGCAGGAAACTACAATCCTTCTACAATAAGTGCCTAAAGCAAATTTTGCGAATTTTTTGGCCGAAGTGGGTAACTAATGAGCAGCTACTGCAGATGGCTGGCTGCAAGCGGATCGAAAACGAAATCTGCAGGCGCAAGTGGCCGTGGATTGGTCACATCTTAACAAGACCATCAGACGAAATTGCCAGACAAGCTCCGGACTGGAATCCGCAGGGCCATAGAAAACCTTGGGGGCCCAGAAATACTTGGATTAGAATGATGAAAAACGAATGTAAATCTCAAAATATAACTTGGAACCAAGTTAAGATTCTTGCCAATGATCGAGTAAAGTGGAGAGAATTTGTTGACGTCCTGTGTTCTTCGTGAACTTTTATTTAGTCTGCATCGACCAATTAAATGGCGCAAATTTTATAAATAAACGAAATATATATATATATATATATATATATATATATATATATATATATATATATTATATATATATATATATATATATATATATATATATATATATATATATATATATATATATATATATATATATATATATATATATATATATATATATATATATATATATATATATATATATATATATATATATATATATATATATATATATATATATATATATATATATATATATATATATATATATATATATATATATATATATATATATATATATATATATATATATATATATATATATATATATATATATATATATATATATATATATATATATATATATATATATATATATATATATATATATATATATATATATATATATATATATATATATATATATATATATATATATATATATATATATATATATATATATATATATATATATATATATATATATATATATATATATATATATATATATATATATATATATATATATATATATATATATATATATATATATATATATATATATATATATATATATATATATATATATATATATATATATATATATATATATATATATATATATATATATTATATATATATATATATATATATATATATATATATATATATATATATATATATATATATATATATATATATATATATATATATATATATATATATATATATATATATATATATATATATATATATATATATATATATATATATATATATATATATATATATATATATATATATATATATATATATATATATATATATATATATATATATATATATATATATATATATATATATATATATATATATATATATATATATATATATATATATATATATATATATATATATATATATATATATATATATATATATATATATATATATATATATATATATATATATATATATATATATATATATATATATATATATATATATATATATATATATATATATATATATATATATATATATATATATATATATATATATATATATATATATATATATATATATATATATATATATATATATATATATATATATATATATATATATATATATATATATATATATATATATATATATATATATATATATATATATATATATATATATATATATATATATATATATATATATATATATATATATATATATATATATATATATATATATATATATATATATATATATATATATATATATATATATATATATATATATATATATATATATATATATATATATACTGACTGAGTACTGACTGAGTACTAGAATGAGTACTAGACTGAGTACTGGACTGAGTACTGGACTGAGTACTGGACTGAGCACTGGACTGAGTACTGGACTGAGTACTGGACTGAGTACTGGACTGAGTACTAGACTGAGTACTGGAGTGAGTACTGGACTGAGTACTGGACTGAGTACTGCACTGAGTACTGGACTGAGTACTGGACTGAGTACTGGACTGAGTACTAGACTGAGTACTGGAGTGAGTACTGGACTGAGTACTGGACTGAGTACTGGACTGAGCACTGGACTGAGTACTGGACTGAGTGCTGGACTGAGTACTGGGCTGAGTATTGGACTGAGTACTGGACTGAGTACTGGACTGAGTACAGGACTGAGTACTGGACTGAGTACTGGACTGAATACTGGACTGAGTACTGGACTGAGTACTGGACTGAGTACTGGACTGAGTACTGGACTGAGTACTGGACTGAGTACTGGACTGAGTACTTGAATGAGTACTGGACTGAGTACTGGACTGAGTACTGGACTGAGTACTGGAATGAGTACTGGACTGAGTACTGGACTGAGTACTGGACTGAGTACTGGACTGAGTACTGGACTGAGTACTGGACTGAGTACTGGACTGAGTACTGGACTGAGTACTGGACTGAGTACTGGACTGAGTACTGGACTGAGTACTGGACTGAGTACTGGACTGAGTACTGGACTGGGTACTGGACTGAGTACTGGACTGAGTACTGGACTGAGTACTAGACTGAGTACTGGACTGAGTACTGGACTGAGTACTGGACTGAGTACTGGACTGAGTACTAGACTGAGTACAGGACTGAGTACTGGACTGAGTACTGGACTGAGTACTGCACTGAGTACTGGACTGAGTACAGGACTAAGTACTGGACTAAGTACTGGACTGAGTACTGGACTGAGTACTGGACTGAGTACTGGACTGAGTACTGGACTAAATACTGGACTGAGTACTGGACTGGGTACTGGACTGAGTACTGGACTGAGTACTGGACTGAGCACTGGACTGAGTACTGGACTGAGTACTGGAGTAAGTACTGGACTGAGTACTGGACTGAGTACGGGACTGATAACTGGACTGATAACTGGACTGAGTACTGGACTAAGTACTGGACTGAGTACTGGACTGAGTACTGGACTGAGTACTGCACTGAGTACTGGACTGAGTACTGGACTGAGTACTGGACTGAGTACTGGACTGAGTACTGAACTTAGTACTGGACTGAGTACTGGACTGAGTACTGGACTGAGTACTGGACTGAGTACTGGACTGAGTACTCGACTGAGTATTGGACTGAGTACTGGACTGAGTACTGGACTGAATACTAGACTGAGTACTGGACTGAGTACTGGGCTGAGTACTGGACTGAGTACTGGACTGAGTACTGGACTGAGTACTGGACTGAGTACTGGACTGAGTACTGGACTGAGTACTGGACTGAGTACTGGACTGAGTACTGGACTGAGTACTGGACTGAGTACTGGACTGAGTACTGGACTGAGTACTGGACTGAGTAGTGGACTGAGTACTGGACTGAGTAGTGGACTGAGTAGTGGACTGAGTAGTGGACTGAGTAGTGGACTGAGTGCTGGACTGAGTACTGGACTGAGTACTGGACTGAGTACTGGACTGAGTACTGGATTGAGTACTGGACTGAGTACTGGACTGAGCACTGGACTGAGTACTGGACTGAGTACTGGACTGAGTACTGGACTGAGTACTGGACTGAATACTGGACTGAGTACTGGACTGAGTACTGGACTGAGTACTGGACTGAGTACTGGACTGAGTACTGGACTGAGTACTGGACTGAGTACTGCACTGAGTACTGGACTGAGTACTGGACTGAGTACTGGACTGAGTACTGGACTGAGTACTGGACTGAGTACTGGACTGAGTACTGGACTGAGTACTGGACTGAGTACTGGACTGAGTACTGGACTGAGTACTGGACTGAGTACTGGACTGAGTACTGGACTGAGTACTGGACTGAGTACTGGACTATGTACTGGACTGAGTACTGGACTGAGTACTAGACTGAGTACTGGACTGAGTACTGGACTGACTGAGTACTGGACTGAATAGTGGACTGAGTACTGGACTGAGTACTGGACTTAGTACTGGACTTAGTACTGGACTGAGTACTGGACTGAGTACTGGACTGAGTACTGGACTGAGTACTGGACTGAGTGCTGCACTGAGTACTGGACTGAGTACTGGACTGAGTACTGGACTGAGTACTAGACTGAGTACTGGACTGAGTACTGGACTGAGTACTGGACTATGTACTGGACTGAGTACTGGACTGAGTACTGGACTGAGTACTGGACTGAGTACTGGACTGAGTACTGCACTGAGTACTGGACTGAGTACTGGACTGAGTACTGGACTGAGTGCTGGACTGAGTACTGGGCTGAGTATTGGACTGAGTACTGGACTGAGTACTGGACTGAGTACAGGACTGAGTACTGGACTGAGTACTGGACTGAATACTGGACTGAGTACTGGACTGAGTACTGGACTGAGTACTGGACTGAGTACTGGACTGAGTACTGGACTGAGTACTGGACTGAGTACTGGACTGAGTACTGGACTGAGTACTGGACTGAGTACTGGACTGAGTACTAGACTGAGTACTGGAGTGAGTACTGGACTGAGTACTGGACTGAGTACTGCACTGAGTACTG
Organism: Panzeria rudis; assembly: GCA_956483635.1. NCBI lineage: Eukaryota > Metazoa > Arthropoda > Insecta > Diptera > Tachinidae > Panzeria > Panzeria rudis. Next base: position 147,085,981 of record OY101448.1, on the reverse strand, counting down.
GACTGAGTACTGGACTGAGTACTGGACTGAGTACTGGACTGAGTACTGGACTGAGTACTGGACTGAGTACTAGACTGAGTACTGGAGTGAGTACTGGACTGAGTACTGGACTGAGTACTGGACTGAGTACTAGACTGAGTACTGCACTGAGTGCTGGACTGAGTACTAGACTGAGTACTGGACTGAGTACTGGACTGAGTACTGGACTGAGTACTGGACTGAGTACTGGACTGAATAGTGGACTGAGTACTGGACTGAGTACTGGACTGAGTACTGGACTGAGTACTGGACTGAGTACTGGACTGAGTACTGGACTGAGTACTGGACTATGTACTGGACTGAGTACTGAACTGAGTACAGGACTGAGTACTTGAATGAGTACTGGACTGAGTACTGGACTGAGTACTGGACTGAGTACTGGAATGAGTACTGGACTGAGTACTGGACTGAGTACTGGACTGAGTACTGGACTGAGTACTGGACTGAGTACTGGACTGAGTACTGGACTGAGTACTGGACTGGGTACTGGACTGAGTACTGGACTGAGTACTGGACTGAGTACTAGACTGAGTACTGGACTGAGTACTGGACTGAGTACTGGACTGAGTACTAGACTGAGTACTGGACTGAGTACTGGACTGAGTACTGGACTGAGTACTGCACTGAGTACTGGACTGAGTACAGGACTAAGTACTGGACTAAGTACTGGACTGAGTACTGGACTGAGTACTGGACTGAGTACTGGACTGAGTACTGGACTGAGTACTGGACTAAATACTGGACTGAGTACTGGACTGGGTACTGGACTGAGTACTGGACTGAGTACTGGACTGAGCACTGGACTGAGCACTGGACTGAGTACTGGAGTGAGTACTGGACTGAGTACTGGACTGAGTACGGGACTGATAACTGGACTGATAACTGGACTGAGTACTGGACTAAGTACTGGACTGAGTACTGGACTGAGTACTGGACTGAGTACTGCACTGAGTACTGGACTGAGTACTGGACTGAGTACTGGACTGAGTACTGGACTGAGTACTGGACTGAGTACTGGACTGAGTACTGAACTTAGTACTGGACTGAGTACTGGACTGAGTACTGGACTGAGTACTGGACTGAGTACTGGACTGAGTACTGGACTGAGTACTCGACTGAGTATTGGACTGAGTAATGGACTGAGTACTGGACTGAATACTAGACTGAGTACTGGACTGAGTACTGGGCTGAGTACTGGACTGAGTACTGGACTGAGTACTGGACTGAGTACTGGACTGAGTACTGGACTGAGTACTGGACTGAGTACTGGACTGAGTACTGGACTGAGTACTGGACTGAGTACTGGACTGAGTACTGGACTGAGTACTGGACTGAGTACTGGACTGAGTACTGGACTGAATACTGGACTGAGTACTGGACTGAGTACTGGACTGAGTACTGGACTGAGTAGTGGACTGAGTACTGGACTGAGTAGTGGACTGAGTAGTGGACTGAGTAGTGGACTGAGTAGTGGACTGAGTGCTGGACTGAGTACTGGACTGAGTACTGGACTGAGTACTGGACTGAGTACTGGATTGAGTACTGGACTGAGTACTGGACTGAGCACTGGACTGAGTACTGGACTGAGTACTGGACTGAGTACTGGACTGAGTACTGGACTGAATACTGGACTGAGTACTGGACTGAGTACTGGACTGAGTACTGGACTGAGTACTGGACTGAGTACTGGACTGAGTACTGCACTGAGTACTGGACTGAGTACTGGACTGAGTACTGGACTGAGTACTGGACTGAGTACTGGACTGAGTACTGGACTGAGTACTGGACTGAGTACTGGACTGAGTACTGGACTGAGTACTGGACTGAGTACTGGACTGAGTACTGGACTGAGTACTGGACTGAGTACTGGACTGAGTACTGGACTGAGTACTGTACTGAGTACTGGACTGAGTACTGGACTGAGTACTGGACTGAGTACTGGACTATGTACTGGACTGAGTACTGGACTGAGTACTAGACTGAGTACTGGACTGAGTACTGCACTGAGTACTGGACTGAATACTAGACTGAGTACTGGACTGAGTACTGGACTGAGTACTGGACTGAATAGTGGACTGAGTACTGGACTGAGTACTGGACTGAATAGTGGACTGAGTACTGGACTGAGTACTGGACTTAGTACTGGCCTGAGTACTGGACTGAGTACTGGACTGAGTACTGGACTGAGTGCTGCACTGAGTACTGGACTGAGTACTGGACTGAGTACTGGACTGAGTACTGGACTGAGTACTAGACTGAGTACTGGACTGAGTACTGGACTGAGTACTGGACTATGTACTGGACTGAGTACTGGACTGAGTACTGGACTGAGTACTGGACTGAGTACTGCACTGAGTACTGGACTGAGTACTGGACTGAGTACTGGACTGAGTACTGGACTGAGTACTAGACTGAGTACTGGACTGAGTACTGGGCTGAGTACTGGACTGAGTACTGGACTGAGTACTGGACTGAGTACTGGACTAAATACTGGACTGAGTACTGGACTGAGTACTGGACTGAATACTGGACTGAGTACTGGACTTAGTACTGGAATGAGTACTGGACTGAGTACTGGGCTGAGTACTGGACTGAGTACTGGACTGAGTACTGCACTGAGTACTGGACTGTGTACTGGACTGAGTACTAGACTGAGTACTGGACTGAGTACTGGACTGAGTACTGGACTGAGTACTGGACTGAGTACTGCACTGAGTACTGGACTGAGTACTGGACTGAGTACTGGACTGAGTACTAGACTGAGTACTGGACTGAGTACTGGGCTGAGTACTGGACTGAGTACTGGACTGAGTACTGGACTGAGTACTGGACTGAGTACTGGACTGAGTACTGGACTGAGTACTGGACTGAGTAATGACTATGTACTGGACTGAGTACTGGACTGAGTACAGGACTGAGTACTTGAATGAGTACTGGACTGAGTACTGGACTGAGTATTGGACTGAGTACTGGACTGAGTACTGGACTGAGTACTGGACTGAGTACTGGACTGAGTACTGGACGGAGTACTGGACTGAGTACTGGACTGAGTACTGGACTGAGTACTGGACTGAGTACTGGACTGAGTACTGGACTGAGTACTGGACTGAGTACTGGACTGAGTATTGGACTGAGTACTGGACTGAGTACTGGACTGAGTACTGGACTGAGTACTGGACTGAGTACTGGACTGAGTACTGGACGGAGTACTGGACTGAGTACTGGACTGAGTACTGGACTGAGTACTGGACTGAGTACTGGACTGAGTACTGGACTGAGTACTGGACTGAGTATTGGACTGAGTACTGGACTGAGTACTGGACTGAGTACTGGACTGAGTACTGGACTGAGTACTGGACTGAGTACTGGACTGAGTACTGGACGGAGTACTGGACTGAGTACTGGACTGAGTACTGGACTGAGTACTGGACTGAGTACTAGACTGAGTACTGGACTGAGTACTGGACTGAGTACTGGACTGAGTAGTGGACTGAGTACTGGACTGAATACTGGACTGAGTACTGGACTGAGTACTGGACTGAGTACTGGACTGAGTACTGGACTGAATACTGGACTGAGTACTGGACTGAGTACTAGACTGAGTACTAGACTGAGTACTGGACTGAGTACTGGACTGAGTACTGGACTGAGCACTGGACTGAGTACTGGACTGAGTACTGGACTGAGTACTGCACTGAGTACTGTACTGAGTACTGTACTGAGTACTGTACTGAGTACTGGACTGAGTGCTGGACTGAGTCCTGGACTGAGTACTGGACTGAGTACTGGACTGAGTACTGGACTGAGTACTGGACTGAGTACTGGACTGAGTACTGGACTGAGTACTGGACTGAGTACTGGACTGAGTACTGGACTGAGTACTGGACTGAGTACTGGACTGAGTATTGGACTGAGTACTGGACTGAGTACTGGACTGAGTACTGGACTGAGTACTGGACTGAGTATTGGACTGAGTACTGGAATGAGTACTGGACTGAGTACTGGACTGAGTACTGGACTGAGTACTGGACTGAGTACTGAACTGAGTACTGGACTGAGTACTGGACTGAGTACTGGACTGAGTACTGGACTGAGTACTGGACTGAGTAGTGGACTGAGTAGTGGACTGAGTACTGGACTGAGTAGTGGACTGAGTACTGGACTGAGTACTGGACTGAGTACTGGACTGAGTACTGGACTGGGTACTAGACTGAGTACTGGACTGAGTACTGGACTGAGTACTGGACTGAGTACTGGACTGAGTACTGGACTGAGTACTGGACTGAGTACTGGGCTGAGTACTGGACTGATTACTGGACTGAGTACTGGACTGAGTACTGGACTGAGTACTGGACTGAATACTGGAGTGAGTACTGGACTGAGTACTGGACTAAGTACTAGACTGAGTACTGGACTGAGTACTGGACTAAGTACTAGACTGAGTACTGGACTGAGTGCTGGACTGAGAACTAGACTGAGTACTGGACTGAGTACTGGACTGAGTACTGGACTGAGTACTGGACTGAGTACTGGACTGAGTACTGGACTGAGTACTGGACTGAGTACTGGACTGAGTACTGGACTGAGCACTGGACTGAGCACTGGACTTGAGTAGTGGACTGAGTACTGGACTGAGTACTGGACTGAGTATTGGACTGAGTACTGGACTGAGTACTGGACTGAGTACTGGACTGAGTACTGGACTGAGTACTGGACGGAGTACTGGACTGAATACTGGATTGAGTACTGGACTGAGTACTGGACTGAGTACTGCACTGAGTACTGGACTGAGTACTGCACTGACTACTGGACTGAGTACTGGACTGAGTACTGGACTGAGTACTGGACTGAGTACTAGACTGAGTACTGGACTGAGTACTGGGCTGAGTACTGGACTGAGTGCTGGACTGAGTACTGGACTGAGTACTGGACTGAGTACTGGACTGATTACTGGACTGAGTATTGGACTGAGTACTGGACTGAGTACTGGACTCAGTACTGAACTGAGTACTGGACTGAGTACTGGACTGAGTACTGGACTGAGTACTGGAATGAGTACTGGATTGAGTACTGGATTGAGTACTGGACTGAGTACTGGACTGAGTACTGGGATGAGTACTGGGCTGAATACTGGACTGAGTACTGGACTGAGTACTGGGATGAGTACTGGACTGAATACTGGACTGAGTACTGGACTGAGTACTGGACTGAGTACTGGACTGAGTACTGGACTGAGTAGTGGACTGAGTAGTGGACTGAGTACTGGACTGAGTAGTGGACTGAGTACTGGACTGAGTACTGGACTGAGTACTGTACTGAGTACTGTACTGGGTACTGGACTGAGTGCTGGACTGAGTACTGGACTGAGTACTGGACTGAGTACTGGACTGAGTACTGGACTGAGTACTGGACTGAGTACTAGACTGAGTACTGGACTGAGTACTGGACTGAGTACTGGACTATGTACTGGACTGAGTACTGGACTGAGTACTGGACTGAGTACTGGACTGAGTACTGCACTGAGTACTGGACTGAGTACTGGACTGAGTACTGGACTGAGTACTGGACTGAGTACTAGACTGAGTACTGGACTGAGTACTGGGCTGAGTACTGGACTGAGTACTGGACTGAGTACTGGACTGAGTACTGGACTAAATACTGGACTGAGTACTGGACTGAGTACTGGACTGAATACTGGACTGAGTACTGGACTTAGTACTGGAATGAGTACTGGACTGAGTACTGGGCTGAGTACTGGACTGAGTACTGGACTGAGTACTGCACTGAGTACTGGACTGTGTACTGGACTGAGTACTAGACTGAGTACTGGACTGAGTACTGGACTGAGTACTGGACTGAGTACTGGACTGAGTACTGCACTGAGTACTGGACTGAGTACTGGACTGAGTACTGGACTGAGTACTAGACTGAGTACTGGACTGAGTACTGGGCTGAGTACTGGACTGAGTACTGGACTGAGTACTGGACTGAGTACTGGACTGAGTACTGGACTGAGTACTGGACTGAGTACTGGACTGAGTAATGACTATGTACTGGACTGAGTACTGGACTGAGTACAGGACTGAGTACTTGAATGAGTACTGGACTGAGTACTGGACTGAGTATTGGACTGAGTACTGGACTGAGTACTGGACTGAGTACTGGACTGAGTACTGGACTGAGTACTGGACGGAGTACTGGACTGAGTACTGGACTGAGTACTGGACTGAGTACTGGACTGAGTACTGGACTGAGTACTGGACTGAGTACTGGACTGAGTACTGGACTGAGTATTGGACTGAGTACTGGACTGAGTACTGGACTGAGTACTGGACTGAGTACTGGACTGAGTACTGGACTGAGTACTGGACGGAGTACTGGACTGAGTACTGGACTGAGTACTGGACTGAGTACTGGACTGAGTACTGGACTGAGTACTGGACTGAGTACTGGACTGAGTATTGGACTGAGTACTGGACTGAGTACTGGACTGAGTACTGGACTGAGTACTGGACTGAGTACTGGACTGAGTACTGGACTGAGTACTGGACGGAGTACTGGACTGAGTACTGGACTGAGTACTGGACTGAGTACTGGACTGAGTACTAGACTGAGTACTGGACTGAGTACTGGACTGAGTACTGGACTGAGTAGTGGACTGAGTACTGGACTGAATACTGGACTGAGTACTGGACTGAGTACTGGACTGAGTACTGGACTGAGTACTGGACTGAATACTGGACTGAGTACTGGACTGAGTACTAGACTGAGTACTAGACTGAGTACTGGACTGAGTACTGGACTGAGTACTGGACTGAGCACTGGACTGAGTACTGGACTGAGTACTGGACTGAGTACTGCACTGAGTACTGTACTGAGTACTGTACTGAGTACTGTACTGAGTACTGGACTGAGTGCTGGACTGAGTCCTGGACTGAGTACTGGACTGAGTACTGGACTGAGTACTGGACTGAGTACTGGACTGAGTACTGGACTGAGTACTGGACTGAGTACTGGACTGAGTACTGGACTGAGTACTGGACTGAGTACTGGACTGAGTACTGGACTGAGTATTGGACTGAGTACTGGACTGAGTACTGGACTGAGTACTGGACTGAGTACTGGACTGAGTATTGGACTGAGTACTGGAATGAGTACTGGACTGAGTACTGGACTGAGTACTGGACTGAGTACTGGACTGAGTACTGAACTGAGTACTGGACTGAGTACTGGACTGAGTACTGGACTGAGTACTGGACTGAGTACTGGACTGAGTAGTGGACTGAGTAGTGGACTGAGTACTGGACTGAGTAGTGGACTGAGTACTGGACTGAGTACTGGACTGAGTACTGGACTGAGTACTGGACTGGGTACTAGACTGAGTACTGGACTGAGTACTGGACTGAGTACTGGACTGAGTACTGGACTGAGTACTGGACTGAGTACTGGACTGAGTACTGGGCTGAGTACTGGACTGATTACTGGACTGAGTACTGGACTGAGTACTGGACTGAGTACTGGACTGAATACTGGAGTGAGTACTGGACTGAGTACTGGACTAAGTACTAGACTGAGTACTGGACTGAGTGCTGGACTGAGAACTAGACTGAGTACTGGACTGAGTACTGGACTGAGTACTGGACTGAGTACTGGACTGAGTACTGGACTGAGTACTGGACTGAGTACTGGACTGAGTACTGGACTGAGTACTGGACTGAGTACTGGACTGAGTACTGGACTGAGCACTGGACTGAGCACTGGACTTGAGTAGTGGACTGAGTACTGGACTGAGTACTGGACTGAGTATTGGACTGAGTACTGGACTGAGTACTGGACTGAGTACTGGACTGAGTACTGGACTGAGTACTGGACGGAGTACTGGACTGAATACTGGATTGAGTACTGGACTGAGTACTGGACTGAGTACTGCACTGAGTACTGGACTGAGTACTGCACTGACTACTGGACTGAGTACTGGACTGAGTACTGGACTGAGTACTGGACTGAGTACTAGACTGAGTACTGGACTGAGTACTGGGCTGAGTACTGGACTGAGTGCTGGACTGAGTACTGGACTGAGTACTGGACTGAGTACTGGACTGATTACTGGACTGAGTATTGGACTGAGTACTGGACTGAGTACTGGACTCAGTACTGAACTGAGTACTGGACTGAGTACTGGACTGAGTACTGGACTGAGTACTGGAATGAGTACTGGATTGAGTACTGGATTGAGTACTGGACTGAGTACTGGACTGAGTACTGGACTGAGTACTGGGATGAGTACTGGGCTGAATACTGGACTGAGTACTGGACTGAGTACTGGGATGAGTACTGGACTGAATACTGGACTGAGTACTGGACTGAGTACTGGACTGAGTACTGGACTGAGTACTGGACTGAGTAGTGGACTGAGTAGTGGACTGAGTACTGGACTGAGTAGTGGACTGAGTACTGGACTGAGTACTGGACTGAGTACTGTACTGAGTACTGTACTGGGTACTGGACTGAGTGCTGGACTGAGTACTGGACTGAGTACTGGACTGAGTACTGGACTGAGTACTGGACTGATTACTGGACTGAGTATTGGACTGAGTACTGGACTGAGTACTGGACTCAGTACTGAACTGAGTACTGGACTGAGTACTGGACTGAGTACTGGACTGAGTACTGGACTGAGTACTGGACTGAGTACTGGACTGAGTACTGGACTGAGTACTGGACTGAGTACTGGACTGAGTCCTGGACTGAGTACTGGACTGAGTACTGGACTGAGTACTGCACTGAGTACTGGACTGAGTACTGGACTGAGTACTGGACTGAGTACTGGACTTAGTACTGGACTGAGTACTGGACTGAGTACTGGACTGAGTACTGGACTTAGTACTGGACTGAGTACTGGACTGAGTACTGGACTGAGTACTGGACTGAGTACTCGACTGAGTATTGGACTGAGTACTGGACTGAGTACTGGACTGAATACTGGACTGAGTAGTGGACTGAGTACTGGACTGAGTAGTGGACTTAGTAGTGGACTGAGTAGTGGACTGAGTAGTGGACTGAGTGCTGGACTGAGTACTGGCCTGAGTACTGGACTGAGTACTGGACTGAGTACTGGACTGAGTACTGGATTGAGTACTGGACTGAGTACTGGACTGAGCACTGGACTGAGTACTGGACTGAGTACTGGACTGAGTACTGGACTGAATACTGGATTGAGTACTGGACTGAATGATGGACTGAGTACTGGACTGAGTACTGGACTGAGTACTGGACTGAGTACTGGACTGAGTACTGGACTGAGTACTGGACTGAGTACTGGACTGAGTACTGGACTGAGTACTGGACTGAGTACTGGACTGAGTACTGGATTGAGTACTGGACTGAGTACTGGACTGAGTACTGGACTGAGTACTGGACTAAGTACTGGACTGAGTACTGGACTGAGTACTGGACTGAGTACTGGACTGAGTATTGGACTGAATGCTGGACTGAGTAGTGGACTTAGTACTGGAATGAGTACTGGACTGAGTACTGAACTGAGTACTGGACTGAGTACTGGACTGAGTACTAGACTGAGTACTGGACTGAGTACTGGACTGAGTACTGGACTGAGTACTGGACTGAATAGTGGACTGAGTACTGGACTGAGTACTGGACTGAATAGTGGACTGAGTACTGGACTGAGTACTGGACTGAGTACTGCACTGAGTACTGGACTGAGTACTGGACTGAGTACTGGACTGAGTACTGGACTGAGTACTTTATTGAGTAATGGACTGAGTACTGGACTGAGCACTGGACTGAGTACTAGACTGAGTACTGGACTGAGTACTGGACTGAGTACTGGACTGAGTACTGGACTGAATAGTGGACTGAGTACTGGACTGAGTACTGGACTGAGTACTGGACTGAGTACTGGACTGAGTACTGGATTGAGTACTGGGTTGAGTACTGGACTGAGTACTGGACTGAGTACTGTACTGAGTACTGTACTGAGTACTGGACTGAGTGCTGGACTGAGTACTGGACTGAGTACTGGACTGAGTACTGGACTGAGTACTGGACTGATTACTGGACTGAGTATTGGACTGAGTACTGGACTGAGTACTGGACTCAGTACTGAACTGAGTACTGGACTGAGTACTGGACTGAGTACTGGACTGAGTACTGGATTGAGTACTGGATTGAGTACTGGATTGAGTACTGGATTGAGTACTGGACTGAGTACTGGACTGAGTACTGGACTGAGTACTGGACTGAATAGTGGACTGAGTACTGGACTGAGTACTGGACTGAGTACTGTACTGAGTACTGGACTGAGTGCTGGACTGAGTACTGGACTGAGTACTGGACTGAGTACTGGACTGAGTACTGGACTGATTAATGGACTGAGTATTGGACTGAGTACTGGACTGAGTACTGGACTCAGTACTGAACTGAGTACTGGACTGAGTACTGGACTGAGTACTGGACTGAGTACTGGACTGAGTACTGGATTGAGTACTGGATTGAGTACTGGACTGAGTACTGGACTGAGTACTGGACTGAGTACTGAGATGAGTACTGGACTGAATACTGGACTGAGTACTGGACTAAGTACTGGGATGAGTACTGGACTGAGTACTGGACTGAGCACTGGACTGAGTACTGGACTGAGTACTGGACTGAGTACTGGACTGAGTACTGGACTGAATACTGGATTGAGTACTGGACTGAGTGATGGACTGAGTACTGGACTGAGTACTGGACTGAGTACTGGACTGAGTGCTGGACTGAGTACTGGACTGAGTACTGGACTGAGTACTGGACTGAGTACTGGATTGAGTACTGGACTGAGTACTGGACTGAGTACTGGACTGAGTACTGGACTGAGTACTGGACGAAGTACTGGACTGAGTACTGGACTGAGTACTGGACTGAGTACTGGACTGAGCACTGGACTGAGTACTGGACTGAGTACTGGACTGAGTACTGGACTGAGTACTGGACTGAGTACTGGACTGAGTATTGGACTGAGTACTGGACTGAGTATTGGACTGAGTACTGGACTGAGTACTGGACTGAGTACTGGACTGAGTACTGGACTGAGTACTGGACTGAGTATTGGACTGAGTACTGGACTGAGTACTGGACTGAGTACTGGACTGAGTACTGGACTGAGTACTGAACTGAGTACTGGACTGAGTACTGGACTGAGTACTGGACTGAGTACTGGACTGAGTACTGGACTGAGTACTGGACTGAGTACTGGACTGAGTAGTGGACTGAGTAGTGGACTGAGTACTGGACTGAGTAGTGGACTGAGTACTGGACTGAGTACTGGACTGAGTACTGGACTGAGTACTGGACTGAGTACTGGACTGAGTACTGGACTGAGTACTGGACTGAATACTGGACTGAGTAGTGGACTGAGTACTGGACTGAGTAGTGGACTTAGTAGTGGACTGAGTAGTGGACTGAGTAGTGGACTGAGTGCTGGACTGAGTACTGGACTAAGTACTGGACTGAGTACTGGACTGAGTACTGGACTGAGTACTGGATTGAGTACTGGACTGAGTACTGGACTGAGCACTGGACTGAGTACTGGACTGAGTACTGGACTGAGTACTGGACTGAGTACTGGACTGAATACTGGATTGAGTACTGGACTGAGTGATGGACTGAGTACTGGACTGAGTACTGGACTGAGTACTGGACTGAGTACTGGACTGAGTACTGGACTGAGTACTGGATTGAGTACTGGACTGAGTACTGGACTGAGTACTGGACTGAGTACTGGACTAAGTACTGGACTGAGTACTGGACTGAGTACTGGACTGAGTACTGGACTGAGTATTGGACTGAATGCTGGACTGAGTAGTGGACTTAGTACTGGAATGAGTACTGGACTGAGTACTGGACTGAGTACTGGACTGAGTACTGGACTGAGTACTAGACTGAGTACTGGACTGAGTACTGGACTGAGTACTGGACTGAGTACTGGACTGAATAGTGGACTGAGTACTGGACTGAGTACTGGACTGAGTACTGGACTGAGTACTGGACTGAGTACTGCACTGAGTACTGGACTGAGTACTGGACTGAGTACTGGACTGAGTACTTTATTGAGTACTGGACTGAGTACTGGACTGAGCACTTGACTGAGTACTGAACTGAGTACTGGACTGAGTACTGGACTGAGTACTGGACTGAGTACTGGACTGAGTACTGGACTGAGTACTGGACTGAGTACTGGACTGAGTACTGGACTGAGTACTGGAGTGAGTACTGGACTGAGTACTGGACTGAGTACTGGACTGAGTACTGGACTGAGTACTGGACTGAGTACTGGACTGAGTACTGGACTGAGTACTGGACTGAGTACTGGACTGAGTACTGGACTGAGTACTGGACTGATTACTGGACTGAGTACTGGACTTAGTACTGGACTTAGTACTGGACTTAGTACTGGACTTAGTACTGGACTTAGTACTGGACTTAGTACTGGACTGAATAGTGGACTGAATAGTGGACTGAGTACTGGACTGAATAGTGGACTGAGTACTGGACTGAGTACTGGACTGAGTACTGGACTGACTACTGCACTGAGTACTGCACTGAGTACTGGACTGAGTACTGGACTGAGTACTGGACTGAGTACTTTATTGAGTACTGGACTGAGTACTGGACTGAGCACTGGACTGAGTACTGGACTGAGTACTGGACTGAGTACTGGACTGAGTACTGGACTGAGTACTGGACTGAGTACTGGACTGAGTACTGGACTGAGTACTGGAGTGAGTACTGGACTGAGTACTGGACTGAGTACTGGACTGAGTACTGGACTGAGTGCTGGACTGAGTACTGGACTGAGTACTGGACTTAGTACTGGACTGAGTGCTGGACTGAGTACTGGACTGAGTACTGGACTGAGTACTGGACTGAGTACTGGACTGAGTACTGGACTGAGTACTGGATTGAATACTGGACTGGGTACTGGACTTAGTACTGGAATGAGTACTGGACTGAGTACTGGACTGAGTACTGGACTGAGTACTGGACTGAGTACTGGACTGAGTACTGGACTGAGTACTGGACTGAGTACTGGACTGAGTACTGGACTGAGTACTGGACTGAGTACTGGACTGAGTACTGGACTGAGTACTGGACTGAGTACTGGACTGAGTACTGGACTGAGTACTGGACTGAGTACTGGACTGAGTACTGGACTGAGTACTGGACTGAGTACTTTATTGAGTACTGGACTGAGTACTGGACTGAGCACTTGACTGAGTACTGAACTGAGTACTGGACTGAGTACTGGACTGAGTACTGGACTGAGTACTGGACTGAGTACTGGACTGAGTACTGGACTGAGTACTGGACTGAGTACTGGACTGAGTACTAGACTGAGTACTGGACTGAGTACTGGACTGAGTACTGGACTGAGTACTGGACTGAGTACTGGACTGAATAGTGGACTGAGTACTGGACTGAGTACTGGACTGAGTACTGGACTGAGTACTGCACTGAGTACTGGACTGAGTACTGGACTGAGTACTGGACTGAGTACTGGACTGAGTACTTTATTGAGTACTGGACTGAGTACTGGACTGAGCACTTGACTGAGTACTGAACTGAGTACTGGACTGAGTACTGGACTGAGTACTGGACTGAGTACTGGACTGAGTACTGGACTGAGTACTGGACTGAGTACTGGACTGAGTACTGGAGTGAGTACTGGACTGAGTACTGGACTGAGTACTGGACTGAGTACTGGACTGAGTACTGGACTGAGTACTGGACTGAGTACTGGACTGAGTACTGGACTGAGTACTGGACTGAGTACTGGACTGAGTACTGGACTGATTACTGGACTGAGTACTGGACTTAGTACTGGACTTAGTACTGGACTTAGTACTGGACTTAGTACTGGACTTAGTACTGGACTTAGTACTGGACTTAGTACTGGACTTAGTACTGGACTGAATAGTGGACTGAATAGTGGACTGAGTACTGGACTGAATAGTGGACTGAGTACTGGACTGAGTACTGGACTGAGTACTGGACTGACTACTGCACTGAGTACTGCACTGAGTACTGGACTGAGTACTGGACTGAGTACTGGACTGAGTACTTTATTGAGTACTGGACTGAGTACTGGACTGAGCACTGGACTGAGTACTGGACTGAGTACTGGACTGAGTACTGGACTGAGTACTGGACTGAGTACTGGACTGAGTACTTGACTGAGTACTGGACTGAGTACTGGAGTGAGTACTGGACTGAGTAGTGGACTGAGTAGTGGACTGAGTACTGGACTGAGTAGTGGACTGAGTACTGGACTGAGTACAGGACTGAGTACTGGACTGAGTACTGGACTGAGTACTGGACTGAGTACTGGACTGAATACTGGACTGAGTAGTGGACTGAGTACTGGACTGAGTAGTGGACTTAGTAGTGGACTGAGTAGTGGACTGAGTAGTGGACTGAGTGCTGGACTGAGTACTGGACTAAGTACTGGACTGAGTACTGGACTGAGTACTGGACTGAGTACTGGATTGAGTACTGGACTGAGTACTGGACTGAGCACTGGACTGAGTACTGGACTGAGTACTGGACTGAGTACTGGACTGAGTACTGGACTGAATACTGGATTGAGTACTGGACTGAGTGATGGACTGAGTACTGGACTGAGTACTGGACTGAGTACTGGACTGAGTGCTGGACTGAGTACTGGACTGAGTACTGGACTGAGTACTGGACTGAGTACTGGATTGAGTACTGGACTGAGTACTGGACTGAGTACTGGACTGAGTACTGGACTAAGTACTAGACTGAGTACTGGACTGAGTACTGGACTGAGTACTGGACTGAGTACTGGACTGAGTACTGGACTGAGTACTGCACTGAGTACTAAACTGAGTACTGGACTGAGTACTGGACTGAGTACTGGTCTGAGTACTGGACTGAGTACTGGACTGAGTACTGGACTGAGTACTGGACTGAGTACTGGACTGAGTACTGGACTGAGTACTGCACTGAGTACTAAACTGAGTACTGGACTGAGTACTGGACTGAGTACTGGACTGAGTACTGGACTGAGTACTGGACTGAGTACTGGACTGAGTACTGGACTGAGCACTGGACTGAGTACTGGACTGAGTACTGGACTGAGTACTGGACTGAGTACTGCACTGAGTACTAAACTGAGTACTGGACTGAGTACTGGACTGAGTACTGGACTGAGTACTGGACTGAGTACTGGACTAAGTACTGGACTGAGTACTGGACTGAGTACTAGACTGAGTACTGGACCGAGTACTGATGACTGATGAACTGATGACTGATGAACTGATGACTGATGAACTGATGACTGATGAACTGATGACTTATGAACTGATGACTGATAAACAAAATGACTGATAAACGAAATGACTGATAAACGAAATGACTGATAAACAAAATGACTGATAAACAAAATGACTGATAAACGTAATGACTGATAAACGAAATGACTGATAAACAAAATGACTGATAAACGAAATGACTGATAAACGAAATGACTGATAAACGAAATGACTGATAAACTAAATGACTGATAAACGAAATGACTGATAAACGAAATGACTGATCAACAAAATGACTGATAAACGAAATGACTGATAAACAAAATGACTGATAAACGAAATGACTGATAAACGAAATGACTGATAAACGAAATGACTGATAAACGAATTGACTGATAAACAAAATCACTGATAAACGAAATGACTGATAAACAAAATGACTGATAAACGAAATGACTGATAAACAAAATGACTGATAAACGAAATGACTGATAAACAAAATGACTGATAAACGAAATGACTGATAAACGAAATGACTGATAAACGAAATGACTGATAAACGATTTGACTGATAACCGAAATGACTGATAAACAAAATGACTGATAAACGAAATGACTGATAAACGAAATGACTGATAAACGAAATGACTGATAAACGATTTGACTGATAACCGAAATGACTGATAAACAAAATGACTGATAAACAAAATGACTGACAAACAAAATGACTGATAAACGAAATGACTGATAAACGAAATGACTGATAAAAGAAATGACTGATAAACGAAATGACTGATAAACTAAATGACTGATAAACGAAATGACTGATAAACAAAATGACTGATAAACAAAATGACTGATAAACGTAATGACTGATAAACGAAATGACTGATAAACAAAATGACTGATAAACGAAATGACTGATAAACATAATGACTGATAAACGAAATGACTGATAAACAAAATGACTGATAACGAAATGACTGATAAACGAAATGACTGATAAACAAAATGACTGATAAACGAAATGACTGATAAACAAAATGACTGATAAACGAAATGACTGATAAACGAAATGACTGATAAACGAAATGACTGATAAACGAATTGACTGATAAACAAAATCACTGATAAACGAAATGACTGATAAACAAAATGACTGATAAACGAAATGACTGATAAACAAAATGACTGATAAACGAAATGACTGATAAACAAAATGACTGATAAACGAAATGACTGATAAACGAAATGACTGATAAACGATTTGACTGATAACCGAAATGACTGATAAAAGATATGACTGATTAACGATATGACTGATAAACGAAATGACTGATAAACGAAATGACTGATAAACGAAATGACTGATAAACGATACTGGATGATACTAAACTGAGTACTGGACTGAGTATTGGATTGAGTACTGGACTGAGTACTGGACTGAGTACTGGACTGAATACTGGACTGAGTACTGGACTGAGTACTGGACTGAGTACTAGACTGAGTACTGGACTGAGTACTGGACTGAGTACTGGACTGAGTACTGGACTGAGTACTGGACTGAGTACTGGACTGACTACTGGACTGAGTACTGGACTGAGTACTGGACTGAGTACTGGACTGAGTGCTGGACTGAGTGCTGGACTGAGTACAGGACTGAGTACTGGACTGAGTACTAGACTGAGTACTGGACTGAGTACTGGACTGAGTACTGGACTGAGTACTGGACTGAGTACTGGACTGAGTACTGGACTGAGTGCTGGACTGAGTACAGGACTGAGTACTGGACTGAGTACTAGACTGAGTACTGGACTGACTACTGGACTGACTACTGGACTGAGTATTGGACTGAGTACAGGACTGAGTACTGGACTGAGTACTGTACTGAGTACTGGACTGAGTACTAGACTGAGTACTAGACTGAGTACTGGACTGAGTACTGGACTGAGTACTGGACTGAGTACTGGACTGAGTACTGGACTGACTACTGGACTGAGTACTGGACTGAGTACTGGACTGAGTACTGGACTGAGTGCTGGACTGAGTACAGGACTGAGTACTGGACTGAGTACTAGACTGAGTACTGGACTGAGTACTGGACTGAGTACTGGACTGAGTACTGGACTGAGTACTGGACTGACTACTGGACTGAGTACTGGACTGAGTACTGGACTGAGTACTGGACTGAGTACTGGACTGAGTACTGGACTGAGTACTGGATTGAGTACTGGACTGAGTACTGGACTGAGTACTGGACTGAGTACTGGACTGAGTACTGGACTGAGTACTGGACTGAGTACTGGACTGAGTGCTGGACTGAGTACAGGACTGAGTACTGGACTGAGTACTAGACTGAGTACTGGACTGAGTACTGGACTGAGTACTGGACTGAGTACTGGACTGAGTACTGGACTGAGTACTGGACTGAATACTGGACTGAGTACTGGACTGAGTACTGGACTGAGTACTGGACTGAGTACTGGACTGATAACTGGACTGAGTACTGGACTAAGTACTGGACTGAGTACTGGACTGAGTACTGGACTGAGTACTGGACTGAGTACTGGACTGAGTACTGGACTGAGTACTGGACTGAGTACTGGACTGAGTACTGGACGGAGTACTATACTGAGTACTGGACTGAGTACTGGACTGAGTACTGAACTGAGTACTGGACTGAGTAGTGGACTGAGTAGTGGACTGAGTAGTGGACTGAGTAGTGGACTGAGTAGTGGACTGAGTAGTGGACTGAGTAGTGGACTGAGTGCTGGACTGAGTACTGGTCTGAGTACTGGACTGAGTACTGGAGTGAGTACTAGACTGAGTACTGGACTGAGTACTGGACTGAGTACTGGACTGAGTACTGGACTGAGTACTGGACTGAGTACTGGACTGAGTACTGGACTGAGTACTGGACTGAGTACTGGACTGAGTACTGGACTGAGTACTGGACTGAGTACTGGACTGAGTACTGGACTCAGTACTGGACTGAGTACTGCACTGAGTACTGGACTGAGTACTGGACTGAGTACTGGACTGAGTACTGGACTGGGTACTGGACTGAGTACTGGACTGAGTACTCGACTGAGTATTGGACTGAGTACTGGACTGAGTACTGGACTGAGTAGTGGACTGAGTACTGGACTGAGTAGTGGACTGAGTAGTGGACTGAGTAGTGGACTGAGTGCTGGACTGAGTACAGGACTGAGTACTGGACTGAGTACTAGACTGAGTACTAGACTGAGTACTGGACTGAGTACTGGACTGAGTACTGGACTGAGTACTGGACTGAATACTGGACTGAGTACTGGACTGAGTACTGGACTGAGTACTGGACTGAGTACTGGACTGACTACTGGACTGACTACTGGACTGAGTATTGGACTGAGTACAGGACTGAGTACTGGACTGAGTACTGTACTGAGTACTGGACTGAGTACTAGACTGAGTACTAGACTGAGTACTGGACTGAGTACTGGACTGAGTACTGGACTGAGTACTGGACTGACTACTGGACTGAGTACTGGACTGAGTACTGGACTGAGTACTGGACTGAGTGCTGGACTGAGTACAGGACTGAGTACTGGACTGAGTACTAGACTGAGTACTGGACTGAGTACTGGACTGAGTACTGGACTGAGTACTGGACTGAGTACTCGACTGACTACTGGACTGAGTACTGGACTGAGTACTGGACTGAGTACTGGACTGAGTACTGGACTGAGTACTGGACTGAGTACTGGACTGAGTACTGGATTGAGTACTGGACTGAGTACTGGACTGAGTACTGGACTGAGTACTGGACTGAGTACTGGACTGAGTACTGGACTGAGTGCTGGACTGAGTACAGGACTGAGTACTGGACTGAGTACTAGACTGAGTACTGGACTGAGTACTGGACTGAGTACTGGACTGAGTACTGGACTGAGTACTGGACTGAGTACTGGACTGAGTACTGGACTGAATACTGGACTGAGTACTGGACTGAGTACTGGACTGAGTACTGGACTGAGTACTGGACTGAGTACTGGACTGATAACTGGACTGAGTACTGGACTAAGTACTGGACTGAGTACTGGACTGAGTACTGGACTGAGTACTGGACTGAGTACTGGACTGAGTACTGGACTGAGTACTGGACTGAGTACTGGACGGAGTACTATACTGAGTACTGGACTGAGTACTGGACTGAGTACTGAACTGAGTACTGGACTGAGTAGTGGACTGAGTAGTGGACTGAGTAGTGGACTGAGTAGTGGACTGAGTAGTGGACTGAGTGCTGGACTGAGTACTGGTCTGAGTACTGGACTGAGTACTGGAGTGAGTACTAGACTGAGTACTGGACTGAGTACTGGACTGAGTACTGGACTGAGTACTGGACTGAGTACTGGACTGAGTACTGGACTGAGTACTGGACTGAGTACTGGACTGAGTACTGGACTGAGTACTGGACTGAGTACTGGACTCAGTACTGGACTGAGTACTGCACTGAGTACTGGACTGAGTACTGGACTGAGTACTGGACTGAGTACTGGACTGGGTACTGGACTGAGTACTGGACTGAGTACTCGACTGAGTATTGGACTGAGTACTGGACTGAGTACTGGACTGAGTAGTGGACTGAGTACTGGACTGAGTAGTGGACTGAGTAGTGGACTGAGTAGTGGACTGAGTAGTGGACTGAGTAGTGGACTGAGTGCTGGAGTGAGTACTGGTCTGAGTACTGGACTGAGTACTGGAGTGAGTACTGGACTGAGTACTGGACTGAGTACTGGACTGAGTACTGAACTGAGCACTGGACTGAGTACTGGACTGAGTACTGGACTGAGTACTGGACTGAGTACTGGACTGAGTACTGGACTGAGCACTGGACTGAGTACTGGACTGAGTACTGGACTGAGTACTGGACTGAGTACTGGACTGAGTACTGGACTGAGTACTGGACTGAATACTGGACTGAATACTGGACTGAGTACTGGACTGAGTACTGGACTGAGTACTGGACTGAGTACTGGACTGAGTAGTGGACTGATAACTGGACTGAGTACTGGACCAAGTACTAGACTGAGTACTGGACTGAGTACTGGACTGAGTACTGGACTGAGTACTGGACTGAGTACTGGACTGAGTACTGGACTGAGTACTGGACTGAGTACTGGACTGAGTACTGCACTGAGTACTGGACTGAGTACTGGACTGAGTACTGGACTGAGCACTGGACTGAGTACTGGACTGAGTACTGGACTGAGTACTGGACTGAGTAATGGACTGAGTACTGGACTGAGTACTGGACTGAGTACTGGACTGAGTACTGGACTGAGTACTGGACTGAGTAGTGGACTGAGTAGTGGACTGAGTAGTGGACTGATTAGTGGACTGAGTACTGGACTGAGTACTGGACTGAGTACTGGACTGAGTACTGGACTGAGTACTGGACTGAGTACTGGACTGAGTACTGGACTGAGTAGTGGACTGATTAGTGGACTGAGGAGTGGACTGAGTGCTGGACTAAGTACTGGACTGAGTACTGGACTGAGTACTGGACTGAGTACTGGACTGAGTACTGGACTGAGTACTGGACTGAGTACTGGACTGATAACTGGATTGAGTACAGGACTGAGTACTGGACTGAGTACTGGACTGATAACTGGACTGAGTACTGGACTAAGTACTGGACTGAGTACTGGACTGAGTACTGGACTGAGAACTGGACTGAGTACTGGACTGAGTACAGGACTGAGTACTGGACTGAGTACTGGACTGAGTACTGGACTGAGTACTGGACTGAGTACTGGACTGAGTACTGGACTGAGTACTGGACTGAGTACTGAACTGAGTACTGAACTGAGTACTGGACTGAGTACTAGATTGAGTACTGGACTGAGTACTGGACTGAGTACTGGACTGAGTACTGGACTAAGTACTGGACTGAGTACTGGACTGAGTACTGGACTGAGTAGTGGACTGAGTAGTGGACTGATTAGTGGACTGAGGAGTGGACTGAGTGCTGGACTGAGTACTGGACTGAGTAGTGGACTGAGTACTGGACTGAGTACTGGATTGAGTACTGGACTGAGTACTGGACTGAGTACTGGACTGAGTACTGGACTGAGTACTGGACTGAGTACTGGACTGAGTACTGGGCTGATAACTGGACTGAGTACTGGGCTGATAACTGGACTGAGTACTGGACTGAGTACTGGACTAAGTACTGGACTGAGTACTGGACTGAGTACTGGACTGAGTACTGGACTGAGTACTGGACTGAGTACTGGACTGAGTACTGGACTGAGAACTGGACTGAGTACTGGACTGAGTACTGGACTGAGTACTGGACTGAGTACTGGACTGAGTACTGGACTGAGTACTGGACTGAGTACTGGACTGAGTACTGAACTGAGTACTGAACTGAGTACTGGACTGAATACTAGATTGAGTACTGGACTGAGTACTGGACTGAGTACTGGACTAAGTACTGGACTGAGTACTGGACTGAGTAGTGGACTGATTAGTGGACTGAGGAGTGGACTGAGTGCTGGACTGAGTACTGGACTGAGTAGTGGACTGAGTACTGGACTGAGTACTGGACTGAGTACTGGACTGAGTACTGGACTGAGTGCTGGACTGAGTACAGGACGGAGTACTGGACTGAGTACTAGACTGAGTACTGGACTGAGTACTGGACTGAGTTCTGGACTGAGGACTGGACTGAGTACTGGACTGAATACTGGACTGAGTACTGGACTGAGTACTGGACTGAGTACTGGACTGATAACTGGACTGAGTACTGGACTAAGTACTGGACTGAGTACTGGACTGAGTACTGGACTGAGTACTGGACTGAGTACTGGACTGAGTACTGGACGGAGTACTATACTGAGTACTGGACTGAGTACTGGACTGAGTACTGAACTGAGTACTGGACTGAGTAGTGGACTGAGTAGTGGACTGAGTAGTGGACTGAGTGCTGGACTGAGTACTGGTCTGAGTACTGGACTGAGTACTGGAGTGAGTACTGGACTGAGTACTGGAGTGAGTACTGGACTGAGTACTGGACTGAGTACTGGACTGAGTACTGGACTGAGTACTGGACTGAGTACTGGACTGAGTACTGGACTGAGTACTGGACTGAGTACTGGACTGAGTACTGGACTGAGTACTGGACTGAGTACTGGACTGAGTACTGGACTGAGTACTGGACTGAGTACTGGACTCAGTACTGGACTGAGTACTGCACTGAGTACTGGACTGAGTACTGGACTGAGTACTGGACTGAGTACTGGACTGAGTACTGGACTGAGTACTGGACTGAGTACTCGACTGAGTATTGGACTGAGTACTGGACTGAGTAGTGGACTGAGTAGTGGACTGAGTAGTGGACTGAGTAGTGGACTGAGTAGTGGACTGAGTAGTGGACTGAGTAGTGGACTGAGTAGTGGACAGAGTGCTGGACTGAGTACTGGTCTGAGTACTGGACTGAGTACTGGAGTGAGTATTGGACTGAGTACTGGACTGAGTACTGGACTGAGTACTGGACTGAGTACTGGACTGAGTACTGGACTGAGTACTGGACTGAGTACTGGACTGAGTACTGGACTGAGTACTGGACTGAGTACTTGACTGAGTACTGGACTGAGTACTGGACTGAGTACTGGACTGAATACTGGACTGAATACTGGACTGAGTACTGGACTGAGTACTGGACTGAGAATGGACTGAGTACTGGACTGAGTACTGGACTGAGTAGTGGACTGATAACTGGACTGAGTACTGGACTAAGTACTAGACTGAGTACTGGACTGAGTACTGGACTGAGTACAGGATTGAGTACTGGACTGAGTACTGGACTGAGTCCTGGACTGAGTACTGGACTGAGTACTGGACTGAGTACTGGACTGAGTACTGGACTGAGAACTGGACTGAGTACTGGACTGAGTACTGGACTGAGTACTGGACTGAGCACTGGACTGAGTACTGGACTGAGTACTGGACTGAGTACTGGACTGAGTACTGGACTGAGTACTGGACTGAGTACTGGACTGAGTACTGGACTGAGTGCTGGACTGAGTACTGGACTGAGTAGTGGACTGAGTAGTAGACTGATTAGTGGACTGAGTACTGGACTGAGTACTGGACTGAGTACTGGACTGAGTACTGGACTGAGTACTGGACTGAGTACTGGACTGAGTACTGGACTGAGTACTGGACTGAGTACTGGACTGAGTACTGGACTGAGTAGTGGACTGATTAGTGGACTGAGGAGTGGACTGAGTGCTGGACTAAGTACTGGACTGAGTACTGGACTGAGTACTGGACTAAGTACTGGACTGAGTACTGGACTGAGTACTGGACTGAGTACTGGACTGAGTACTGGACTGAGTACTGGACTGAGTACTGGACTGAGTACTGGACTGATAACTGGACTGAGTACTGGACTGAGTACTGGACTGAGTACTGGACTGAGTACTGGACTGAGTACTGGACTGAGTACTGGACTGAGTACTGGACTGAGTACTGGACTGAGTACTGGACTCAGTACTGGACTGAGTACTGCACTGAGTACTGGACTGAGTACTGGACTGAGTACTGGACTGAGTACTGGACTGAGTACTGGACTGAGTACTGGACTGAGTACTGGACTGAGTACTCGACTGAGTATTGGACTGAGTACTGGACTGAGTAGTGGACTGAGTAGTGGACTGAGTAGTGGACTGAGTAGTGGACTGAGTAGTGGACTGAGTAGTGGACTGAGTAGTGGACTGAGTAGTGGACAGAGTGCTGGACTGAGTACTGGTCTGAGTACTGGACTGAGTACTGGAGTGAGTATTGGACTGAGTACTGGACTGAGTACTGGACTGAGTACTGGACTGAGTACTGGACTGAGTACTGGACTGAGTACTGGACTGAGTACTGGACTGAGTACTGGACTGAGTACTGGACTGAGTACTTGACTGAGTACTGGACTGAGTACTGGACTGAGTACTGGACTGAATACTGGACTGAATACTGGACTGAGTACTGGACTGAGTACTGGACTGAGAATGGACTGAGTACTGGACTGAGTACTGGACTGAGTAGTGGACTGATAACTGGACTGAGTACTGGACTAAGTACTAGACTGAGTACTGGACTGAGTACTGGACTGAGTACAGGATTGAGTACTGGACTGAGTACTGGACTGAGTCCTGGACTGAGTACTGGACTGAGTACTGGACTGAGTACTGGACTGAGAACTGGACTGAGTACTGGACTGAGTACTGGACTGAGTACTGGACTGAGCACTGGACTGAGTACTGGACTGAGTACTGGACTGAGTACTGGACTGAGTACTGGACTGAGTACTGGACTGAGTACTGGACTGAGTACTGGACTGAGTACTGGACTGAGTGCTGGACTGAGTACTGGACTGAGTAGTGGACTGAGTAGTAGACTGATTAGTGGACTGAGTACTGGACTGAGTACTGGACTGAGTACTGGACTGAGTACTGGACTGAGTACTGGACTGAGTACTGGACTGAGTACTGGACTGAGTACTGGACTGAGTACTGGACTGAGTACTGGACTGAGTAGTGGACTGATTAGTGGACTGAGGAGTGGACTGAGTGCTGGACTAAGTACTGGACTGAGTACTGGACTGAGTACTGGACTAAGTACTGGACTGAGTACTGGACTGAGTACTGGACTGAGTACTGGACTGAGTACTGGACTGAGTACTGGACTGAGTACTGGACTGAGTACTGGACTGATAACTGGATTGAGTACTGGACTGAGTACTGGACTGAGTACTGGACTGAGTACTGGACTGATAACTGGACTGAGTACTGGACTAAGTACTGGACTGAGTACTGGACTGAGTACTGGACTGAGTACTGGACTGAGTACTGGACTGAGAACTGGACTGAGTACTGGACTGAGTACAGGACTGAGTACTGGACTGAGTACTGGACTGAGTACTGGACTGAGTACTGGACTGAGTAATGGACTGAGTACTGGACTGAGTACTGGACTGAGTACTGAACTGAGTACTGAACTGAGTACTGGACTGAGTACTAGATTGAGTACTGGACTGAGTACTGGACTGAGTACTGGACTGAGTACTGGACTAAGTACTGGACTGAGTACTGGACTGAGTACTGGACTGAGTAGTGGACTGATTAGTGGACTGAGGAGTGGACTGAGTGCTGGACTGAGTACTGGACTGAGTAGTGGACTGAGTACTGGACTGAGTACTGGACTGAGTACTGGACTGAGTACTGGATTGAGTACTGGACTGAGTACTGGACTGAGTACTGGACTGAGTACTGGACTGAGTACTGGACTGAGTACTGGACTGAGTACTGGACTGAGTACTGGACTGAGTACTGGACTGAGTACTGGACTGAGTACTGGACTGAGTACTGGACTGAGTACTGGGCTGATAACTGGACTGAATACTGGACTGAGTACTGGACTAAGTACTGGACTGAGTACTGGACTGAGTACTGGACTGAGTACTGGACTGAGTACTGGACTGAGTACTGGACTGAGTACTGGACTGAGTACTGGACTGAGTACTGGACTGAGTACTGGACTGAGTACTGGACTGAGTACTGGACTGAGTACTGGACTGCGTACTGGACTGAGTACTGGACTGAGTACTGGACTGAGTACTGGACTGAGTACTGGACTGAGTACTGGACTGAGTACTGGACTGAGTACTGGACTGAGTACTGGACTGAGTACTGGACTGAGTACTGGGCTGAGTACTGGACAGAGTACTGGACTGAGTACTGGACTGAGTACTGGACTGAGTACTGGACTGAGTATTGGACTGAGTACTGGACTGAGTGCTGGACTGAGTACTGGACTGAGTACTGGACTGAGGACTGGACTGAGTACTTGACTGAATAGTGGACTGAATACTGGACTGAGTACTGGACTGAGTACTGGACTGAGTACTGGACTGAGTACTGGACTATGTACTGGACTGAGTACTGGAATGAGTACAGGACTGAGTACTTGACTAAGTACTGGACTGAGTACTGGACTGAGTACTGGACTGAGTACTGGACTGAGTACTGGACTGAGTACTGGACTGAGTACTGGACTGAGCACTGGACTGAACAATGGACTGAGCACTGGACTGAGTACTGGACTGAGTACTGGACTGAGAATTGGACTGAGTACTGGACTGAGTACTGGACTGAGTACTGGACTGAGTACTGGACTGAGTACTGGACTGAGTACTAGACTGAGTACTGGACTGAGTACTGGACTGAGAACTGGACTGAGTAGTGGACTGAGTACTGGACTGAGTACTGGACTGAGTACTGGACTGAGTACTGGACTGAGTATTGGACTGAGTACTGGACTAAGTACTGGACTGAGTACTGGACTGAGTACTGGACTGAGTACTGGACTGAGTACTGGACTGAGTACTGGACTTAGTACTGGACTGAGTACTGGACTGAGTACTCGACTGAGTACTAGACTGAGTACTGGACTGAGTACTGGACTAAGTACTGGACTGAGTACTGGACTGAGTACTGGACTGAGTACTGGACTGAGTACTGGACTGAGTACTGGACTGAGTACTGGACTGAGTACTGGACTGAGTACTGGACTGAGTACTAGACTGAGTACTGGACTGACTACTGGACTTAGTACTGGACTAAGTACTGGACTGAGTACTGGACTGAGTACTGGACTGAGTAGTGGACTGAGTAGTGGACTGATTAGTGGACTGAGGAGTGGACTGAGTGCTGGACTGAGTACTGGACTGAGTAGTGGACTGAGTACTGGACTGAGTACTGGACTGAGTACTGGACTGAGTACTGGACTGAGTACTGGATTGAGTACTGGACTGAGTACTGGACTGAGTACTGGACTGAGTACTGGACTGAGTACTGGACTGAGTACTGGACTGAGTACTGGACTGAGTACTGGACTGAGTACTGGACTGAGTACTGGACTGAGTACTGGACTGAGTACTGGACTGAGTACTGGGCGGATAACTGGACTGAGTACTGGACTAAGTACTGGACTAAGTACTGGACTGAGTACTGGACTGAGTACTGGACTGAGTACTGGACTGAGTACTGGACTGAGTACTGGACTGAGTACTGGACTGAGTACTGGACTGAGTACTGGACTGAGTACTGGACTGAGTACTGGACTGAGTACTGGACTGAGTACTAGACTGAGTACTGGACTGAGTACTGGACTGAGTACTGGACTGCGTACTGGACTGAGTACTGGACTGAGTACTGGACTGAGTACTGGACTGAGTACTGGACTGAGTACTGGACTGAGTACTGGACTGAGTACTGGACTGAGTACTGGACTGAGTACTGGACTGAGTACTGGGCTGAGTACTGGACAGAGTACTGGACTGAGTACTGGACTGAGTACTGGACTGAGTACTGGACTGAGTACTGGACTGAGTACTGGACTGAGTGCTGGACTGAGTACTGGACTGAGTACTGGACTGAGGACTGGACTGAGTACTTGACTGAATAGTGGACTGAATACTGGACTGAGTACTGGACTGAGTACTGGACTGAGTACTGGACTGAGTACTGGACTATGTACTGGACTGAGTACTGGAATGAGTACAGGACTGAGTACTTGACTAAGTACTGGACTGAGTACTGGACTGAGTACTGGACTGAGTACTGGACTGAGTACTGGACTGAGTACTGGACTGAGTACTGGACTGAGCACTGGACTGAGCACTGGACTGAGCACTGGACTGAGTACTGGACTGAGTACTGGACTGAGAATTGGACTGAGTACTGGACTGAGTACTGGACTGAGTACTGGACTGAGTACTGGACTGAGTACTGGACTGAGTACTAGACTGAGTACTGGACTGAGTACTGGACTGAGAACTGGACTGAGTACTGGACTGAGTACTGGACTGAGTACTGGACTGAGTACTGGACTGAGTATTGGACTGAGTACTGGACTAAGTACTGGACTGAGTACTGGACTGAGTACTGGACTGAGTACTGGACTGAGTACTGGACTGAGTACTGGACTTAGTACTGGACTGAGTACTGGACTGAGTACTCGACTGAGTACTAGACTGAGTACTGGACTGAGTACTGGACTAAGTACTGGACTGAGTACTGGACTGAGTACTGGACTGAGTACTGGACTGAGTACTGGACTGAGTACTGGACTGAGTACTGGACTGAGTACTGGACTGAGTACTGGACTGAGTACTGGACTGAGTACTGGACTGAGTACTGGACTGAGTACTAGACTGAGTACTGGACTGACTACTGGACTTAGTACTGGACTGAGTACTGCACTGAGTACTGGACTGAGTACTGGACTGAGTACTGGACTGAGTACTGGACTGAGTACTGGACTGAATACTGGACTGCGTACTGGACTGAGTACTGGACTGAGTACTGGACTGAGTACTGGACTGAGTACTGGACTGAATACTGGACTGAGTACTGGACTGAGTACTGGACTGAGTACTGGACTGAGTACTGGACTGAGTACTGGACTGAGTACTAGACTGAATACTGGACTGAGTACTGGACTGAGTACTGGACTGAGTACTGGACTGAGTACTGGACTGAGTACTGGACTGAGTACTAGACTGAGTGCTGGACTGAGTACTGGACTGAGTATTGGACTGAGTACTGGACTGAGTACTGGACTGAGTACTGGACTGAGTACTGGACTAAGTACTAGACTGAGTACTGGACTGAGTACTGGACTGAGTACTGGACTGAGTACTGGACTGAGTACTGGACTGAGTACTGGACTGAGTACTAGATTGAGTACTGGACTGAGTACTGGACTGAGTACTGGACTGAGTACTGGACTGAGTACTGGACTGAGTACTGGACTGAGTACTGGACTGAGTACTGGACTGAGTACTGGACTGAGTACTGGACTGAGTAGTGGACTGAGTAGTGGACTGAGTAGTGGACTGATTAGTGGACTGAGGAGTGGACTGAGTACTGAACTGAGTACTGGATTGAGTACTGGGCTGAGTACTGGACTAAGTACTGGACTGAGTACTGGACTGAGTACTGGACTGAGTACTGGACTGAGTACTGGACTGAGTACTGGACTTAGTACTGGACTGAGTACTGGACTGAGTACTCGACTGAGTACTAGACTGAGTACTGGACTGAGTACTGGACTAAGTACTGGACTGAGTACTGGACTGAGTACTGGACTGAGTACTGGACTGAGTACTGGACTGAGTACTGGACTGAGTACTGGACTGAGTACTGGACTGAGTACTAGACTGAGTACTGGACTGACTACTGGACTTAGTACTGGACTGAGTACTGCACTGAGTACTGGACTGAGTACTGGACTGAGTACTGGACTGAGTACTGGACTGAGTACTGGACTGAGTACTGGACTGAGTACTGGACTGAGTACTGGACTGAATACTGGACTGCGTACTGGACTGAGTACTGGACTGAGTACTGGACTGAGTACTGGACTGAGTACTGGACTGAATACTGGACTGAGTACTGGACTGAGTACTGGACTGAGTACTGGACTGAGTACTGGACTGAGTACTGGACTGAGTACTAGACTGAATACTGGACTGAGTACTGGACTGAGTACTGGACTGAGTACTGGACTGAGTACTGGACTGAGTACTGGAC
Source organism: Panzeria rudis (assembly GCA_956483635.1). NCBI lineage: Eukaryota > Metazoa > Arthropoda > Insecta > Diptera > Tachinidae > Panzeria > Panzeria rudis. Next base: position 147,055,980 of record OY101448.1, on the reverse strand, counting down.
TGAGTACTAGACTGAGTGCTGGACTGAGTACTGGACTGAGTATTGGACTGAGTACTGGACTGAGTACTGGACTGAGTACTGGACTGAGTACTGGACTAAGTACTAGACTGAGTACTGGACTGAGTACTGGACTGAGTACTGGATTGAGTACTGGGCTGATAACTGGACTGAGTACTGGGCTAAGTACTGGACTGAGTACTGGACTGAGTACTGGACTGAGTACTGGACTGAGTAGTGGACTGAGTAGTGGACTGAGTAGTGGACTGATTAGTGGACTGAGGAGTGGACTGAGTACTGGACTGAGTACTGGATTGAGTACTGGGCTGAGTACTGGACTGAGCACTGGACTGAGTACTGGACTGAGTACTGGACTGAGTACTGGACTGAGTACTGGACTGAGTACTGGATTGAGTACTGGGCTGATAACTGGACTGAGTACTGGGCTAAGTACTGGACTGAGTACTGGACTGAGTACTGGACTGAGTACTAGATTGAGTACTGGACTGAGTACTGGACTGAGTACTGGACTGAGTACTGGACTGAGTATTGGACTGAGTACTGGACTGAGTAGTGGACTGAGTAGTGGACTGAGTAGTGGACTGATTAGTGGACTGAGGAGTGGACTGAGTGCTGGACTGAGTACTGGACTGAGTACTGGACTGAGTACTGGACTGAGTACTGGACTGAGTACTGGACTGAGTACTGGACTGAGTACTGAATTGAGTACTGGACTGAGTACTGGACTGAGTACTGGACTGTGTACTGGACTGAGTACTGGACTGAGTACTGGACTGAGTACTGGACTGCGTACTGGACTGAGTACTGGACTGAGTACTGGACTGAGTACTGGACTAAGTACTGGACTGAGTATTGGACTGAGTACTGGACTGAGTACTGGACTGAGTACTGGACTGAGTACTGGACTTAGTACTAGACTGAGTACTGGACTGAGTACTGGACTGAGAACTGGACTGAGTAGTGGACTGAGTACTGGACTGAGTACTGGACTGAGTACTGGACTGAGTACTGGACTGAGTATTGGACTGAGTACTGGACTAAGTACTGGACTGAGTACTGGACTGAGTACTGGACTGAGTACTGGACTGAGTACTGGACTGAGTACTGGACTTAGTACTGGACTGAGTACTGGACTGAGTACGGGACTTAGTACTGGACTGAGTACTGGACTGAGTACTCGACTGAGTACTGGACTGAGTACTGGACTGAGTACTGGACTAAGTACTGGACTGAGTACTGGACTGAGTACTGGACTGAGTACTGGACTGAGTACTGGACTGAGTACTGGACTGAGTACTGGACTGAGTACTGGACTGAGTACTAGAGTGAGTACTGGACTGACTACTGGACTGAGTACTGGACTGAGTACTGCAGTGAGTACTGGACTGAGTACTGGACTGAGTACTGGACTGAGTACTGGACTGAGTACTGGACTGAGTACTGGACTGAGTACTGGACTGAGTACTGGACTGAGTACTGGACTGAGTACTGGACTGAGTACTGGACTGAGTACTGGACTGAGTACTGGACTGAGTACTGGACTGAGTACTGGACTGCGTACTGGACTGAGTACTGGACTGAGTACTGGACTGAGTACTGGGCTGAGTACTGGACTGAGTACTGGACTGAGTACTGGACTGAGTACTGGACTGAGTACTGGACTGAGTACTGGACTGAGTACTGGACTGAGCACTGGACTGAGTACTGGACTGAGTACTGGACTGAGTACTGGACTGAGTACTGGATTGAGTACTGGGCTGATAACTGGACAGAGTACTGGACTAAGTACTGGACTGAGTACTGGACTGAGTACTGGACTGAGTACTGGACTGAGTACTGGACTGAGTACTGAACTTAGTACTGGACTGAGTACTGGACTGAGTACTGGACTTAGTACTGGACTGAGTACTGGACTGAGTACTCGACTGAGTACTGGACTGAGTACTGGACTGAGTAGTGGACTGAGTAGTGGACTGAGTAGTGGACTGATTAGTGGACTGAGGAGTGGACTGAGTACTGGACTGAGTACTGGATTGAGTACTGGGCTGAGTACTGGACTGAGCACTGGACTGAGTACTGGACTGAGTACTGGACTGAGTACTGGACTGAGTACTGGATTGAGTACTGGGCTGATAACTGGACTGAGTACTGGGCTAAGTACTGGACTGAGTACTGGACTGAGTACTGGACTGAGTACTGGACTGAGTACTGGACTGAGTACTGGACTTAGTACTGGACTGAGTACTGGACTGAGTACTGGACTTAGTACTGGACTGAGTACTGGACTGAGTACTCGACTGAGTACTGGACTGAGTACTGGACTGAGTACTGGACTAAGTACTGGACTGAGTACTGGACTGAGTACTGGACTGAGTACTGGACTGAGTACTGGACTGAGTACTGGACTGAGTACTGGACTGAGTACTGGACTGAGTACTGGACTGAGTACTGGACTGAGTACTAGAGTGAGTACTGGACTGACTACTGGACTGAGTACTGGACTGAGTACTGCAGTGAGTACTGGACTGAGTACTGGACTGAGTACTGGACTGAGTACTGGACTGAGTACTGGACTGAGTACTGGACTGAGTACTGGACTGAGTACTGGACTGAGTACTGGACTGAGTACTGGACTGAGTACTGGACTGAGTACTGGACTGCGTACTGGACTGAGTACTGGACTGAGTACTGGACTGAGTACTGGGCTGAGTACTGGACTGAGTACTGGACTGAGTACTGGACTGAGTACTGGACTGAGTACTGGACTGAGTACTGGACTGAGTACTGGACTGAGTGCTGGACTGAGTACTGGACTGAGTACTGGACTGAGTACTGGACTGAGTACTGGACTGAGTACTTGACTGAATAGTGGACTGAATACTGGACTGAGTACTGGACTGAGTACTGGACTGAGTACTGGACTGAGTACTGGACTATCTACTGGACTGAGTTCTGGAATGAGTACAGGACTGAGTACTTGACTGAGTACTGGACTGAGTACTGGACTGAGTACTGGACTGAGTACTGGACTGAGTACTGGACTGAGTACTGGACTGAGCACTGGACTGAGCACTGGACTGAGTACTGGACTGAGTACTGGACTGAGTATTGGACTGACTACTGGACTGAGTACTGGACTGAGTACTGGACTGAGTACTGGACTGAGTACTGGACTGAGTACTGGACTGAGTACTGGACTGAGTACTGGACTGAGAACTGGACTGAGTAGTGGACTGAGTACTGGACTGAGTACTGGACTGAGTACTGAACTGAGTACTGGACTGAGTACTGGAGTGAGTATTGGACTGAGTACTGGACTAAGTACTGGACTGAGTACTGGACTGAGTACTGGACTTAGTACTGGACTGAGTACTGGACTGAGTACTGGACTGAGTACTGGACTGAGTACTGGACTGAGTACTGGACTGAGTACTGGACTGAGTACTGGACTGAGTACTAGACTGAGTACTGGACTGACTACTGGACTGAGTACTGGACTGAATACTGCACTGAGTACTGGACTGAGTACTGGACTGAGTACTGGACTGAGTACTGGACTGAGTACTGGACTGAGTACTGGACTGAGTACTGGACTGCGTACTGGACTGAGTACTGGACTGAGTACTGGACTGAATACTGGACTGAGTACTGGACTGAGTACTGGACTGAGTACTGGACTGAGTACTGGACTCAGTACTGGACTGAGTACTAGACTGAATACTGGACTGAGTACTGGACTGAGTACTGGACTGAGTACTGGACTGAGTACTGGACTGAGTACTGGACTGAGTACTAGACTGAGTGCTGGACTGAGTACTGGACTGAGTACTGGACTGAGTACTGGACTGAGTACTGGACTGAGTACTGGACTGAGTACTGGACTGAGTACTGGACTGAGTACTGGACTGAGTACTGGACTGAGTACTGGACTGAGTACTGGACTGAGTACTGGACTGAGTACTGGACTGAATACTGGACTGAGTACTGGACTGAGTACTGGATTGAGTACTGGACTGAGTACTGGACTGAGTACTGGACTGAGTACTGGACTGAGTACTGGACTGAGTACTGGACTGAGTACTAGACTGAGTACTGGACTGAGTACTGGACTGAGAACTGGACTGAGTAGTGGACTGAGTACTAGATTGAGTACTGGACTGAGTACTGGACTGAGTACTGGACTGAGTACTGGGCTAAGTACTGGACTGAGTACTGGACTGAGTACTGGACTGAGTACTAGATTGAGTACTGGACTGAGTACTGGACTGAGTACTGGACTGAGTACTGGACTGAGTACTGGACTGAGTACTGGACTGAGTACTGGACTGAGTACTGGACTGAGTAGTGGACTGAGTAGTGGACTGAGTAGTGGACTGATTAGTGGACTGAGGAGTGGACTGAGTACTGGACTGAGTACTGGATTGAGTACTGGGCTGAGTACTGGACTGTGCACTGGACTGAGTACTGGACTGAGTACTGGACTGAGTACTGGACTGAGTACTGGACTGAGTACTGAATTGAGTACTGGGCTGATAACTGGACTGAGTACTGGGCTAAGTATTGGACTGAGTACTGGACTGAGTACTAGATTGAGTACTGGACTGAGTACTGGACTGAGTACTGGACTGAGTACTGGAGTGAGTACTGGACTGAGTACTGGACTGAGTAGTGGACTGAGTAGTGGACTGAGTAGTGGACTGATTAGTGGACTGAGGAGTGGACTGAGTGCTGGACTGAGTACTGGACTGAGTACTGGACTGAGTACTGGACTGAGTAGTGGACTGAGTACTGGACTGAGTACTGGACTGAGCACTGGACTGAGTATTGGACTGAGTACTGGACTGAGTACTGGACTGAGTACTGGACTGAGTACTGGACTGAGTACTAGACTGAGTACTGGACTGAGTACTGGACTGAGAACTGGACTGAGTAGTGGACTGAGTACTGGACTGAGTACTGGACTGAGTACTGGACTGAGTACTGGACTGAGTACTGGACTGAGTACTGGACTGCGTACTGGACTGAGTACTGGACTGAGTACTGGACTGAGTACTGGACTGAATACTGGACTGAGTACTGGACTGAGTACTGGACTGAGTACTGGACTGAGTACTGGACTGAGTACTGGACTGAGTACTACACTGAATACTGGACTGAGTACTGGACTGAGTACTGGACTGAGTACTGGACTGAGTACTGGATTGAGTACTAGACTGAGTGCTGGACTGAGTACTGGACTGAGTACTGGACTGAGTACTGGACTGAGTACTGGACTGAGTACTGGACTGAGTACTGGACTTAGTACTGGACTGAGTACTGGACTGAGTACTGGACTGAGTACTGGACTGAGTACTGGATTGAGTACTGGACTGAGTACTGGACTGAATACTGGACTGAGTACTGGACTGAGTACTGGACTGAGTACTGGACTGAGTACTGGACTGAGTACTGGACTGAGTACTGGACTGAGTACTGGACTGAGTACTGGACTGAGTACTGGACTGAGTACTGGACTGAGTACTGGACTAAGTACTAGACTGAGTACTGGACTGAGTACTGGACTGAGTACTGGACTGAGTACTGGACTGAGTACTGGACTGAGTACTGGACTGAGTACTGGGCTGATAACTGGACTGAGTACTGGACTGAGTACTGGACTATGTACTGGACTGAGTACTGGAATGAGTACAGGACTGAGTACTGGACTGAATACTGCACTGAGTACTGGACTGAGTACTGGACTGAGTACTGGACTGAGTACTGGACTGAGTACTCGACTGAGTACTGGACTGAGTACTGGACTGCGTACTGGACTGAGTACTGGACTGAGTACTGGACTGAGTACTGGACTGAGTACTGGACTCAGTACTGGACTGAGTACTAGACTGAATACTGGACTGAATACTGGACTGAGTACTGGACTGAGTACTGGACTGAGTACTGGACTGAGTACTAGACTGAGTGCTGGACTGAGTACTGGACTGAGTACTGGACTGAGTACTGGACTGAGTACTGGACTGAGTACTGGACTGAGTACTGGACTGAGTACTGGACTGAGTACTGGACTGAGTACTGGACTGAGTACTGGACTGAGTACTGGACTGAGTACTGGACTGAGTACTGGACTGAGTACTGGACTGAGTACTGGACTGAGTACTGGACTGAGTACTGGACTGAGTACTGGACTGAGTACTGGACTGAATACTGGACTGAGTACTGGACTGAGTACTGGACTGAGTACTGGACTGAGTACTGGACTGAGTACTGGACTGAGTACTGGACTGAGTACTGGACTGAGTACTGGACTGAGTACTGGACTGAGTACTGGGCTGATAACTGGACTGAGTACTGGGCTAAGTACTGGACTGAGTACTGGACTGAGTACTAGAGTGAGTACTGGACTGAGTACTGGACTGAGTACTGGACTGAGTACTGGACTGAGTACTGGACTGAGTACTGGACTGAGTACTGGACTGAGTACTGGACTGAGTACTGGACTGAGTACTGGACTGAGTACTGGACTGAGTACTGGACTGAGTACTGGACTGAGTACTGGACTGAGTACTGGACTGAGTACTGGACTGAGTACTGGACTGAGTACTGGGCTGATAACTGGACTGAGTACTGGGCTAAGTACTGGACTGAGTACTGGACTGAGTACTGGACTGAGTACTGGACTGAGTACTGGACTGAGTACTGGACTGAGTACTGGACTGAGTACTGGACTGAGTACTGGACTGAGTACTGGACTGAGTACTGGACTGAGTACTGGACTGAGTACTGGACTGAGTACTGGACTGAGTACTGGGCTGATAACTGGACTGAGTACTGGGCTAAGTACTGGACTGAGTACTGGACTGAGTACTGGATTGAGTACTGGACTGAGTACTGGACTGAGTACTGGACTGAGTACTGGACTGAGTACTGGACTGAGTACTGGGCTGATAACTGGACTGAGTACTGCGCTAAGTACTGGACTGAGTACTGGACTGAGTACTAGATTGAGTACTGGACTGAGTACTGGACTGAGTACTGGACTGAGTACTGGACTGAGTACTGGACTGAGTACTGGACTGAGTACTGGACTGAGTAGTGGACTGCGTAGTGGACTGAGTAGTGGACTGATTAGTGGACTGAGGAGTGGACTGAGTACTGGACTGAGTACTGGATTGAGTACTGGGCTGAGTACTGGACTGAGCACTGGACTGAGTACTGGACTGAGTACTGGACTGAGTACTGGATTGAGTACTGGACTGAGTACTGGACTGAGTACTGGACTGAGTACTGGACTGAGTACTGGACTTAGTACTGGACTGAGTACTGGACTGAATACTCGACTGAGTACTGGACTGAGTACTGGACTGAGTACTGGACTAAGTACTGGACTGAGTACTGGACTGAGTACTGGACTGAGTACTGGACTGAGTACTGGACTGAGTACTGGACTGAGTACTGGACTGAGTACTGGACTGAGTACTGGACTGAGTACTAGACTGAGTACTGGACTGACTACTGGACTGAGTACTGGACTGAGTACTGCACTGAGTACTGGACTGAGTACTGGACTGAGTACTGGACTGAGTACTGGACTGAGTACTGGACTGAGTACTGGACTGCGTACTGGACTGAGTACTGGACTGAGTACTGGACTGAATACTGGACTGAGTACTGGACTGAGTACTGGACTGAGTACTGGACTGAGTACTGGACTGAGTACTGGACTGAGTACTGGACTGAGTACTACACTGAATACTGGACTGAGTACTGGACTGAGTACTGGACTGAGTACTGGACTGAGTACTAGACTGAGTGCTGGACTGAGTACTGGACTGAGTACTGGACTGAGTACTGGACTGAGTACTGGACTGAGTACTGGACTGAGTACTGGACTGAGTACTGGACTGAGTACTGGACTGAGTACTGGACTGAATACTGGACTGAGTACTGGACTGAGTACTGGACTGAGTACTGGACTGAGTACTGGACTGAGTACTGGACTGAGTACTGGACTGAGTACTGGACTGAGTACTGGACTGAGTACTGGACTGAGTACTGGACTAAGTACTAGACTGAGTACTGGACTGAGTACTGGACTGAGTACTGGACTGAGTACTGGACTGAGTACTGGACTGAGTACTGGGCTGATAACTGGACTGAGTACTGGACTGAGTACTGGACTATGTACGGGACTGAGTACTGGAATGAGTACAGGACTGAGTACTTGACTGAGTACTGGACTGAGTACTGGACTGAGTACTGGACTGAGTACTGGACTGAGTACTGGACTGAGTACTGGACTGAGCACTGGACTGAGCACTGGACTGAGCACTGGACTGAGTACTGGACTGAGTACTGGACTGAGTATTGGACTGAGTACTGGACTGAGTACTAGACTGTGTACTGGACTGAGTACTGGACTGAGTACTAGACTGAGTACTGGACTGAGTACTGGACTGAGAACTGGACTGAGTAGTGGACTGAGTACTGGACTGAGTACTGGACTGAGTACTGGACTGAGTACTGGACTGAGTACTGGACTGAGTATTGGACTGAGTACTGGACTAAGTACTGGACTGAGTACTTGACTGAGTACTGGACTGAGTACTGGACTGAGTACTGGACTTAGTACTGGACTGAGTACTGGACTGAGTACTCGACTGAGTACTGGACTGAGTACTGGACTGAGTACTGGACTAAGTACTGGACTGAGTACTGGACTGAGTACTGGACTGAGTACTGGACTGAGTACTGGACTGAGTACTGGACTGAGTACTGGACTGAGTACTGGACTGAGTACTGGACTGAGTACTAGACTGAGTACTGGACTGACTACTGGACTGAGTACTGGACTGAATACTGCACTGAGTACTGGACTGAGTACTGGACTGAGTACTGGACTGAGTACTGGACTGAGTACTGGACTGAGTACTGGACTGAGTACTGGACTGAGTACTGGACTGCGTACTGGACTGAGTACTGGACTGAGTACTGGACTGAGTACTGGACTGAGTACTGGACTCAGTACTGGACTGAGTACTAGACTGAATACTGGACTGAATACTGGACTGAGTACTGGACTGAGTACTGGACTGAGTACTGGACTGAGTACTAGACTGAGTGCTGGACTGAGTACTGGACTGAGTACTGGACTGAGTACTGGACTGAGTACTGGACTGAGTACTGGACTGAGTACTGGACTGAGTACTGGACTGAGTACTGGACTGAGTACTGGACTGAGTACTGGACTGAGTACTGGACTGAGTACTGGACTGAATACTGGACTGAGTACTGGACTGAGTACTGGACTGAGTCCTGGACTGAGTACTGGACTGAGTACTGGACTGAGTACTGGACTGAGTACTGGACTGAGTACTGGACTGAGTACTGGACTGAGTACTGGACTGAATACTGGACTGAGTACTGGACTGAGTACTGGACTGAGTACTGGACTGAGTACTGGACTGAGTACTGGACTGAGTACTGGACTGAGTACTGGACTGAGTACTGGACTGAGTACTGGACTGAGTACTGGGCTGATAACTGGACTGAGTACTGGGCTAAGTACTGGACTGAGTACTGGACTGAGTACTAGAGTGAGTACTGGACTGAGTATTGGACTGAGTACTGGACTGAGTACTGGACTGAGTACTGGACTGAGTACTGGACTGAGTACTGGACTGAGTACTGGACTGAGTACTGGACTGAGTACTGGGCTGATAACTGGACTGAGTACTGGGCTAAGTACTGGACTGAGTACTGGACTGAGTACTGGACTGAGTACTGGATTGAGTACTGGACTGAGTACTGGACTGAGTACTGGACTGAGTACTGGACTGAGTACTGGACTGAGTACTGGACTGAGTACTGGACTGAGTACTGGACTGAGTACTGGACTGAGTACTGGGCTGATAACTGGACTGAGTACTGCGCTAAGTACTGGACTGAGTACTGGACTGAGTACTAGATTGAGTACTGGACTGAGTACTGGACTGAGTACTGGACTGAGTACTGGACTGAGTACTGGACTGAGTACTGGACTGAGTACTGGACTGAGTACTGGACTGAGTAGTGGACTGCGTAGTGGACTGAGTAGTGGACTGATTAGTGGACTGAGGAGTGGACTGAGTACTGGACTGAGTACTGGATTGAGTACTGGGCTGAGTACTGGACTGAACACTGGACTGAGTACTGGACTGAGTACTGGACTGAGTACTGGATTGAGTACTGGACTGAGTACTGGACTGAGTACTGGACTGAGTACTGGACTGAGTACTGGACTTAGTACTGGACTGAGTACTGGACTGAATACTCGACTGAGTACTGGACTGAGTACTGGACTGAGTACTGGACTAAGTACTGGACTGAGTACTGGACTGAGTACTGGACTGAGTACTGGACTGAGTACTGGACTGAGTACTGGACTGAGTACTGGACTGAGTACTGGACTGAGTACTGGACTGAGTACTAGACTGAGTACTGGACTGACTACTGGACTGAGTACTGGACTGAGTACTGCACTGAGTACTGGACTGAGTACTGGACTGAGTACTGGACTGAGTACTGGACTGAGTACTGGACTGAGTACTGGACTGCGTACTGGACTGAGTACTGGACTGAGTACTGGACTGAATACTGGACTGAGTACTGGACTGAGTACTGGACTGAGTACTGGACTGAGTACTGGACTGAGTACTGAGTACTGGACTGAGTACTACACTGAATACTGGACTGAGTACTGGACTGAGTACTGGACTGAGTACTGGACTGAGTACTGGACTGAGTACTAGACTGAGTGCTGGACTGAGTACTGGACTGAGTACTGGACTGAGTACTGGACTGAGTACTGGACTGAGTACTGGACTGAGTACTGGACTGAGTACTGGACTGAGTACTGGACTGAGTACTGGACTGAGTACTGGACTGAGTACTGGACTGAGTACTGGACTGAATACTGGACTGAGTACTGGACTGAGTACTGGACTGAGTACTGGACTGAGTACTGGACTGAGTACTGGACTGAGTACTGGACTGAGTACTGGACTGAGTACTGGACTGAGTACTGGACTGAGTACTGGACTGAGTACTGGGCTGATAACTGGACTGAGTACTGGGCTAAGTACTGGACTGAGTACTGGACTGAGTACTAGAGTGAGTACTGGACTGAGTACTGGACTGAGTACTGGACTGAGTACTGGACTGAGTACTGGACTGAGTACTGGACTGAGTACTGGACTGAGTACTGGACTGAGTACTGGACTGAGTACTGGGCTGATAACTGGACTGAGTACTGGGCTAAGTACTGGACTGAGTACTGGACTGAGTACTGGATTGAGTACTGGACTGAGTACTGGACTGAGTACTGGACTGAGTACTGGACTGAGTACTGGACTGAGTACTGGACTGAGTACTGGACTGAGTACTGGACTGAGTACTGGACTGAGTACTGGGCTGATAACTGGACTGAGTACTGCGCTAAGTACTGGACTGAGTACTGGACTGAGTACTAGATTGAGTACTGGACTGAGTACTGGACTGAGTACTGGACTGAGTACTGGACTGAGTACTGGACTGAGTACTGGACTGAGTACTGGACTGAGTACTGGACTGAGTAGTGGACTGCGTAGTGGACTGAGTAGTGGACTGATTAGTGGACTGAGGAGTGGACTGAGTACTGGACTGAGTACTGGATTGAGTACTGGGCTGAGTACTGGACTGAACACTGGACTGAGTACTGGACTGAGTACTGGACTGAGTACTGGATTGAGTACTGGACTGAGTACTGGACTGAGTACTGGACTGAGTACTGGACTGAGTACTGGACTTAGTACTGGACTGAGTACTGGACTGAATACTCGACTGAGTACTGGACTGAGTACTGGACTGAGTACTGGACTAAGTACTGGACTGAGTACTGGACTGAGTACTGGACTGAGTACTGGACTGAGTACTGGACTGAGTACTGGACTGAGTACTGGACTGAGTACTGGACTGAGTACTAGACTGAGTACTGGACTGACTACTGGACTGAGTACTGGACTGAGTACTGCACTGAGTACTGGACTGAGTACTGGACTGAGTACTGGACTGAGTACTGGACTGAGTACTGGACTGATTACTGGACTGCGTACTGGACTGAGTACTGGACTGAGTACTGGACTGAATACTGGACTGAGTACTGGACTGAGTACTGGACTGAGTACTGGACTGATTACTGGACTGCGTACTGGACTGAGTACTGGACTGAGTACTGGACTGAATACTGGACTGAGTACTGGACTGAGTACTGGACTGAGTACTGGACTGAGTACTGAGTCCTGGACTGAGTACTACACTGAATACTGGACTGAGTACTGGACTGAGTACTGGACTGAGTACTGGACTGAGTACTGGACTGAGTACTGGACTGAGTACTAGACTGAGTGCTGGACTGAGTACTGGACTGAGTACTGGACTGAGTACTGGACTGAGTACTGGACTGAGTACTGGACTGAGTACTGGACTGAGTACTGGACTGAGTACTGGACTGAATACTGGACTGAGTACTGGACTGAGTACTGGACTGAGTACTGGACTGAGTACTGGACTGAGTACTGGACTGAGTACTGGACTGAGTACTGGACTGAGTACTGGACTGAGTACTGGACTGAGTACTGGACTGAGTACTGGACTGAGTACTGGACTAAGTACTAGACTGAGTACTGGACTGAGTACTGGACTGAGTACTGGACTGAGTACTGGACTGAGTACTGGACTGAGTACTGGGCTGATAACTGGACTGAGTACTGGACTGAGTACTGGACTATGTACGGGACTGAGTACTGGAATGAGTACAGGACTGAGTACTTGACTGAGTACTGGACTGAGTACTGGACTGAGTACTGGACTGAGTACTGGACTGAGTACTGGACTGAGTACTGGACTGAGTACTGGACTGAGTACTGGACTGAGCACTGGACTGAGCACTGGACTGAGCACTGGACTGAGTACTGGACTGAGTACTGGACTGAGTATTGGACTGAGTACTGGACTGAGTACTGGACTGAGTACTAGACTGAGTACTGGACTGAGTACTGGACTGAGTACTAGACTGACTACTGGACTGAGTACTGGACTGAGAACTGGACTGAGTAGTGGACTGAGTACTGGACTGAGTACTGGACTGAGTACTGGACTGAGTACTGGACTGAGTACTGGACTGAGTATTGGACTGAGTACTGGACTAAGTACTGGACTGAGTACTTGACTGAGTACTGGACTGAGTACTGGACTGAGTACTGGACTTAGTACTGGACTGAGTACTGGACTGAGTACTCGACTGAGTACTGGACTGAGTACTGGACTGAGTACTGGACTAAGTACTGGACTGAGTACTGGACTGAGTACTGGACTGAGTACTGGACTGAGTACTGGACTGAGTACTGGACTGAGTACTGGACTGAGTACTGGACTGAGTACTGGACTGAGTACTGGACTGAGTACTGGACTGAGTACTGGACTGAATACTGCACTGAGTACTGGACTGAGTACTGGACTGAGTACTGGACTGAGTACTGGACTGAGTACTGGACTGAGTACTGGACTGCGTACTGGACTGAGTACTGGACTGAGTACTGGACTGAGTACTGGACTGAGTACTGGACTCAGTACTGGACTGAGTACTAGACTGAATACTGGACTGAATACTGGACTGAGTACTGGACTGAGTACTCGACTGAGTACTGGACTGAGTACTAGACTGAGTGCTGGACTGAGTACTGGACTGAGTACTGGACTGAGTACTGGACTGAGTACTGGACTGAGTACTGGACTGAGTACTGGACTGAGTACTGGACTGAGTACTGGACTGAGTACTGGACTGAGTACTGGACTGAGTACTGGACTGAGTACTGGACTGAGTACTGGACTGAGTACTGGACTGAGTACTGGACTGAATACTGGACTGAGTACTGGACTGAGTACTGGACTGAGTACTGGACTGAGTACTGGACTGAGTACTGGACTGAGTACTGGACTGAGTACTGGACTGAGTACTGGACTGAGTACTGGGCTGATAACTGGACTGAGTACTGGGCTAAGTACTGGACTGAGTACTGGACTGAGTACTGGACTGAGTACTGGACTGAGTACTGGACTGAGTACTGGACTGAGTACTGGACTGAGTACTGGACTGAGTACTGGACTGAGTACTGGACTGAGTGCTGGACTGAGTACTGGACTGAGTACTGGACTGAGTACTGGGCTGATAACTGGACTGAGTACTGGGCTAAGTACTGGACTGAGTACTGGACTGAGTACTGGATTGAGTACTGGACTGAGTACTGGACTGAGTACTGGACTGAGTACTGGACTGAGTACTGGGCTGATAACTGGACAGAGTACTGGGCTAAGTACTGGACTGAGTACTGGACTGAGTACTAGATTGAGTACTGGACTGAGTACTGGACTGAGTACTGGACTGAGTACTGGACTGAGTACTGGACTGAGTACTGGACTGAGTAGTGGACTGCGTAGTAGACTGAGTAGTGGACTGATTAGTGGACTGAGGAGTGGACTGAGTACTGGACTGAGTACTGGATTGAGTACTGGGCTGAGTACTGGACTGAGCACTGGACTGAGTACTGGACTGAGTACTGGACTGAGTACTGGATTGAGTACTGGGCTGATAACTGGACTGAGTACTGGGCTAAGTACTGGACTGAGTACTGGACTGAGTACTAGATTGAGTACTGGACTGAGTACTGGACTGAGTACTGAACTGAGTACTGGACTGAGTACTGGACTGAGTACTGGACTGAGTACTGGACTGAGTAGTGGCCTGAGTAGTGGACTGAGTAGTGGACTGATTAGTGGACTGAGGAGTGGACTGAGTGCTGGACTGAGTACTGGACTGAGTACTGGACTGAGTACTGGACTGAGCACTGGACTGAGTACTGGACTGAGTACTGGATTGAGTACTGGACTGGGTACTGGACTGAGTACTGGACTGTGTACTGGACTGAGTACTGGACTGAGTACTGGACTGAGTACTGGAATGCGTACTGGACTGAGTACTGGACTGAGTACTGGACTGAGTACTGGACTGAGTACTGGACTGAGTACTGGACTGAGTATTGGACTGAGTACTGGACTGAGTACTGGACTGAGTACTGGACTGAGTACTGGACTGAGTACTAGACTGAGTACTGGACTGAGTACTGGACTGAGAACTGGACTGAGTACTGGACTGAGAACTGGACTGAGTAGTGGACTGAGTACTGGACTGAGTACTGGACTGAGTACTGGACTGAGTACTGGACTGAGTACTGGACTGAGTATTGGACTGAGTACTGGACTAAGTACTGGACTGAGTACTGGACTGAGTACTGGACTGAGTACTGGACTGAGTACTGGACTTAGTACTGGACTGAGTACTGGACTGAGTACTCGACTGAGTACTGGACTGAGTACTGGACTGAGTACTGGACTAAGTACTGGACTGAGTACTGGACTGAGTACTGGACTGAGTACTGGACTGAGTACTGGACTGAGTAATGGACTGAGTACTGGACTGAGTACTGGACTGAGTACTGGACTGAGTACTGGACTGAGTACTAGACTGAGTGCTGGACTGAGTACTGGACTGAGTACTGGACTGAGTACTGGACTGAGTACTGGACTGAGTACTGGACTGAGTACTGGACTGAGTACTGGACTGAGTACTGGACTGAGTACTGGACTGAGTACTGGACTGAGTACTGGACTGAGTACTGGACTGAGTACTGGACTGAGTACTGGACTGAGTACTGGACTGAGTACTGGACTGAGTACTGGACTGAATACTGGACTGAGTACTGGACTGAGTACTGGACTGAGTACTGGACTGAGTACTGGACTGAGTAATGGACTGAGTACTGGACTGAGTACTGGACTGAGTACTGGACTGAGTACTGGACTGAGTACTGGACTAAGTACTAGACTGAGTACTGGACTGAGTACTGGACTGAGTACTGGACTGAGTACTGGAGTGAGTACTGGACTGAGTACTGGACTGAGTACTGGGATGATAACTGGACTGAGTACTGGACTAAGTACTGGACTGAGTACTGGACTGAGTACTGGACTGAGTACTGGATTAAGTACTGGACTGAGTACTGGACTGAGTACTGGACTGAGTACTGGACTGAGTACTGGACTGAGTACTGGACTGAGTACTGGGCTGATAACTGGACTGAGTACTGGGCTGATAACTGGACTGATTACTGGACTGAGTACTGGACTGAGTACTGGACTGAGTACTGGACTGAGTACTGGACTGAGTACTGGACTGAGTACTGGACTGAGTGCTGGACTGAGCACTGGACTGAGTACTGGACTGAGTACTGGACTGAGTACTGGACTGAGTACTGGACTGAGTACTGGACTGAGCACTGGACTGAGCACTGGACTGAGTACTGGACTGAGTACTGGACTGAGTACTGGACTGAGTATTGGACTGAGTACTGGACTGAGTATTGGACTGAGTACTGGACTGAGTACTGGACTGAGTACTGGACTGAGTACTGGACTGAGTACTGGACTGAGTACTGGACTGAGTACTGGACTGAGTACTGGACTGAGTACTGGACTGAGTACTGGACTGAGTACTGGACTGAGTACTGGACTGAGTACTGGACTGCGTACTGGACTGAGTACTGGACTGAGTACTGGACTGAGTACTGGACTGAGTACTGGGCTGAGTACTGGACTGAGTACTGGACTGAGTACTGGACTGAGTACTGGACTGAGTACTGGACTGAGTACTGGACTGAGTACTGGACTGAGTGCTGGACTGAGTACTGGACTGAGTACTGGACTGAGTACTGGACTGAGTACTGGACTGAGTACTTGACTGAATAGTGGACTGAATACTGGACTGAGTACTGGACTGAGTACTGGACTGAGTACTGGACTGAGTACTGGACTGAGTACTGGACTATGTACTGGACTGAGTACTGGAATGAGTACAGGACTGAGTACTTGACTGAGTACTGGACTGAGTACTGGACTGAGTACTGGACTGAGTACTGGACTGAGTACTGGACTGAGTACTGGACTGAGTACTGGACTGAGTACTGGACTGAGCACTGGACTGAGCACTGGACTGAGCACTGGACTGAGTACTGGACTGAGTATTGGACTGAGTACTGGACTGAGTACTGGACTGAGTACTGGACTGAGTACTGGACTGAGTACTGGACTGAGTACTAGACTGAGTACTGGACTGAGTACTGGACTGAGAACTGGACTGAGTAGTGGACTGAGTACTGGACTGAGTACTGGACTGAGTACTGGACTGAGTACTGGACTGAGTATTGGACTGAGTATTGGACTGAGTACTGGACTAAGTACTGGACTGAGTACTGGACTGAGTACTGGACTGAGTACTGGACTGAGTACTGGACTTAGTACTGGACTGAGTACTGGACTGAGTACTCGACTGAGTACTGGACTGAGTACTGGACTGAGTACTGGACTAAGTACTGGACTGAGTACTGGACTGAGTACTGGACTGAGTACTGGACTGAATACTGGACTGAGTACTGGACTGAGTACTGGACTGAGTACTGGACTGAGTACTGGACTGAGTACTGGACTGAGTAGTAGACTGAGTACTGGACTGACTACTGGACTGAGTACTGGACTGAGTACTGCACTGAGTACTGGACTGAGTACTGGACTGAGTACTGGACTGAGTACTGGACTGAGTACTGGACTGAGTACTAGACTGCGTACTGGACTGAGTACTGGACTGAGTACTGGACTGCGTACTGGACTGAGTACTGGACTGAGTACTGGACTGAGTACTGGACTGAATACTGGACTGAGTACTGGACTGAGTACTGGACTGAGTACTGGACTGAGTACTGAACTGAGTACTGGACTGAGTACTGGACTGAGTACTGGACTGAGTACTAGACTGAATACTGGACTGAGTACTGGACTGAGTACTGGACTGAATACTGGACTGAGTACTGGACTGAGTACTGGACTGAGTACTGGACTGAGTACTGGACTGAGTACTGGACTGAGTACTGGGCTGATAACTGGACTGAGTACTGGGCTAAGTACTGGACTGAGTACTGGACTGAGTACTGGATTGAGTACTGGACTGAGTACTGGACTGAGTACTGGACTTAGTACTGGACTGAGTACTGGACTGAGTACTCGACTGAGTACTGGACTGAGTACTGGACTGAGTACTCGACTGAGTACTGGACTGAGTACTCGACTGAGTACTGGACTGAGTACTGGACTGAGTAATGGACTGAGTACTGGACTGAGTACTGGACTGAGTACTGGACTGAGTACTGGACTGAGTACTAGACTGAGTGCTGGACTGAGTACTGGACTGAGTACTGGACTGAGTACTGGACTGAGTACTGGACTGAGTACTGGACTGAGTACTGGACTGAGTACTGGACTGAGTACTGGACTGAGTACTGGACTGAGTACTGGACTGAGTACTGGACTGAGTACTGGACTGAGTACTGGACTGAGTACTGGACTGAGTACTGGACTGAGTACTGGACTGAATACTGGACTGAGTACTGGACTGAGTACTGGACTGAGTACTGGACTGAGTACTGGACTGAGTATTGGACTGAGTACTGGACTGAGTACTGGACTGAGTACTGGACTGAGTACTGGACTGAGTACTGGACTGAGTACTGGACTGAGTACTAGACTGAGTACTGGACTGAGTACTGGACTGAGTACTGGACTGAGTAGTGGACTGAGTACTGGACTGAGTACTGGACTGAGTACTGGACAGAGTACTGGACTGAGTACAGGACTGAGTACTGGACTGAGTACTGGACTAAGTACTGGACTGAGTACTGGACTGAGTACTGGACTGAGTACTGGACTGAGTACTGGACTTAGTACTGGACTGAGTACTGGACTGAGTACTCGACTGAGCACTGGACTGAGTACTGTACTGAGTACTGGACTGAGTACTGGCCTGAGTACTGGACTGAGTACTGGACTGAGTACAGGACTGAGTACTGGACTGAGTACTGGACTGAGTACTGGACTAAGTACTGGACTGAGTACTGGACTGAGTACTGGACTGAGTACTAAACTGAGTACTGGACTGTGTACTGGACTTAGTACTGGACTGAGTACTGGACTGAGTACTCGACTGAGTACTGGACTGAGTACTGTACTGAGTACTGGACTAAGTACTGGACTGAGTACTGGACTGAGTACTGGACTGAGTACTGGACTGATTACTGGACTGAGTACTGGACTGAGTACTGGACTGAGTACTAGACTGAGTACTGGACTGAGTACTGGACTGAGTACTGGACTGAGTACTGGACTGAGTACTGCACTGAGTACTGGACTGAGTACTGGACTGAGTACTGGACTGAGAACTGGACTGAGTACTGGACTGAGTACTGGACTGAGTACTGGACTGAGTACTGGACTGAGTACTGGACTGAGTACTGGACTGAGTACTGGACTGAGTACTGGGCTGATAACTGGACAGAGTACTGGGCTAAGTACTGGACTGAGTACTGGACTGAGTACTGGTCTGAATACTGGACTGAGTACTGGACTGAGTACTGGACTGAGTACTGGACTGAGTACTGGACTGAGTACTGGACTGAGTACTGGACTGAGTACTGGACTGAGTACTGGACTGAGTACTGGGCTGATAACTGGACTGAGTACTGGGCTAAGTACTGGACTGAGTACTGGACTGAGTACTGGACTGAGTACTGGACTGAGTACTGGACTGAGTACTGGACTGAGTACTGGACTGAGTACTGGACTGAGTACTGGACTGAGTACTGGACTGAGTACTGGACTGAGTACTGGACTGAGTGCTGGACTGAGTACTGGACTGAGTACTGGACTGAGTACTGGGCTGATAACTGGACTGAGTACTGGGCTAAGTACTGGACTGAGTACTGGACTGAGTACTGGATTGAGTACTGGACTGAGTACTGAACTGAGTACTGGACTGAGTACTGGACTGAGTACTGGGCTGATAACTGGACAGAGTACTGGGCTAAGTACTGGACTGAGTACTGGACTGAGTACTAGATTGAGTACTGGACTGAGTACTGGACTGAGTACTGGACTGAGTACTGGACTGAGTACTGGGCTGATAACTGGACAGAGTACTGGGCTAAGTACTGGACTGAGTACTGGACTGAGTACTAGATTGAGTACTGGACTGAGTACTGGACTGAGTACTGGACTGAGTACTGGACTGAGTACTGGACTGAGTACTGGACTGAGTAGTGGACTGCGTAGTAGACTGAGTAGTGGACTGATTAGTGGACTGAGGAGTGGACTGAGTACTGGACTGAGTACTGGATTGAGTACTGGGCTGAGTACTGGACTGAGCACTGGACTGAGTACTGGACTGAGTACTGGACTGAGTACTGGATTGAGTACTGGGCTGATAACTGGACTGAGTACTGGGCTAAGTACTGGACTGAGTACTGGACTGAGTACTAGATTGAGTACTGGACTGAGTACTGGACTGAGTACTGGACTGAGTACTGGACTGAGTACTGGACTGAGTACTGGACTGAGTACTGGACTGAGTAGTGGCCTGAGTAGTGGACTGAGTAGTGGACTGATTAGTGGACTGAGGAGTGGACTGAGTGCTGGACTGAGTACTGGACTGAGTACTGGACTGAGTACTGGACTGAGCACTGGACTGAGTACTGGACTGAGTACTGGATTGAGTACTGGACTGGGTACTGGACTGAGTACTGGACTGTGTACTGGACTGAGTACTGGACTGAGTACTGGACTGAGTACTGGAATGCGTACTGGACTGAGTACTGGACTGAGTACTGGACTGAGTACTGGACTGAGTACTGGACTGAGTACTGGACTGAGTATTGGACTGAGTACTGGACTGAGTACTGGACTGAGTACTGGACTGAGTACTGGACTGAGTACTAGACTGAGTACTGGACTGAGTACTGGACTGAGAACTGGACTGAGTACTGGACTGAGAACTGGACTGAGTAGTGGACTGAGTACTGGACTGAGTACTGGACTGAGTACTGGACTGAGTACTGGACTGAGTACTGGACTGAGTATTGGACTGAGTACTGGACTAAGTACTGGACTGAGTACTGGACTGAGTACTGGACTGAGTACTGGACTGAGTACTGGACTTAGTACTGGACTGAGTACTGGACTGAGTACTCGACTGAGTACTGGACTGAGTACTGGACTGAGTACTGGACTAAGTACTGGACTGAGTACTGGACTGAGTACTGGACTGAGTACTGGACTGAGTACTGGACTGAGTAATGGACTGAGTACTGGACTGAGTACTGGACTGAGTACTGGACTGAGTACTGGACTGAGTACTAGACTGAGTGCTGGACTGAGTACTGGACTGAGTACTGGACTGAGTACTGGACTGAGTACTGGACTGAGTACTGGACTGAGTACTGGACTGAGTACTGGACTGAGTACTGGACTGAGTACTGGACTGAGTACTGGACTGAGTACTGGACTGAGTACTGGACTGAGTACTGGACTGAGTACTGGACTGAGTACTGGACTGAGTACTGGACTGAGTACTGGACTGAATACTGGACTGAGTACTGGACTGAGTACTGGACTGAGTACTGGACTGAGTACTGGACTGAGTAATGGACTGAGTACTGGACTGAGTACTGGACTGAGTACTGGACTGAGTACTGGACTGAGTACTGGACTAAGTACTAGACTGAGTACTGGACTGAGTACTGGACTGAGTACTGGACTGAGTACTGGAGTGAGTACTGGACTGAGTACTGGACTGAGTACTGGGATGATAACTGGACTGAGTACTGGACTAAGTACTGGACTGAGTACTGGACTGAGTACTGGACTGAGTACTGGATTAAGTACTGGACTGAGTACTGGACTGAGTACTGGACTGAGTACTGGACTGAGTACTGGACTGAGTACTGGACTGAGTACTGGGCTGATAACTGGACTGAGTACTGGGCTGATAACTGGACTGATTACTGGACTGAGTACTGGACTGAGTACTGGACTGAGTACTGGACTGAGTACTGGACTGAGTACTGGACTGAGTACTGGACTGAGTACTGGACTGAGTGCTGGACTGAGCACTGGACTGAGTACTGGACTGAGTACTGGACTGAGTACTGGACTGAGTACTGGACTGAGTACTGGACTGAGCACTGGACTGAGCACTGGACTGAGTACTGGACTGAGTACTGGACTGAGTACTGGACTGAGTATTGGACTGAGTACTGGACTGAGTATTGGACTGAGTACTGGACTGAGTACTGGACTGAGTACTGGACTGAGTACTGGACTGAGTACTGGACTGAGTACTGGACTGAGTACTGGACTGAGTACTGGACTGAGTACTGGACTGAGTACTGGACTGAGTACTGGACTGAGTACTGGATTAAGTACTGGACTGAGTACTGGACTGAGTACTGGACTGAGTACTGGACTGAGTACTGGACTGAGTACTGGACTGAGTACTGGGCTGATAACTGGACTGACTACTGGACTGAGTACTGGACTGAGTACTGCACTGAGTACTGGACTGAGTACTGGACTGAGTACTGGACTGAGTACTGGACTGAGTACTGGACTGAGTACTAGACTGCGTACTGGACTGAGTACTGGACTGAGTACTGGACTGCGTACTGGACTGAGTACTGGACTGAGTACTGGACTGAGTACTGGACTGAATACTGGACTGAGTACTGGACTGAGTACTGGACTGAGTACTGGACTGAGTACTGAACTGAGTACTGGACTGAGTACTGGACTGAGTACTGGACTGAGTACTAGACTGAATACTGGACTGAGTACTGGACTGAGTACTGGACTGAATACTGGACTGAGTACTGGACTGCGTACTGGACTGAGTACTGGACTGAGTACTGGACTGAGTACTGGACTGAATACTGGACTGAGTACTGGACTGAGTACTGGACTGAGTACTGGACTGAGTACTGAACTGAGTACTGGACTGAGTACTGGACTGAGTACTGGACTGAGTACTAGACTGAATACTGGACTGAGTACTGGACTGAGTACTGGACTGAATACTGGACTGAGTACTGGACTGAGTACTGGACTTAGTACTGGACTGAGTACTGGACTGAGTACTCGACTGAGTACTGGACTGAGTACTGGACTGAGTACTCGACTGAGTACTGGACTGAGTACTGCACTGAGTACTGGACTGAGTACTGGACTGAGTACTGGACTGAGTACTGGGCTGATAACTGGACTGACTACTGGACTGAGTACTGGACTGAGTACTGCACTGAGTACTGGACTGAGTACTGGACTGAGTACTGGACTGAGTACTGGACTGAGTACTGGACTGAGTACTAGACTGCGTACTGGACTGAGTACTGGACTGAGTACTGGACTGCGTACTGGACTGAGTACTGGACTGAGTACTGGACTGAGTACTGGACTGAATACTGGACTGAGTACTGGACTGAGTACTGGACTGAGTACTGGACTGAGTACTGAACTGAGTACTGGACTGAGTACTGGACTGAGTACTGGACTGAGTACTAGACTGAATACTGGACTGAGTACTGGACTGAGTACTGGACTGAATACTGGACTGAGTACTGGACTGAGTACTGGACTGAGTACTGGACTGAGTACTGGACTGAGTACTGGACTGAGTACTGGGCTGATAACTGGACTGAGTACTGGGCTAAGTACTGGACTGAGTACTGGACTGAGTACTGGATTGAGTACTGGACTGAGTACTGGACTGAGTACTGGACTTAGTACTGGACTGAGTACTGGACTGAGTACTCGACTGAGTACTGGACTGAGTACTGGACTGAGTACTCGACTGAGTACTGGACTGAGTACTCGACTGAGTACTGGACTGAGTACTGGACTGAGTAATGGACTGAGTACTGGACTGAGTACTGGACTGAGTACTGGACTGAGTACTGGACTGAGTACTAGACTGAGTGCTGGACTGAGTACTGGACTGAGTACTGGACTGAGTACTGGACTGAGTACTGGACTGAGTACTGGACTGAGTACTGGACTGAGTACTGGACTGAGTACTGGACTGAGTACTGGACTGAGTACTGGACTGAGTACTGGACTGAGTACTGGACTGAGTACTGGACTGAGTACTGGACTGAGTACTGGACTGAATACTGGACTGAGTACTGGACTGAGTACTGGACTGAGTACTGGACTGAGTACTGGACTGAGTATTGGACTGAGTACTGGACTGAGTACTGGACTGAGTACTGGACTGAGTACTGGACTGAGTACTGGACTGAGTACTGGACTGAGTACTAGACTGAGTACTGGACTGAGTACTGGACTGAGTACTGGACTGAGTAGTGGACTGAGTACTGGACTGAGTACTGGACTGAGTACTGGACAGAGTACTGGACTGAGTACAGGACTGAGTACTGGACTGAGTACTGGACTAAGTACTGGACTGAGTACTGGACTGAGTACTGGACTGAGTACTGGACTGAGTACTGGACTTAGTACTGGACTGAGTACTGGACTGAGTACTCGACTGAGCACTGGACTGAGTACTGTACTGAGTACTGGACTGAGTACTGGCCTGAGTACTGGACTGAGTACTGGACTGAGTACAGGACTGAGTACTGGACTGAGTACTGGACTGAGTACTGGACTAAGTACTGGACTGAGTACTGGACTGAGTACTGGACTGAGTACTAAACTGAGTACTGGACTGTGTACTGGACTTAGTACTGGACTGAGTACTGGACTGAGTACTCGACTGAGTACTGGACTGAGTACTGTACTGAGTACTGGACTAAGTACTGGACTGAGTACTGGACTGAGTACTGGACTGAGTACTGGACTGATTACTGGACTGAGTACTGGACTGAGTACTGGACTGAGTACTAGACTGAGTACTGGACTGAGTACTGGACTGAGTACTGGACTGAGTACTGGACTGAGTACTGCACTGAGTACTGGACTGAGTACTGGACTGAGTACTGGACTGAGAACTGGACTGAGTACTGGACTGAGTACTGGACTGAGTACTGGACTGAGTACTGGACTGAGTACTGGACTGAGTACTGGACTGAGTACTGGACTGAGTACTGGACTGAGTACTGGACTGAGTACTGGACTGAGTACTGGACTGAGTACTGGATTAAGTACTGGACTGAGTACTGGACTGAGTACTGGACTGAGTACTGGACTGAGTACTGGACTGAGTACTGGACTGAGTACTGGGCTGATAACTGGACTGACTACTGGACTGAGTACTGGACTGAGTACTGCACTGAGTACTGGACTGAGTACTGGACTGAGTACTGGACTGAGTACTGGACTGAGTACTAGACTGCGTACTGGACTGAGTACTGGACTGAGTACTGGACTGCGTACTGGACTGAGTACTGGACTGAGTACTGGACTGAGTACTGGACTGAATACTGGACTGAGTACTGGACTGAGTACTGGACTGAGTACTGGACTGAGTACTGAACTGAGTACTGGACTGAGTACTGGACTGAGTACTGGACTGAGTACTAGACTGAATACTGGACTGAGTACTGGACTGAGTACTGGACTGAATACTGGACTGAGTACTGGACTGCGTACTGGACTGAGTACTGGACTGAGTACTGGACTGAGTACTGGACTGAATACTGGACTGAGTACTGGACTGAGTACTGGACTGAGTACTGGACTGAGTACTGAACTGAGTACTGGACTGAGTACTGGACTGAGTGCTGGACTGAGTACTAGACTGAATACTGGACTGAGTACTGGACTGAGTACTGGACTGAATACTGGACTGAGTACTGGACTGAGTACTGGACTTAGTACTGGACTGAGTACTGGACTGAGTACTCGACTGAGTACTGGACTGAGTACTGGACTGAGTACTCGACTGAGTACTGGACTGAGTACTGGACTGAGTACTGGACTGAGTACTGGACTGAGTACTGGACTGAGTACTGGGCTGATAACTGGACTGACTACTGGACTGAGTACTGGACTGAGTACTGCACTGAGTACTGGACTGAGTACTGGACTGAGTACTGGACTGAGTACTGGACTGAGTACTGGACTGAGTACTAGACTGCGTACTGGACTGAGTACTGGACTGAGTACTGGACTGCGTACTGGACTGAGTACTGGACTGAGTACTGGACTGAGTACTGGACTGAATACTGGACTGAGTACTGGACTGAGTACTGGACTGAGTACTGGACTGAGTACTGGACTGAGTACTGAACTGAGTACTGGACTGAGTACTGGACTGAGTACTGGACTGAGTACTAGACTGAATACTGGACTGAGTACTGGACTGAGTACTGGACTGAATACTGGACTGAGTACTGGACTGAGTACTGGACTGAGTACTGGACTGAGTACTGGACTGAGTACTGGACTGAGTACTGGGCTGATAACTGGACTGAGTACTGGGCTAAGTACTGGACTGAGTACTGGACTGAGTACTGGATTGAGTACTGGACTGAGTACTGGACTGAGTACTGGACTTAGTACTGGACTGAGTACTGGACTGAGTACTCGACTGAGTACTGGACTGAGTACTGGACTGAGTACTCGACTGAGTACTGGACTGAGTACTCGACTGAGTACTGGACTGAGTACTGGACTGAGTAATGGACTGAGTACTGGACTGAGTACTGGACTGAGTACTGGACTGAGTACTGGACTGAGTACTAGACTGAGTGCTGGACTGAGTACTGGACTGAGTACTGGACTGAGTACTGGACTGAGTACTGGACTGAGTACTGGACTGAGTACTGGACTGAGTACTGGACTGAGTACTGGACTGAGTACTGGACTGAGTACTGGACTGAGTACTGGACTGAGTACTGGACTGAGTACTGGACTGAGTACTGGACTGAGTACTGGACTGAATACTGGACTGAGTACTGGACTGAGTACTGGACTGAGTACTGGACTGAGTACTGGACTGAGTATTGGACTGAGTACTGGACTGAGTACTGGACTGAGTACTGGACTGAGTACTGGACTGAGTACTGGACTGAGTACTGGACTGAGTACTAGACTGAGTACTGGACTGAGTACTGGACTGAGTACTGGACTGAGTAGTGGACTGAGTACTGGACTGAGTACTGGACTGAGTACTGGACAGAGTACTGGACTGAGTACAGGACTGAGTACTGGACTGAGTACTGGACTAAGTACTGGACTGAGTACTGGACTGAGTACTGGACTGAGTACTGGACTGAGTACTGGACTTAGTACTGGACTGAGTACTGGACTGAGTACTCGACTGAGCACTGGACTGAGTACTGTACTGAGTACTGGACTGAGTACTGGCCTGAGTACTGGACTGAGTACTGGACTGAGTACAGGACTGAGTACTGGACTGAGTACTGGACTGAGTACTGGACTAAGTACTGGACTGAGTACTGGACTGAGTACTGGACTGAGTACTAAACTGAGTACTGGACTGTGTACTGGACTTAGTACTGGACTGAGTACTGGACTGAGTACTCGACTGAGTACTGGACTGAGTACTGTACTGAGTACTGGACTAAGTACTGGACTGAGTACTGGACTGAGTACTGGACTGAGTACTGCACTGATTACTGGACTGAGTACTGGACTGAGTACTGGACTGAGTACTAGACTGAGTACTGGACTGAGTACTGGACTGAGTACTGGACTGAGTACTGGACTGAGTACTGCACTGAGTACTGGACTGAGTACTGGACTGAGTACTGGACTGAGAACTGGACTGAGTACTGGACTGAGTACTGGACTGAGTACTGGACTGAGTACTGGACTGAGTACTGGACTGAGTACTGGACTGAGTACTGGACTGAGTACTGGGCTGATAACTGGACAGAGTACTGGGCTAAGTACTGGACTGAGTACTGGACTGAGTACTGGACTGAATACTGGACTGAGTACTGGACTGAGTACTGGACTGAGTACTGGACTGAGTACTGGACTGAGTACTGGACTGAGTACTGGACTGAGTACTGGACTGAGTACTGGACTGAGTACTGGGCTGATAACTGGACTGAGTACTGGGCTAAGTACTGGACTGAGTACTGGACTGAGTACTGGACTGAGTACTGGACTGAGTACTGGACTGAGTACTGGACTGAGTACTGGACTGAGTACTGGACTGAGTACTGGACTGAGTACTGGACTGAGTGCTGGACTGAGTACTGGACTGAGTACTGGACTGAGTACTGGGCTGATAACTGGACTGAGTACTGGGCTAAGTACTGGACTGAGTACTGGACTGAGTACTGGATTGAGTACTGGACTGAGTACTGGACTGAGTACTGGACTGAGTACTGGACTGAGTACTGGGCTGATAACTGGACAGAGTACTGGGCTAAGTACTGGACTGAGTACTGGACTGAGTACTGGACTGAGTACTGGACTGAGTACTGGACTGAGTACTGGACTGAGTACTGGGCTGATAACTGGACAGAGTACTGGGCTAAGTACTGGACTGAGTACTGGACTGAGTACTAGATTGAGTACTGGACTGAGTACTGGACTGAGTACTGGACTGAGTACTGGACTGAGTACTGGACTGAGTACTGGACTGAGTAGTGGACTGCGTAGTAGACTGAGTAGTGGACTGATTAGTGGACTGAGGAGTGGACTGAGTACTGGACTGAGTACTGGATTGAGTACTGGGCTGAGTACTGGACTGAGCACTGGACTGAGTACTGGACTGAGTACTGGACTGAGTACTGGACTGAGTACTGGATTGAGTACTGGGCTGATAACTGGACTGAGTACTGGGCTAAGTACTGGACTGAGTACTGGACTGAGTACTAGATTGAGTACTGGACTGAGTACTGGACTGAGTACTGGACTGAGTACTGGACTGAGTACTGGACTGAGTACTGGACTGAGTACTGGACTGAGTAGTGGCCTGAGTAGTGGACTGAGTAGTGGACTGATTAGTGGACTGAGGAGTGGACTGAGTGCTGGACTGAGTACTGGACTGAGTACTGGACTGAGTACTGGACTGAGCACTGGACTGAGTACTGGACTGAGTACTGGATTGAGTACTGGACTGGGTACTGGACTGAGTACTGGACTGTGTACTGGACTGAGTACTGGACTGAGTACTGGACTGAGTACTGGAATGCGTACTGGACTGAGTACTGGACTGAGTACTGGACTGAGTACTGGACTGAGTACTGGACTGAGTACTGGACTGAGTATTGGACTGAGTACTGGACTGAGTACTGGACTGAGTACTGGACTGAGTACTGGACTGAGTACTAGACTGAGTACTGGACTGAGTACTGGACTGAGAACTGGACTGAGTACTGGACTGAGAACTGGACTGAGTAGTGGACTGAGTACTGGACTGAGTACTGGACTGAGTACTGGACTGAGTACTGGACTGAGTACTGGACTGAGTATTGGACTGAGTACTGGACTAAGTACTGGACTGAGTACTGGACTGAGTACTGGACTGAGTACTGGACTGAGTACTGGACTTAGTACTGGACTGAGTACTGGACTGAGTACTCGACTGAGTACTGGACTGAGTACTGGACTGAGTACTGGACTAAGTACTGGACTGAGTACTGGACTGAGTACTGGACTGAGTACTGGACTGAGTACTGGACTGAGTAATGGACTGAGTACTGGACTGAGTACTGGACTGAGTACTGGACTGAGTACTGGACTGAGTACTAGACTGAGTGCTGGACTGAGTACTGGACTGAGTACTGGACTGAGTACTGGACTGAGTACTGGACTGAGTACTGGACTGAGTACTGGACTGAGTACTGGACTGAGTACTGGACTGAGTACTGGACTGAGTACTGGACTGAGTACTGGACTGAGTACTGGACTGAGTACTGGACTGAGTACTGGACTGAGTACTGGACTGAGTACTGGACTGAATACTGGACTGAGTACTGGACTGAGTACTGGACTGAGTACTGGACTGAGTACTGGACTGAGTAATGGACTGAGTACTGGACTGAGTACTGGACTGAGTACTGGACTGAGTACTGGACTGAGTACTGGACTAAGTACTAGACTGAGTACTGGACTGAGTACTGGACTGAGTACTGGACTGAGTACTGGAGTGAGTACTGGACTGAGTACTGGACTGAGTACTGGGATGATAACTGGACTGAGTACTGGACTAAGTACTGGACTGAGTACTGGACTGAGTACTGGACTGAGTACTGGATTAAGTACTGGACTGAGTACTGGACTGAGTACTGGACTGAGTACTGGACTGAGTACTGGACTGAGTACTGGACTGAGTACTGGGCTGATAACTGGACTGAGTACTGGGCTGATAACTGGACTGATTACTGGACTGAGTACTGGACTGAGTACTGGACTGAGTACTGGACTGAGTACTGGACTGAGTACTGGACTGAGTACTGGACTGAGTACTGGACTGAGTGCTGGACTGAGCACTGGACTGAGTACTGGACTGAGTACTGGACTGAGTACTGGACTGAGTACTGGACTGAGTACTGGACTGAGCACTGGACTGAGCACTGGACTGAGTACTGGACTGAGTACTGGACTGAGTACTGGACTGAGTATTGGACTGAGTACTGGACTGAGTATTGGACTGAGTACTGGACTGAGTACTGGACTGAGTACTGGACTGAGTACTGGACTGAGTACTGGACTGAGTACTGGACTGAGTACTGGACTGAGTACTGGACTGAGTACTGGACTGCGTACTGGACTGAGTACTGGACTGAGTACTGGACTGAGTACTGGACTGAGTACTGGGCTGAGTACTGGACTGAGTACTGGACTGAGTACTGGACTGAGTACTGGACTGAGTACTGGACTGAGTACTGGACTGAGTACTGGACTGAGTGCTGGACTGAGTACTGGACTGAGTACTGGACTGAGTACTGGACTGAGTACTGGACTGAGTACTTGACTGAATAGTGGACTGAATACTGGACTGAGTACTGGACTGAGTACTGGACTGAGTACTGGACTGAGTACTGGACTGAGTACTGGACTATGTACTGGACTGAGTACTGGAATGAGTACAGGACTGAGTACTTGACTGAGTACTGGACTGAGTACTGGACTGAGTACTGGACTGAGTACTGGACTGAGTACTGGACTGAGTACTGGACTGAGTACTGGACTGAGTACTGGACTGAGCACTGGACTGAGCACTGGACTGAGCACTGGACTGAGTACTGGACTGAGTATTGGACTGAGTACTGGACTGAGTACTGGACTGAGTACTGGACTGAGTACTGGACTGAGTACTGGACTGAGTACTAGACTGAGTACTGGACTGAGTACTGGACTGAGAACTGGACTGAGTAGTGGACTGAGTACTGGACTGAGTACTGGACTGAGTACTGGACTGAGTACTGGACTGAGTATTGGACTGAGTATTGGACTGAGTACTGGACTAAGTACTGGACTGAGTACTGGACTGAGTACTGGACTGAGTACTGGACTGAGTACTGGACTTAGTACTGGACTGAGTACTGGACTGAGTACTCGACTGAGTACTGGACTGAGTACTGGACTGAGTACTGGACTAAGTACTGGACTGAGTACTGGACTGAGTACTGGACTGAGTACTGGACTGAATACTGGACTGAGTACTGGACTGAGTACTGGACTGAGTACTGGACTGAGTACTGGACTGAGTAGTAGACTGAGTACTGGACTGACTACTGGACTGAGTACTGGACTGAGTACTGCACTGAGTACTGGACTGAGTACTGGACTGAGTACTGGACTGAGTACTGGACTGAGTACTGGACTGAGTACTAGACTGCGTACTGGACTGAGTACTGGACTGAGTACTGGACTGCGTACTGGACTGAGTACTGGACTGAGTACTGGACTGAGTACTGGACTGAATACTGGACTGAGTACTGGACTGAGTACTGGACTGAGTACTGGACTGAGTACTGAACTGAGTACTGGACTGAGTACTGGACTGAGTACTGGACTGAGTACTAGACTGAATACTGGACTGAGTACTGGACTGAGTACTGGACTGAATACTGGACTGAGTACTGGACTGAGTACTGGACTGAGTACTGGACTGAGTACTGGACTGAGTACTGGACTGAGTACTGGGCTGATAACTGGACTGAGTACTGGGCTAAGTACTGGACTGAGTACTGGACTGAGTACTGGATTGAGTACTGGACTGAGTACTGGACTGAGTACTGGACTTAGTACTGGACTGAGTACTGGACTGAGTACTCGACTGAGTACTGGACTGAGTACTGGACTGAGTACTCGACTGAGTACTGGACTGAGTACTCGACTGAGTACTGGACTGAGTACTGGACTGAGTAATGGACTGAGTACTGGACTGAGTACTGGACTGAGTACTGGACTGAGTACTGGACTGAGTACTAGACTGAGTGCTGGACTGAGTACTGGACTGAGTACTGGACTGAGTACTGGACTGAGTACTGGACTGAGTACTGGACTGAGTACTGGACTGAGTACTGGACTGAGTACTGGACTGAGTACTGGACTGAGTACTGGACTGAGTACTGGACTGAGTACTGGACTGAGTACTGGACTGAGTACTGGACTGAGTACTGGACTGAGTACTGGACTGAATACTGGACTGAGTACTGGACTGAGTACTGGGCTGATAACTGGACTGAGTACTGGGCTGATAACTGGACTGATTACTGGACTGAGTACTGGACTGAGTACTGGACTGAGTACTGGACTGAGTACTGGACTGAGTACTGGACTGAGTACTGGACTGAGTGCTGGACTGAGCACTGGACTGAGTACTGGACTGAGTACTGGACTGAGTACTGGACTGAGTACTGGACTGAGTACTGGACTGAGCACTGGACTGAGCACTGGACTGAGTACTGGACTGAGTACTGGACTGAGTACTGGACTGAGTATTGGACTGAGTACTGGACTGAGTATTGGACTGAGTACTGGACTGAGTACTGGACTGAGTACTGGACTGAGTACTGGACTGAGTACTGGACTGAGTACTGGACTGAGTACTGGACTGAGTACTGGACTGAGTACTGGACTGCGTACTGGACTGAGTACTGGACTGAGTACTGGACTGAGTACTGGACTGAGTACTGGGCTGAGTACTGGACTGAGTACTGGACTGAGTACTGGACTGAGTACTGGACTGAGTACTGGACTGAGTACTGGACTGAGTACTGGACTGAGTGCTGGACTGAGTACTGGACTGAGTACTGGACTGAGTACTGGACTGAGTACTGGACTGAGTACTTGACTGAATAGTGGACTGAATACTGGACTGAGTACTGGACTGAGTACTGGACTGAGTACTGGACTGAGTACTGGACTGAGTACTGGACTATGTACTGGACTGAGTACTGGAATGAGTACAGGACTGAGTACTTGACTGAGTACTGGACTGAGTACTGGACTGAGTACTGGACTGAGTACTGGACTGAGTACTGGACTGAGTACTGGACTGAGTACTGGACTGAGTACTGGACTGAGCACTGGACTGAGCACTGGACTGAGCACTGGACTGAGTACTGGACTGAGTATTGGACTGAGTACTGGACTGAGTACTGGACTGAGTACTGGACTGAGTACTGGACTGAGTACTGGACTGAGTACTAGACTGAGTACTGGACTGAGTACTGGACTGAGAACTGGACTGAGTAGTGGACTGAGTACTGGACTGAGTACTGGACTGAGTACTGGACTGAGTACTGGACTGAGTATTGGACTGAGTATTGGACTGAGTACTGGACTAAGTACTGGACTGAGTACTGGACTGAGTACTGGACTGAGTACTGGACTGAGTACTGGACTTAGTACTGGACTGAGTACTGGACTGAGTACTCGACTGAGTACTGGACTGAGTACTGGACTGAGTACTGGACTAAGTACTGGACTGAGTACTGGACTGAGTACTGGACTGAGTACTGGACTGAATACTGGACTGAGTACTGGACTGAGTACTGGACTGAGTACTGGACTGAGTACTGGACTGAGTACTGGACTGAGTACTGGACTGAGTAGTAGACTGAGTACTGGACTGACTACTGGACTGAGTACTGGACTGAGTACTGCACTGAGTACTGGACTGAGTACTGGACTGAGTACTGGACTGAGTACTGGACTGAGTACTGGACTGAGTACTAGACTGCGTACTGGACTGAGTACTGGACTGAGTACTGGACTGCGTACTGGACTGAGTACTGGACTGAGTACTGGACTGAGTACTGGACTGAATACTGGACTGAGTACTGGACTGAGTACTGGACTGAGTACTGGACTGAGTACTGAACTGAGTACTGGACTGAGTACTGGACTGAGTACTGGACTGAGTACTAGACTGAATACTGGACTGAGTACTGGACTGAGTACTGGACTGAATACTGGACTGAGTACTGGACTGAGTAGTGGACTGCGTAGTAGACTGAGTAGTGGACTGATTAGTGGACTGAGGAGTGGACTGAGTACTGGACTGAGTACTGGATTGAGTACTGGGCTGAGTACTGGACTGAGCACTGGACTGAGTACTGGACTGAGTACTGGACTGAGTACTGGATTGAGTACTGGGCTGATAACTGGACTGAGTACTGGGCTAAGTACTGGACTGAGTACTGGACTGAGTACTAGATTGAGTACTGGACTGAGTACTGGACTGAGTACTGGACTGAGTACTGGACTGAGTACTGGACTGAGTACTGGACTGAGTACTGGACTGAGTAGTGGCCTGAGTAGTGGACTGAGTAGTGGACTGATTAGTGGACTGAGGAGTGGACTGAGTGCTGGACTGAGTACTGGACTGAGTACTGGACTGAGTACTGGACTGAGCACTGGACTGAGTACTGGACTGAGTACTGGATTGAGTACTGGACTGGGTACTGGACTGAGTACTGGACTGTGTACTGGACTGAGTACTGGACTGAGTACTGGACTGAGTACTGGAATGCGTACTGGACTGAGTACTGGACTGAGTACTGGACTGAGTACTGGACTGAGTACTGGACTGAGTACTGGACTGAGTACTGGACTGAGTATTGGACTGAGTACTGGACTGAGTACTGGACTGAGTACTGGACTGAGTACTGGACTGAGTACTAGACTGAGTACTGGACTGAGTACTGGACTGAGAACTGGACTGAGTACTGGACTGAGAACTGGACTGAGTAGTGGACTGAGTACTGGACTGAGTACTGGACTGAGTACTGGACTGAGTACTGGACTGAGTACTGGACTGAGTATTGGACTGAGTACTGGACTAAGTACTGGACTGAGTACTGGACTGAGTACTGGACTGAGTACTGGACTGAGTACTGGACTTAGTACTGGACTGAGTACTGGACTGAGTACTCGACTGAGTACTGGACTGAGTACTGGACTGAGTACTGGACTAAGTACTGGACTGAGTACTGGACTGAGTACTGGACTGAGTACTGGACTGAGTACTGGACTGAGTAATGGACTGAGTACTGGACTGAGTACTGGACTGAGTACTGGACTGAGTACTGGACTGAGTACTAGACTGAGTGCTGGACTGAGTACTGGACTGAGTACTGGACTGAGTACTGGACTGAGTACTGGACTGAGTACTGGACTGAGTACTGGACTGAGTACTGGACTGAGTACTGGACTGAGTACTGGACTGAGTACTGGACTGAGTACTGGACTGAGTACTGGACTGAGTACTGGACTGAGTACTGGACTGAGTACTGGACTGAGTACTGGACTGAGTACTGGACTGAATACTGGACTGAGTACTGGACTGAGTACTGGACTGAGTACTGGACTGAGTAATGGACTGAGTACTGGACTGAGTACTGGACTGAGTACTGGACTGAGTACTGGACTGAGTACTGGACTAAGTACTAGACTGAGTACTGGACTGAGTACTGGACTGAGTACTGGACTGAGTACTGGAGTGAGTACTGGACTGAGTACTGGACTGAGTACTGGGATGATAACTGGACTGAGTACTGGACTAAACACTGGACTGAGTACTGGACTGAGTACTGGACTGAGTACTGGATTAAGTACTGGACTGAGTACTGGACTGAGTACTGGACTGAGTACTGGACTGAGTACTGGACTGAGTACTGGACTGAGTACTGGGCTGATAACTGGACTGAGTACTGGGCTGATAACTGGACTGATTACTGGACTGAGTACTGGACTGAGTACTGGACTGAGTACTGGACTGAGTACTGGACTGAGTACTGGACTGAGTACTGGACTGAGTGCTGGACTGAGCACTGGACTGAGTACTGGACTGAGTACTGGACTGAGTACTGGACTGAGTACTGGACTGAGTACTGGACTGAGCACTGGACTGAGCACTGGACTGAGTACTGGACTGAGTACTGGACTGAGTACTGGACTGAGTATTGGACTGAGTACTGGACTGAGTATTGGACTGAGTACTGGACTGAGTACTGGACTGAGTACTGGACTGAGTACTGGACTGAGTACTGGACTGAGTACTGGACTGAGTACTGGACTGAGTACTGGACTGAGTACTGGACTGCGTACTGGACTGAGTACTGGACTGAGTACTGGACTGAGTACTGGGCTGAGTACTGGACTGAGTACTGGACTGAGTACTGGACTGAGTACTGGACTGAGTACTGGACTGAGTACTGGACTGAGTACTGGACTGAGTGCTGGACTGAGTACTGGACTGAGTACTGGACTGAGTACTGGACTGAGTACTGGACTGAGTACTTGACTGAATAGTGGACTGAATACTGGACTGAGTACTGGACTGAGTACTGGACTGAGTACTGGACTGAGTACTGGACTGAGTACTGGACTATGTACTGGACTGAGTACTGGAATGAGTACAGGACTGAGTACTTGACTGAGTACTGGACTGAGTACTGGACTGAGTACTGGACTGAGTACTGGACTGAGTACTGGACTGAGTACTGGACTGAGTACTGGACTGAGTACTGGACTGAGCACTGGACTGAGCACTGGACTGAGCACTGGACTGAGTACTGGACTGAGTATTGGACTGAGTACTGGACTGAGTACTGGACTGAGTACTGGACTGAGTACTGGACTGAGTACTGGACTGAGTACTAGACTGAGTACTGGACTGAGTACTGGACTGAGAACTGGACTGAGTAGTGGACTGAGTACTGGACTGAGTACTGGACTGAGTACTGGACTGAGTACTGGACTGAGTATTGGACTGAGTATTGGACTGAGTACTGGACTAAGTACTGGACTGAGTACTGGACTGAGTACTGGACTGAGTACTGGACTGAGTACTGGACTTAGTACTGGACTGAGTACTGGACTGAGTACTCGACCGAGTACTGGACTGAGTACTGGACTGAGTACTGGACTAAGTACTGGACTGAGTACTGGACTGAGTACTGGACTGAGTACTGGACTGAATACTGGACTGAGTACTGGACTGAGTACTGGACTGAGTACTGGACTGAGTACTGGACTGAGTACTGGACTGAGTAGTAGACTGAGTACTGGACTGACTACTGGACTGAGTACTGGACTGAGTACTGCACTGAGTACTGGACTGAGTACTGGACTGAGTACTGGACTGAGTACTGGACTGAGTACTGGACTGAGTACTAGACTGCGTACTGGACTGAGTACTGGACTGAGTACTGGACTGCGTACTGGACTGAGTACTGGACTGAGTACTGGACTGAGTACTGGACTGAATACTGGACTGGGTACTGGACTGAGTACTGGACTGAGTACTGGACTGAGTACTGAACTGAGTACTGGACTGAGTACTGGACTGAGTACTGGACTGAGTACTAGACTGAATACTGGACTGAGTACTGGACTGAGTACTGGACTGAATACTGGACTGAGTACTGGACTGAGTACTGGACTGAGTACTGGACTGAGTACTGGACTGAGTACTGGACTGAGTACTGGGCTGATAACTGGACTGAGTACTGGGCTAAGTACTGGACTGAGTACTGGACTGAGTACTGGATTGAGTACTGGACTGAGTACTGGACTGAGTACTGGACTTAGTACTGGACTGAGTACTGGACTGAGTACTCGACTGAGTACTGGACTGAGTACTGGACTGAGTACTCGACTGAGTACTGGACTGAGTACTCGACTGAGTACTGGACTGAGTACTGGACTGAGTAATGGACTGAGTACTGGACTGAGTACTGGACTGAGTACTGGACTGAGTACTGGACTGAGTACTAGACTGAGTGCTGGACTGAGTACTGGACTGAGTACTGGACTGAGTACTGGACTGAGTAC
Organism: Panzeria rudis; assembly: GCA_956483635.1. Classification (NCBI taxonomy): domain Eukaryota; kingdom Metazoa; phylum Arthropoda; class Insecta; order Diptera; family Tachinidae; genus Panzeria; species Panzeria rudis. The sequence goes on along the minus strand of OY101448.1, from coordinate 147,017,727 downwards.
TGGACTGAGTACTGGACTGAGTACTGGACTGAGTACTGGACTGAGTACTGGACTGAGTACTGGACTGAGTACTGGACTGAGTACTGGACTGAGTACTGGACTGAGTACTGGACTGAGTACTGGACTGAGTACTGGACTGAGTACTGGACTGAATACTGGACTGAGTACTGGACTGAGTACTGGGCTGATAACTGGACTGAGTACTGGGCTGATAACTGGACTGATTACTGGACTGAGTACTGGACTGAGTACTGGACTGAGTACTGGACTGAGTACTGGACTGAGTACTGGACTGAGTGCTGGACTGAGCACTGGACTGAGTACTGGACTGAGTACTGGACTGAGTACTGGACTGAGTACTGGACTGAGTACTGGACTGAGTACTGGACTGAGCACTGGACTGAGCACTGGACTGAGTACTGGACTGAGTACTGGACTGAGTACTGGACTGAGTATTGGACTGAGTACTGGACTGAGTATTGGACTGAGTACTGGACTGAGTACTGGACTGAGTACTGGACTGAGTACTGGACTGAGTACTGGACTGAGTACTGGACTGAGTACTGGACTGAGTACTGGACTGAGTACTGGACTGCGTACTGGACTGAGTACTGGACTGAGTACTGGACTGAGTACTGGACTGAGTACTGGGCTGAGTACTGGACTGAGTACTGGACTGAGTACTGGACTGAGTACTGGACTGAGTACTGGACTGAGTACTGGACTGAGTACTGGACTGAGTGCTGGACTGAGTACTGGACTGAGTACTGGACTGAGTACTGGACTGAGTACTGGACTGAGTACTTGACTGAATAGTGGACTGAATACTGGACTGAGTACTGGACTGAGTACTGGACTGAGTACTGGACTGAGTACTGGACTATGTACTGGACTGAGTACTGGAATGAGTACAGGACTGAGTACTTGACTGAGTACTGGACTGAGTACTGGACTGAGTACTGGACTGAGTACTGGACTGAGTACTGGACTGAGTACTGGACTGAGTACTGGACTGAGTACTGGACTGAGCACTGGACTGAGCACTGGACTGAGCACTGGACTGAGTACTGGACTGAGTATTGGACTGAGTACTGGACTGAGTACTGGACTGAGTACTGGACTGAGTACTGGACTGAGTACTGGACTGAGTACTAGACTGAGTACTGGACTGAGTACTGGACTGAGAACTGGACTGAGTAGTGGACTGAGTACTGGACTGAGTACTGGACTGAGTACTGGACTGAGTACTGGACTGAGTATTGGACTGAGTATTGGACTGAGTACTGGACTAAGTACTGGACTGAGTACTGGACTGAGTACTGGACTGAGTACTGGACTGAGTACTGGACTTAGTACTGGACTGAGTACTGGACTGAGTACTCGACTGAGTACTGGACTGAGTACTGGACTGAGTACTGGACTAAGTACTGGACTGAGTACTGGACTGAGTACTGGACTGAGTACTGGACTGAATACTGGACTGAGTACTGGACTGAGTACTGGACTGAGTACTGGACTGAGTACTGGACTGAGTACTGGACTGAGTAGTAGACTGAGTACTGGACTGACTACTGGACTGAGTACTGGACTGAGTACTGCACTGAGTACTGGACTGAGTACTGGACTGAGTACTGGACTGAGTACTGGACTGAGTACTGGACTGAGTACTAGACTGCGTACTGGACTGAGTACTGGACTGAGTACTGGACTGCGTACTGGACTGAGTACTGGACTGAGTACTGGACTGAGTACTGGACTGAATACTGGACTGAGTACTGGACTGAGTACTGGACTGAGTACTGGACTGAGTACTGAACTGAGTACTGGACTGAGTACTGGACTGAGTACTGGACTGAGTACTAGACTGAATACTGGACTGAGTACTGGACTGAGTACTGGACTGAATACTGGACTGAGTACTGGACTGAGTACTGGACTGAGTACTGGACTGAGTACTGGACTGAGTACTGGACTGAGTACTGGGCTGATAACTGGACTGAGTACTGGGCTAAGTACTGGACTGAGTACTGGACTGAGTACTGGATTGAGTACTGGACTGAGTACTGGACTGAGTACTGGACTTAGTACTGGACTGAGTACTGGACTGAGTACTCGACTGAGTACTGGACTGAGTACTGGACTGAGTACTCGACTGAGTACTGGACTGAGTACTCGACTGAGTACTGGACTGAGTACTGGACTGAGTAATGGACTGAGTACTGGACTGAGTACTGGACTGAGTACTGGACTGAGTACTGGACTGAGTACTAGACTGAGTGCTGGACTGAGTACTGGACTGAGTACTGGACTGAGTACTGGACTGAGTACTGGACTGAGTACTGGACTGAGTACTGGACTGAGTACTGGACTGAGTACTGGACTGAGTACTGGACTGAGTACTGGACTGAGTACTGGACTGAGTACTGGACTGAGTACTGGACTGAGTACTGGACTGAGTACTGGACTGAGTACTGGACTGAATACTGGACTGAGTACTGGACTGAGTACTGGACTGAGTACTGGACTGAGTACTGGACTGAGTATTGGACTGAGTACTGGACTGAGTACTGGACTGAGTACTGGACTGAGTACTGGACTGAGTACTGGACTGAGTACTGGACTGAGTACTAGACTGAGTACTGGACTGAGTACTGGACTGAGTACTGGACTGAGTAGTGGACTGAGTACTGGACTGAGTACTGGACTGAGTACTGGACAGAGTACTGGACTGAGTACAGGACTGAGTACTGGACTGAGTACTGGACTAAGTACTGGACTGAGTACTGGACTGAGTACTGGACTGAGTACTGGACTGAGTACTGGACTTAGTACTGGACTGAGTACTGGACTGAGTACTCGACTGAGCACTGGACTGAGTACTGTACTGAGTACTGGACTGAGTACTGGCCTGAGTACTGGACTGAGTACTGGACTGAGTACAGGACTGAGTACTGGACTGAGTACTGGACTGAGTACTGGACTAAGTACTGGACTGAGTACTGGACTGAGTACTGGACTGAGTACTAAACTGAGTACTGGACTGTGTACTGGACTTAGTACTGGACTGAGTACTGGACTGAGTACTCGACTGAGTACTGGACTGAGTACTGTACTGAGTACTGGACTAAGTACTGGACTGAGTACTGGACTGAGTACTGGACTGAGTACTGGACTGATTACTGGACTGAGTACTGGACTGAGTACTGGACTGAGTACTAGACTGAGTACTGGACTGAGTACTGGACTGAGTACTGGACTGAGTACTGGACTGAGTACTGCACTGAGTACTGGACTGAGTACTGGACTGAGTACTGGACTGAGAACTGGACTGAGTACTGGACTGAGTACTGGACTGAGTACTGGACTGAGTACTGGACTGAGTACTGGACTGAGTACTGCACTGAGTACTAAACTGAGTACTGGACTGAGTACTGGACTGAGTACTGGACTGAGTACTGGACTGAGTACTGGACTAAGTACTGGACTGAGTACTGGACTGAGTACTACACTGAGTACTGGACTGAGTACTGATGAACAGATGACTGATGAACTGATGACTGATGAACTGATGACTGATGAACTGATGACTAATGACTGATGAACTGATGACTTATGAACTGATGACTGATAAACGAAATGACTGATAAACGAAATGACTGATAAACGAAATGACTGATAAACGAAATGACTGATAAACGAAATGACTGATAAACGAAATGACTGATAAACAAAATGACTGATAAACAAAATGACTGATAAACGAAATGACTGATAAACGAAATGACTGATAAAAGAAATGACTGATAAACGAAATGACTGATAAACGAAATGACTGATAAACGAAATGACTGATAAACGAAATGACTGATAAACAAAATGACTGATAAACGAAATGACTGATAAACGAAATGACTGATAAACGAAATGACTGATAAACGAAATGACTGATAAACGAAATGACGGATAAACGAAATGACTGATAAACGAAATGACTGATAAGCAAAATGACTGATAAACGAAATGACTGATAAACAAAATGACTGATAAACGAAATGACTGATAAACAAAATGACTGATAAACGAAATGACTGATAAACGAAATGACTGATAAACGAAATAACTGATAAACGAAATGACTGATAAACGAAATGACTGATAAACGAAATGACTGATAAACGAAATGACTGATAAACGAAATGACTGATAAACGAAATGACTGATAAACGAAATGACTGATAAACGAAATGACTGATAAACGAAATGACTGATAAACGAAATCACTGATAAACGAAATGACTGATAAACAAAATGACTAATAGACGAAATGACTGATAAAGGAAATGACTGATAAACGAAATGACTGATAAACGATACTGGGTGATACTAAACTGAGTACTGGACTGAGTACTTGATTGAGTACTGGGCTGAGTACTGGACTGAGTACTGGACTGAGTACTGGACTGAGTACTGGACTGAGTACTGGACTGAGTACTGGACTGAGTACTGGACTGAGTACTGGACTGAGTACTGGACTGAGTACTGGACTGAGTACTGGACTGAGTACTGGACTGAGTACTGGACTGAGTACTGGACTGAGTACTGGACTGAGTACTGGACTGAATACTGGATTGAGTACTGCACTGAGTACTGGACTGAGTACTAGACTGAGTACTGGACTGAGTACTGATCTGAGTACCAGACTGAGTACTGGACTGAGTACTGGACTGAGTACTGGACTGAATACTGGACTGAGTACTGGACTGAGTACTGGACTGAGTACTGGACTGAGTACTGGACTGAGTACTGGACTGAGTACTGGACTGAGTACTGGACTGTGTACTGGACTTAGTACTGGACTGAGTACTGGACTGAGTACTCGACTGAGTACTGGACTGAGTACTGTACTGAGTACTGGAATAAGTACTGGACTGAGTACTGGACTGAGTACTGGACTGAGTACTGGACTGAGTATTGGACTGAGTACTAGACTGAGTACTGGACTGAGTACTGGACTGAGTACTGGGCTGAGTACTGGACTGAGTACTGGACTGAGTACTAGACTGAGTACTGGACTGAGTACTGGACTGAGAACTGGACTGAGTACTGGACTGAGAACTGGACTGAGTAGTGGACTGAGTACTGGACTGAGTACTGGACTGAGTACTGGACTGAGTATTGGACTGAGTACTGGACTAAGTACTGGACTGAGTACTGGACTGAGTACTGGACTGAGTACTGGACTGAGTACTGGACTTAGTACTGGACTGAGTACTGGACTGAGTACTCGACTGAGTACTGGACTGAGTACTGGACTGAGTACTGGACTAAGTACTGGACTGAGTACTGGACTGAGTACTGGACTGAGTACTGGACTGAGTACTGGACTGAGTAATGGACTGAGTACTGGACTGAGTACTGGACTGAGTACTGGACTGAGTACTGGACTGAGTACTAGACTGAGTGCTGGACTGAGTACTGGACTGAGTACTGGACTGAGTACTGGACTGAGTACTGGACTGAGTACTGGACTGAGTACTGGACTGAGTACTGGACTGAGTACTGGACTGAGTACTGGACTGAGTACTGGACTGAGTACTGGACTGAGTACTGGACTGAGTACTGGACTGAGTACTGGACTGAGTACTGGACTGAGTACTGGACTGAGTACTGGACTGAATACTGGACTGAGTACTGGACTGAGTACTGGACTGAGTACTGGACTGAGTACTGGACTGAGTAATGGACTGAGTACTGGACTGAGTACTGGACTGAGTACTGGACTGAGTACTGGACTGAGTACTGGACTAAGTACTAGACTGAGTACTGGACTGAGTACTGGACTGAGTACTGGACTGAGTACTGGAGTGAGTACTGGACTGAGTACTGGACTGAGTACTGGGATGATAACTGGACTGAGTACTGGACTAAGTACTGGACTGAGTACTGGACTGAGTACTGGATTAAGTACTGGATTAAGTACTGGACTGAGTACTGGACTGAGTACTGGACTGAGTACTGGACTGAGTACTGGACTGAGTACTGGACTGAGTACTGGACTGAGTACTGGGCTGATAACTGGACTGAGTACTGGGCTTATAACTGGACTGATTACTGGACTGAGTACTGGACTGAGTACTGGACTGAGTACTGGACTGAGTACTGGACTGAGTACTGGACTGAGTACTGGACTGAGTGCTGGACTGAGCACTGGACTGAGTACTGGACTGAGTACTGGACTGAGTACTGGACTGAGTACTGGACTGAGTACTGGACTGAGCACTGGACTGAGCACTGGACTGAGTACTGGACTGAGTACTGGACTGAGTATTGGACTGAGTACTGGACTGAGTACTGGACTGAGTACTGGACTGAGTACTGGACTGAGTACTGGACTGAGTACTGGACTGAGTACTGGACTGAGTACTGGACTGAGTACTGGACTGAGTACTGGACTGAGTACTGGACTGAGTACTGGACTGCGAACTGGACTGAGTACTGGACTGAGTACTGGACTGAGTACTGGGCTGAGTACTGGACTGAGTACTGGACTGAGTACTGGACTGAGTACTGGACTGAGTACTGGACTGAGTACTGGACTGAGTACTGGACTGAGTGCTGGACTGAGTACTGGACTGAGTACTGGACTGAGTACTGGACTGAGTACTGCACTGAGTACTTGACTGAATAGTGGACTGAATACTGGACTGAGTACTGGACTGAGTACTGGACTGAGTACTGGACTGAGTACTGGACTATGTACTGGACTGAGTACTGGAATGAGTACAGGACTGAGTACTTGACTGAGTACTGGACTGAGTACTGGACTGAGTACTGGACTGAGTACTGGACTGAGTACTGGACTGAGTACTGGACTGAGTACTGGACTGAGTACTGGACTGAGCACTGGACTGAGCACTGGACTGAGCACTGGACTGAGTACTGGACTGAGTATTGGACTGAGTACTGGACTGAGTACTGGACTGAGTACTGGACTGAGTACTGGACTGAGTACTGGACTGAGTACTAGACTGAGTACTGGACTGAGTACTGGACTGAGAACTGGACTGAGTAGTGGACTGAGTACTGGACTGAGTACTGGACTGAGTACTGGACTGAGTACTGGACTGAGTATTGGACTGAGTATTGGACTGAGTACTGGACTAAGTACTGGACTGAGTACTGGACTGAGTACTGGACTGAGTACTGGACTGAGTACTGGACTGAGTACTGGACTTAGTACTGGACTGAGTACTGGACTGAGTACTCGACTGAGTACTGGACTGAGTACTGGACTGAGTACTGGACTAAGTACTGGACTGAGTATTGGACTGAGTACTGGACTGAGTACTGGACTGAATACTGGACTGAGTACTGGACTGAGTACTGGACTGAGTACTGGACTGAGTACTGGACTGAGTACTGGACTGAGTAGTAGACTGAGTACTGGACTGACTACTGGACTGAGTACTGGACTGAGTACTGCACTGAGTGCTGGACTGAGTACTGGACTGAGTACTGGACTGAGTACTGGACTGAGTACTGGACTGAGTACTGGACTGCGTACTGGACTGAGTACTGGACTGAGTACTGGACTGCGTACTGGACTGAGTACTGGACTGAGTACTGGACTGAGTACTGGACTGAATACTGGACTGAGTACTGGACTGAGTACTGGACTGAGTACTGGACTGAGTACTGGACTGAGTACTGGACTGAGTACTGGACTGAGTACTGGACTGAGTACTAGACTGAATACTGGACTGAGTACTGGACTGAGTACTGGACTGAATACTGGACTGAGTACTGGACTGAGTACTGGACTGAGTACTGGACTGAGTACTGGACTGAGTACTGGACTGAGTACTGGACTGAGTACTGGGCTGATAACTGGACTGAGTACTGGGCTAAGAACTGGACTGAGTACTGGACTGAGTACTGGATTGAGTACTGGACTGAGTACTGGACTGAGTACTGGACTGAGTACTGGACTGAGTACTGGACTGAGTACTGGACTGAGTACTGGGCTGATAACTGGACTGAGTACTGCGCTAAGTACTGGACTGAGTACTGGACTGAGTACTAGATTGAGTACTGGACTGAGTACTGGACTGAGTACTGGACTGAGTACTGGACTGAGTACTGGACTGAGTACTGGACTGAGTACTGGACTGAGTACTGGACTGAGTAGTGGACTGCGTAGTGGACTGAGTAGTGGACTGATTAGTGGACTGAGGAGTGGACTGAGTACTGGACTGAGTACTGGATTGAGTACTGGGCTGAGTACTGGACTGAACACTGGACTGAGTACTGGACTGAGTACTGGACTGAGTACTGGATTGAGTACTGGACTGAGTACTGGACTGAGTACTGGACTGAGTACTGGACTGAGTACTGGACTTAGTACTGGACTGAGTACTGGACTGAATACTCGACTGAGTACTGGACTGAGTACTGGACTGAGTACTGGACTAAGTACTGGACTGAGTACTGGACTGAGTACTGGACTGAGTACTGGACTGAGTACTGGACTGAGTACTGGACTGAGTACTGGACTGAGTACTGGACTGAGTACTGGACTGAGTACTAGACTGAGTACTGGACTGACTACTGGACTGAGTACTGGACTGAGTACTGCACTGAGTACTGGACTGAGTACTGGACTGAGTACTGGACTGAGTACTGGACTGAGTACTGGACTGAGTACTGGACTGCGTACTGGACTGAGTACTGGACTGAGTACTGGACTGAATACTGGACTGAGTACTGGACTGAGTACTGGACTGAGTACTGGACTGAGTACTGGACTGAGTACTGGACTGAGTACTACACTGAATACAAGACTGAGTACTGGACTGAGTACTGGACTGAGTACTGGACTGAGTACTGGACTGAGTACTGGACTGAGTACTAGACTGAGTGCTGGACTGAGTACTGGACTGAGTACTGGACTGAGTACTGGACTGAGTACTGGACTGAGTACTGGACTGAGTACTGGACTGAGTACTGGACTGAGTACTGGACTGAATACTGGACTGAGTACTGGACTGAGTACTGGACTGAGTACTGGACTGAGTACTGGACTGAGTACTGGACTGAGTACTGGACTGAGTACTGGACTGAGTACTGGACTGAGTACTGGACTGAGTACTGGACTAAGTACTAGACTGAGTACTGGACTGAGTACTGGACTGAGTACTGGACTGAGTACTGGACTGAGTACTGGACTGAGTACTGGGCTGATAACTGGACTGAGTACTGGACTGAGTACTGGACTATGTACGGGACTGAGTACTGGAATGAGTACAGGACTGAGTACTTGACTGAGTACTGGACTGAGTACTGGACTGAGTACTGGACTGAGTACTGGACTGAGTACTGGACTGAGTACTGGACTGAGTACTGGACTGAGTACTGGACTGAGCACTGGACTGAGCACTGGACTGAGCACTGGACTGAGTACTGGACTGAGTACTGGACTGAGTATTGGACTGAGTACTGGACTGAGTACTGGACTGAGTACTAGACTGAGTACTGGACTGAGTACTGGACTGAGTACTAGACTGACTACTGGACTGAGTACTGGACTGAGAACTGGACTGAGTAGTGGACTGAGTACTGGACTGAGTACTGGACTGAGTACTGGACTGAGTACTGGACTGAGTACTGGACTGAGTATTGGACTGAGTACTGGACTAAGTACTGGACTGAGTACTTGACTGAGTACTGGACTGAGTACTGGACTGAGTACTGGACTTAGTACTGGACTGAGTACTGGACTGAGTACTCGACTGAGTACTGGACTGAGTACTGGACTGAGTACTGGACTAAGTACTGGACTGAGTACTGGACTGAGTACTGGACTGAGTACTGGACTGAGTACTGGACTGAGTACTGGACTGAGTACTGGACTGAGTACTGGACTGAGTACTGGACTGAGTACTGGACTGAGTACTGGACTGAGTACTGGACTGAGTACTGGACTGAATACTGCACTGAGTACTGGACTGAGTACTGGACTGAGTACTGGACTGAGTACTGGACTGAGTACTGGACTGAGTACTGGACTGAGTACTGGACTGCGTACTGGACTGAGTACTGGACTGAGTACTGGACTGAGTACTGGACTGAGTACTGGACTCAGTACTGGACTGAGTACTAGACTGAATACTGGACTGAATACTGGACTGAGTACTGGACTGAGTACTGGACTGAGTACTGGACTGAGTACTAGACTGAGTGCTGGACTGAGTACTGGACTGAGTACTGGACTGAGTACTGGACTGAGTACTGGACTGAGTACTGGACTGAGTACTGGACTGAGTACTGGACTGAGTACTGGACTGAGTACTGGACTGAGTACTGGACTGAGTACTGGACTGAGTACTGGACTGAGTACTGGACTGAGTACTGGACTGAGTACTGGACTGAGTACTGGACTGAGTACTGGACTGAATACTGGACTGAGTACTGGACTGAGTACTGGACTGAGTACTGGACTGAGTACTGGACTGAGTACTGGACTGAGTACTGGACTGAGTACTGGACTGAGTACTGGACTGAGTACTGGACTGAGTACTGGGCTGATAACTGGACTGAGTACTGGGCTAAGTACTGGACTGAGTACTGGACTGAGTACTGGACTGAGTACTGGACTGAGTACTGGACTGAGTACTGGACTGAGTACTGGACTGAGTACTGGACCGAGTACTGGACTGAGTACTGGACTGAGTACTGGACTGAGTACTGGACTGAGTACTGGACTGAGTGCTGGACTGAGTACTGGACTGAGTACTGGACTGAGTACTGGGCTGATAACTGGACTGAGTACTGGGCTAAGTACTGGACTGAGTACTGGATTGAGTACTGGACTGAGTACTGGACTGAGTACTGGACTGAGTACTGGACTGAGTACTAGACTGAGTACTGGGCTGATAACTGGACAGAGTACTGGGCTAAGTACTGGACTGAGTACTGGACTGAGTACTAGATTGAGTACTGGACTGAGTACTGGACTGAGTACTGGACTGAGTACTGGACTGAGTACTGGACTGAGTACTGGACTGAGTACTGGACTGAGTAGTGGACTGCGTAGTGGACTGAGTAGTGGACTGATTAGTGGACTGAGGAGTGGACTGAGTACTGGACTGAGTACTGGATTGAGTACTGGGCTGAGTACTGGACTGAGCACTGGACTGAGTACTGGACTGAGTACTGGACTGAGTACTGGATTGAGTACTGGGCTGATAACTGGACTGAGTACTGGGCTAAGTACTGGACTGAGTACTGGACTGAGTACTAGATTGAGTACTGGACTGAGTACTGGACTGAGTACTGGACTGAGTACTGGACTGAGTACTGGACTGAGTACTGGACTGAGTACTGGACTGAGTACTGGACTGAGTAGTGGCCTGAGTAGTGGACTGAGTAGTGGACTGATTAGTGGACTGAGGAGTGGACTGAGTGCTGGACTGAGTACTGGACTGAGTACTGGACTGAGTACTGGACTGAGCACTGGACTGAGTACTGGACTGAGTACTGGATTGAGTACTGGACTGGGTACTGGACTGAGTACTGGACTGTGTACTGGACTGAGTACTGGACTGAGTACTGGACTGCGTACTGGACTGCGTACTGGACTGAGTACTGGACTGAGTACTGGACTGAGTACTGGACTGAGTACTGGACTGAGTATTGGACTGAGTACTGGACTGAGTACTGGACTGAGTACTGGACTGAGTACTGGACTGAGTACTGGACTGAGTACTAGACTGAGTACTGGACTGAGAACTGGACTGAGTACTGGACTGAGAACTGGACTGAGTAGTGGACTGAGTACTGGACTGAGTACTGGACTGAGTATTGGACTGAGTACTGGACTGAGTACTGGACTGAGTATTGGACTGAGTACTGGACTAAGTACTGGACTGAGTACTGGACTGAGTACTGGACTGAGTACTGGACTGAGTACTGGACTTAGTACTGGACTGAGTACTGGACTGAGTACTCGACTGAGTACTGGACTGAGTACTGGACTGAGTACTGGACTAAGTACTGGACTGAGTACTGGACTGAGTACTGGACTGAGTACTGGACTGAGTACTGGACTGAGTAATGGACTGAGTACTGGACTGAGTACTGGACTGAGTGCTGGACTGAGTACTGGACTGAGTACTAGACTGAGTGCTGGACTGAGTACTGGACTGAGTACTGGACTGAGTACTGGACTGAGTACTGGACTGAGTACTGGACTGAGTACTGGACTGAGTACTGGACTGAGTACTGGACTGAGTACTGGACTGAGTACTGGACTGAGTACTGGACTGAGTACTGGACTGAGTACTGGACTGAGTACTGGACTGAGTACTGGACTGAGTACTGGACTGAATACTGGACTGAGTACTGGACTGAGTACTGGACTGAGTACTGGACTGAGTACTGGACTGAGTAATGGACTGAGTACTGGACTGAGTACTGGACTGAGTACTGGACTGAGTACTGGACTGAGTACTGGACTAAGTACTAGACTGAGTACTGGACTGAGTACTGGACTGAGTACTGGACTGAGTACTGGAGTGAGTACTGGACTGAGTACTGGACTGAATACTGGGATGATAACTGGACTGAGTACTGGACTAAGTACTGGACTGAGTACTGGACTGAGTACTGGACTGAGTACTGGATTAAGTACTGGACTGAGTACTGGACTGAGTACTGGACTGAGTACTGGACTGAGTACTGGACTGAGTACTGGACTGAGTACTGGACTGAGTACTGGGCTGATAACTGGACTGAGTACTGGGCTGATAACTGGACTGATTACTGGACTGAGTACTGGACTGAGTACTGGACTGAGTACTGGACTGAGTACTGGACTGAGTACTGGACTGAGTACTGGACTGAGTGCTGGACTGAGCACTGGACTGAGTACTGGACTGAGTACTGGACTGAGTACTGGACTGAGTACTGGACTGAGTACTGGACTGAGCACTGGACTGAGCACTGGACTGAGTACTGGACTGAGTACTGGACTGAGTACTGGACTGAGTATTGGACTGAGTACTGGACTGAGTACTGGACTGAGTACTGGACTGAGTACTGGACTGAGTACTGGACTGAGTACTGGACTGAGTACTGGACTGAGTACTGGACCGAGTACTGGACTGAGTACTGGACTGAGTACTGGACTGCGTACTGGACTGAGTACTGGACTGAGTACTGGACTGAGTACTGGACTGAGTACTGGGCTGAGTACTGGACTGAGTACTGGACTGAGTACTGGACTGAGTACTGGACTGAGTACTGGACTGAGTACTGGACTGAGTACTGGACTGAGTGCTGGACTGAGTACTGGACTGAGTACTGGACTGAGTACTGGACTGAGTACTGGACTGAGTACTTGACTGAATAGTGGACTGAATACTGGACTGAGTACTGGACTGAGTACTGGACTGAGTACTGGACTGAGTACTGGACTATGTACTGGACTGAGTACTGGAATGAGTACAGGACTGAGTACTTGACTGAGTACTGGACTGAGTACTGGACTGAGTACTGGACTGAGTACTGGACTGAGTACTGGACTGAGTACTGGACTGAGTACTGGACTGAGCACTGGACTGAGCACTGGACTGAGCACTGGACTGAGTACTGGACTGAGTATTGGACTGAGTACTGGACTGAGTACTGGACTGAGTACTGGACTGAGTACTGGACTGAGTACTGGACTGAGTACTAGACTGAGTACTGGACTGAGTACTGGACTGAGAACTGGACTGAGTAGTGGACTGAGTACTGGACTGAGTACTGGACTGAGTACTGGACTGAGTACTGGACTGAGTATTGGACTGAGTATTGGACTGAGTACTGGACTAAGTACTGGACTGAGTACTGGACTGAGTACTGGACTGAGTACTGGACTGAGTACTGGACTGAGTACTGGACTTAGTACTGGACTGAGTACTGGACTGAGTACTCGACTGAGTACTGGACTGAGTACTGGACTGAGTACTGGACTAAGTACTGGACTGAGTACTGGACTGAGTACTGGACTGAGTACTGGACTGAATACTGGACTGAGTACTGGACTGAGTACTGGACTGAGTACTGGACTGAGTACTGGACTGAGTACTGGACTGAGTAGTAGACTGAGTACTAGACTGACTACTGGACTGAGTACTGGACTGAGTACTGCACTGAGTACTGGACTGAGTACTGGACTGAGTACTGGACTGAGTACTGGACTGAGTACTGGACTGAGTACTGGACTGCGTACTGGACTGAGTACTGGACTGAGTACTGGACTGCGTACTGGACTGAGTACTGGACTGAGTACTGGACTGAGTACTGGACTGAATACTGGACTGAGTACTGGACTGAGTACTGGACTGAGTACTGGACTGAGTACTGGACTGAGTACTGGACTGAGTACTGGACTGAGTACTGGACTGAGTACTAGACTGAATACTGGACTGAGTACTGGACTGAGTACTGGACTGAATACTGGACTGAGTACTGGACTGAGTACTGGACTGAGTACTGGACTGAGTACTGGACTGAGTACTGGACTGAGTACTGGACTATGTACTGGACTGAGTACTGGAATGAGTACAGGACTGAGTACTTGACTGAGTACTGGACTGAGTACTGGACTGAGTACTGGACTGAGTACTGGACTGAGTACTGGACTGAGTACTGGACTGAGCACTGGACTGAGTACTGGACTGAGTACTGGACTGAGTACTGGGCTGATAACTGGACTGAGTACTGGACTGAGTACTGGACTAAGTACTGGACTGAGTACTGGACTGAGTACTGGACTGAGTACTGGACTGAGTACTGGACTGAGTACTGGACTGAGTACTGGACTGAGTACTGGACTGAGTACTGGACTAAGTACTGGACTGAGTACTGGACTGAGTACTGGACTGAGTACTCGACTGAGTATTGGACTGAGTACTGGACTGAGTACTGGACTGAGTAGTGGACTGAGTAGTGGACTGAGTACTGGACTGAGTAGTGGACTGAGTAGTGGACTGAGTAGTGGACTGAGTGCTGGACTGAGTACTGGACTGAGTACTGGACTGAGTACTGGGCTGATAACTGGACTGAGTACTGGGCTAAGTACTGGACTGAGTACTGGACTGAGTACTGGACTGAGTACTAGATTGAGTACTGGACTGAGTACTGGACTGAGTACTGGACTGACTACTGGACTGAGTACTGGATTGAGTACTGGACTGAGTACTGGACTGAGTACTGGACTGAGTACTGGACTGAGTACTGGACTGAGTACTGGACTGAGTAGTGGACTGAGTAGTGGACTGAGTACTGGATTGAGTACTGGGCTGAGTACTGGACTGAGCACTGGACTGAGTACTGGACTGAGTACTGGACTGAGTACTGGACTGAGTACTAGATTGAGTACTGGACTGAGTACTGGACTGAGTACTGGACTGAGTACTGGACTGAGTACTGGACTGAGTACTGGACTGAGTACTGGACTGAGTACTGGACTGAGTACTGGACTGAGTACTGGACTGAGTAGTGGACTGAGTAGTGGACTGAGTAGTGGACTGATTAGAGGACTGAGGAGTGGACTGAGTGCTGGACTGAGTACTGGACTGAGTACTGGACTGAGTACTGGACTGAGTACTGGACTGAGTACTGGACTGAGTACTGGACTGAGTACTGGATTGAGTACTGGACTGAGTACTGGACTGAGTACTGGACTGTGTACTGGACTGAGTACTGGACTGAGTACTGGACTGAGTACTGGACTGAGTACTGGACTGAGTACTGGACTGAGTACTGGACTGAGTACTGGACTGAGTACTGGACTGAGTACTGGGCTGATAACTGGACTGAGTACTGGACTGAGTACTGGACTAAGTACTGGACTGAGTACTGGACTGAGTACTGGACTGAGTACTGGACTGAGTACTGGACTGAGTACTGGACTGAGTACTGGACTGAGTACTGGACTGAGTACTGGACTGAGTACTGGACTAAGTACTGGACTGAGTACTGGACTGAGTACTGGACTGAGTACTCGACTGAGTATTGGACTGAGTACTGGACTGAGTACTGGACTGAGTAGTGGACTGAGTAGTGGACTGAGTACTGGACTGAGTAGTGGACTGAGTAGTGGACTGAGTAGTGGACTGAGTGCTGGACTGAGTACTGGACTGAGTACTGGACTGAGTACTGGACTGAGTACTGGACTGAGTACTGGACTGAGTACTGGATTGAGTACTGGGCTGATAACTGGACTGAGTACTGGGCTAAGTACTGGACTGAGTACTGGACTGAGTACTGGACTGAGTACTGGACTGAGTACTGGACTGAGTACTGGACTGAGTACTGGACTGAGTACTGGACTGAGTACTGGACTGAGTACTGGACTGAGTACTGGACTGAGTACTGGACTGAGTACTGGACTGAGTACTGGACTGAGTACTGGACTGAGTACTGGACTGAGTACTGGACTGAGTACTGGACTGAGTACTGGACTGAGTACTGGATTGAGTACTGGACTGAGTACTGGACTGTGTACTGGACTGAGTACTGGGCTGAGTACTGGACTGAGTACTGGACTGAGTACTGGACTGAGTACTGGACTGAGTACTGGACTGAGTACTGGACTGAGTACTGGGCTGATAACTGGACTGAGTACTGGACTGCGTACTGGACTAAGTACTGGACTGAGTACTGGACTGAGTACTGGACTGAGTACTGGAGTGAGTACTGGACTGAGTACTGGATTGAGTACTGGACTGTGTACTGGACTGAGTACTGGGCTGAGTACTGGACTGAGTACTGGACTGAGTACTGGACTGAGTACTGGACTGAGTACTGGACTGAGTACTGGACTGAGTACTGGGCTGATAACTGGACTGAGTACTGGACTGCGTACTGGACTAAGTACTGGACTGAGTACTGGACTGAGTACTGGACTGAGTACTGGACTGAGTACTGGAGTGAGTACTGGACTGAGTACTGGACTGAGTACTGGACTGAGTACTGGACTGAGTACTGGACTGAGTACTGGACTGAGTAGTGGACTGAGTAGTGGACTGATTAGTGGACTGAGTACTGGACTGAGTACTGGACTGAGTACTGGAGTGAGTACTGGACTGATTACTGGACTGAGCACTGGACTGAGTACTGGACTGAGTACAGGACTGAGTACTGGACTGAGTACTGGATTGAGTACTGGGCTGATAACTGGGCTAAGTACTGGACTGAGTACTGGACTGAGTACTGGACTGAGTACTAGATTGAGTAATGGACTGAGTACTGGACTGAGTACTGGACTGAGTACTGGACTGAGTACTGGACTGAGTACTGGACTGAGTAGTGGACTGAGTAGTGGACTGAGTAGTGGACTGATTAGTAGACTGAGGAGTGGACTGAGTGCTGGACTGAGTACTGGACTGAGTACTGGACTGAGTACTGGACTGAGTGCTGGACTGAGTACTGGACTGAGTACTGGACTGAGTACTGGACTGAGTACTGGACTGAGTACTGGACTGAGTACTGGACTGAGTACTGGATTGAGTACTGGACTGAGTACTGGACTGAGTACTGGACTGAGTACTGGACTGAGTACTGGACTGAGTACTGGACTGAGTACTGGACTGAGTACTGGACTGAGTACTGGACTGAGTACTGGACTGAGTACTGGACTGAGTACTGGACTGAATACTGGACTGAGTACTGGACTGAGTACTGGACTGAGTACTGGACTGAGTACTGGACTGAGCACTGGACTGAGTGCTGGACTGAGTACTGGACTGAGTACTGGACTGAGTACTGGACTGAGTACTGGACTGAGTACTGGACTGAGTACTGGACGGAGTACTGGACTGAGTACTGGTCTGCATACTGGACTGACTACTGGACTGAGTACTGGACTGAGTACTGGACTGAGTACTGGACTGAGTACTGGACTGAGTACTGGACTGAGTACTGGACTGAGTACTGGACTGAATACTGGACTGAGTACTGGACTGAGTACTGGACTGAGTACTGGACTGAGTACTGGACTGAGTACTGGACTGAGTACTGGACTGAGTACTGGACTGAGTACTGGACTGAGTACTGGACTGAGTACTGGACTGAGTACTGGACTGAGTACTGGACTGCGTACTGGACTGAGTACTGGACTGAGTACTGGACTGAGTACTGGACTGAGTACTGGACTGAGTACTGGACTGAGTACTGGACTGAGTACTGGACTGAGTACTGGACTGAGTACTGGACTGAGTACTGGACTGAGTACTGGACTGAGTACTAGACTGAGTACTGGACTGAGTACTGGACTGAGTACTGGGCTGATAACTGGGCTGATAACTGGACTGAGTACTGGACTGAGTACTGGACTGAGTACTGGACTGAGTACTGGACTGAGTGCTGGACTGAGTACTGGACTGAGTACTGGACTGAGTACTGGACTGAGTACTTGACTGAATAGTGGACTGAATACTGGACTGAGTACTGGACTGAGTACTGGACTGAGTACTGGACTGAGTACTGGACTGAGTACTGGACTATGTACTGGACTGAGTACTGGAATGAGTACAGGACTGAGTACTTGACTGAGTACTGGACTGAGTACTGGACTGAGTACTGGACTGAGTACTGGACTGAGTACTGGACTGAGTACTGGACTGAGCACTGGACTGAGCACTGGACTGAGCACTGGACTGAGCACTGGACTGACTACTGGACTGAGTACTGGACTGAGTATTGGACTGAGTACTGGACTGAGTACTGGACTGAGTACTGGACTGAGTACTGGACTGAGTACTGGACTGAGTACTAGACTGAGTACTGGACTGAGTACTGGACTGAGAACTGGACTGAGTAGTGGACTGAGTACTGGACTGAGTACTGGACTGAGTACTGGACTGAGTACTGGACTGAGTACTGGACTGAGTATTGGACTGAGTACTGGACTAAGTACTGGACTGAGTACTGGACTGAGTACTGGACTGAGTACTGGACTGAGTACTGGACTTAGTACTGGACTGAGTACTGGACTGAGTACTCGACTGAGTACTGGACTGAGTACTGGACTAAGTACTGGACTGAGTACTGGACTGAGTACTGGACTGAGTACTGGACTGAGTACTGGACTGAGTACTGGACTGAGTACTGGACTGAGTACTGGACTGAGTACTGGACTGAGTACTGGACTGAGTACTGGACTGAGTACTAGACTGAGTACTGGACTGACTACTGGACTGAGTACTGGACTGAGTACTGCACTGAGTACTGGACTGAGTACTGGACTGAGTACTGGACTGAGTACTGGACTGAGTACTGGACTGAGTACTGGACTGAGTACTGGACTGAGTACTGGACTGCGTACTGGACTGAGTACTGGACTGAGTACTGGACTGAGTACTGGACTGAATACTGGACTGAGTACTGGACTGAGTACTGGACTGAGTACTGGACTGAGTACTGGACTGAGTACTGGACTGAGTACTAGACTGAATACTGGACTGAGTACTGGACTGAGTACTGGACTGAGTACTGGACTGAGTACTGGACTGAGTACTGGACTGAGTACTAGACTGAGTGCTGGACTGAGTACTGGACTGAGTACGGGACTGAGTACTGGACTGAGTACTGGACTGAGTACTGGACTGAGTACTGGACTGAGTACTGGACTGAGTACTGGACTGAGTACTGGACTGAGTACTGGACTGAGTACTGGACTGAATACTGAACTGAGTACTGGACTGAGTACTGGACTGAGTACTGGACTGAGTACTGGACTGAGTACTGGACTGAGTACTGGACTGAGTACTGGACTGAGTACTGGACTGAGTACTGAACTGAGTACTGGACTGAGTACTGGACTAAGTACTAGACTGAGTACTGGACTGAGTACTGGACTGAGTACTGGACTGAGTACTGGACTGAGTACTGGACTGAGTACTGGACTGAGTACTGGGCTGATAACTGGACTGAGTACTGGACTAAGTACTGGACTGA
The DNA here is from genome assembly GCA_956483635.1 of Panzeria rudis. Lineage (NCBI taxonomy): Eukaryota > Metazoa > Arthropoda > Insecta > Diptera > Tachinidae > Panzeria > Panzeria rudis. The sequence continues at coordinate 146,997,723 of OY101448.1, read as the reverse complement.
GTACTGGACTGAGTACTGGACTGAGTACTGGATTGAGTACTGGACTGAGTACTGGACTGAGTACTGGACTGAGTACTGGACTGAGTACTGGACTGAGTACTGGGCTGATAACTGGACTGAGTACTGGGCTAAGTACTGGACTGAGTACTGGACTAAGTACTGGACTGAGTACTAGATTGAGTACTGGACTGAGTACTGGACTGAGTACTGGACTGAGTACTGGACTGAGTACTGGACTGAGTACTGGACTGAGTACTGGACTGAGTAGTGGACTGAGTAGTGGACTGAGTAGTGGACTGATTAGTGGACTGAGGAGTGGACTAAGTACTGGACTGAGTACTGGATTGAGTACTGGGCTGAGTACTGGACTGAGCACTGGACTGAGTACTGGACTGAGTACTGGACTGAGTACTGGACTGAGTACTGGATTGAGTACTGGGCTGATAACTGGACTGAGTACTGGGCTAAGTACTGGACTGAGTACTGGACTGAGTACTGGACTGAGTACTAGATTGAGTACTGGACTGAGTACTGGACTGAGTACTGGACTGAGTACTGGACTGAGTACTGGACTGAGTACTGGACTGAGTACTGGACTGAGTACTGGACTGAGTACTGGACTGAGTACTGGACTGAGTACTGGACTGAGTAGTGGACTGAGTAGTGGACTGAGTAGTGGACAGATTAGTGGACTGAGGAGTGGACTGAGTGCTGGACTGAGTACTGGACTGAGTACTGGACTGAGTACTGGACTGAGTACTGGACTGAGTACTGGACTGAGTACTGGACTGAGTACTGGATTGAGTACTGGACTGAGTACTGGACTGAGTACTGGACTGTGTACTGGACTGAGTACTGGACTGAGTACTGGACTGAGTACTGGACTGAGTACTGGACTGAGTACTGGACTGAGTACTGGGCTGATAACTGGACTGAGTACTGGACTGAGTACTGGACTAAGTACTGGACTGAGTACTGGACTTAGTACTGGACTGAGTACTGGACTGAGTACTGGACTGAGTACTGGACTGAGTACTGGACTGAGTACTGCACTGAGTACTGGACTGAGTACTGGACTGAGTACTGGACTGAGTACTGGACTAAGTACTGGACTGAGTACTGGACTGAGTACTGGACTGAGTACTCGACTGAGTATTGGACTGAGTACTGGACTGAGTACTGGACTGAGTAGTAGACTGAGTAGTGGACTGAGTACTGGACTGAGTAGTGAACTGAGTAGTGGACTGAGTAGTGGACTGAGTGCTGGACTAAGTACTGGACTGAGTACTGGACTGAGTACTGGACTGAGTACTGGACTGAGTACTGGATTGAGTACTGGGCTGATAACTAGACTGAGTACTGGGCTAAGTACTGGACTGAGTACTGGACTGAGTACTGGACTGAGTCTTGGACTGAGTACTGGACTGAGTACTGGACTGAGTACTGGACTGAGTACTGGACTGAGTACTGGACTGAGTACTGGACTGAGTACTGGACTGAGTACTGGACTGAGTAGTGGACTGAGTAGTGGACTGAGTAGTGGACTGAGTAGTGGACTGATTAGTGGACTGAGGAGTCGACTGAGTGCTGGACTGAGTACTGGACTGAGTACTGGACTGAGTACTGGACTGAGTACTGGACTGAGTACTGGACTGAGTACTGGATTGAGTACTGGACTGAGTACTGGACTGAGTACTAGACTGTGTACTGGACTGAGTACTGGACTGAGTACTGGACTGAGTACTGGACTGAGTACTGGACTGAGTACTGGACTGAGTACTGGGCTGATAACTGGACTGAGTACTGGACTGAGTACTGGACTAAGTACTGCACTGAGTACTGGACTGAGTACTGGACTAAGTACTGGACTGAGTACTGGACTGAGTACTGGACTGAGTACTCGACTGAGTATTGGACTGAGTACTGGACTGAGTACTGGACTGAGTAGTGGACTGAGTAGTGGACTGAGTACTGGACTGAGTAGTGGACTGAGTAGTGGACTGAGTAGTGGACTGAGTGCTGGACTGAGTACTGGACTGAGTACTGGACTGAGTACTGGACTGAGTACTGGACTGAGTACTGGACTGAGTACTGGGCTGATAACTGGACTGAGTACTGGACTGAGTACTGGACTGAGTACTGGACTAAGTACTGGACTGAGTACTGGACTGAGTACTGGACTAAGTACTGGACTGAGTACTGGACTGAGTACTGGACTGAGTATTGGACTGAGTACTGGACTGAGTACTGGACTGAGTAGTGGACTGAGTAGTGGACTGAGTACTGGACTGAGTAGTGGACTGAGTAGTGGACTGAGTAGTGGACTGAGTGCTGGACTGAGTACTGGACTGAGTACTGGACTGAGTACTGGACTGAGTACTGGACTGAGTACTGGATTGAGTACTGGGCTGATAACTGGACTGAGTACTGGGCTAAGTACTGGACTGAGTACTGGACTGAGTACTGGACTGAGTACTAGATTGAATACTGGACTGAGTACTGGACTGAGTACTAGACTGAGTACTGGACTGAGTACTGGACTGAGTACTGGACTGAGTAGTGGACTGAGTAGTGGACTGAGTAGTGGACTGATTAGTGGACTGATTAGTGGACTGAGTGCTGGACTGAGTACTGGACTGAGTACTGGACTGAGTACTGCACTGAGTACTGGACTGAGTACTGGACTGAGTACTGGACTGAGTAGTGGACTGAGTAGTGGACTGAGTACTGGACTGAGTAGTGGAGTGAGTAGTGGACTGAGTAGTGGACTGAGTGCTGGACTGAGTACTGGACTGAGTACTGGACTGAGTACTGGACTGAGTACTGGACTGCGTACTGGATTGAGTACTGGGCTGATAACTGGACTGAGTACTGGGCTAAGTACTGGACTGAGTACTGGACTGAGTACTGGACTGAGTACTAGATTGAATACTGGACTGAGTACTGGACTGAGTACTGGACTGAGTACTGGACTGAGTACTGGACTGAGTACTGGATTGAGTACTGGACTGAGTACTGGACTGAGTACTGGACTGTGTACTGGACTGAGTACTGGACTGAGTACTGGACTGAGTACTGGACTGAGTACTGGACTGAGTACTGGACTGAGTACTGGGCTGATAACTGGACTGAGTACTGGACTGAGTACTGGACTAAGTACTGGACTGAGTACTGGACTGAGTACTGGACTGAGTACTGGACTGAGTACTGGACTGAGTACTGGACTGAGTACTGGACTGAGTACTGCACTGAGTACTGGACTGAGTACTAGACTGAGTACTGGACTGAGTACTGGACTAAGTACTGGACTGAGTACTGGACTGAGTACTGGACTGAGTACTCGACTGAGTATTGGACTGAGTACTGGACTGAGTACTGGACTGAGTAGTAGACTGAGTAGTGGACTGAGTACTGGACTGAGTAGTGAACTGAGTAGTGGACTGAGTAGTGGACTGAGTGCTGGACTAAGTACTGGACTGAGTACTGGACTGAGTACTGGACTGAGTACTGGATTGAGTACTGGGCTGATAACTGGACTGAGTACTGGGCTAAGTACTGGACTGAGTACTGGACTGAGTACTGGACTGAGTACTGGACTGAGTACTGGACTGAGTACTGGACTGAGTACTGGACTGAGTACTGGACTGAGTACTGGACTGAGTACTGGACTGAGTACTGGACTGAGTACTGGACTGAGTAGTGGAGTGAGTAGTGGACTGAGTAGTGGACTGAGTAGTGGACTGATTAGTGGACTGAGGAGTGGACTGAGTGCTGGACTGAGTACTGGACTGAGTACTGGACTGAGTACTGGACTGAGTACTGGACTGAGTACTGGACTGAGTACTGGACTGAGTACTGGATTGAGTACTGGACTGAGTACTGGACTGAGTACTAGACTGTGTACTGGACTGAGTACTGGACTGAGTACTGGACTGAGTACTGGACTGAGTACTGGGCTGATAACTGGACTGAGTACTGGACTGAGTACTGGACTAAGTACTGCACTGAGTACTGGACTGAGTACTGGACTAAGTACTGGACTGAGTACTGGACTGAGTACTGGACTGAGTACTCGACTGAGTATTGGACTGAGTACTGGACTGAGTAGTGGACTGAGTAGTGGACTGAGTACTGGACTGAGTAGTGGACTGAGTAGTGGACTGAGTAGTGGACTGAGTGCTGGACTGAGTACTGGACTGAGTACTGGACTGAGTACTGGACTGAGTACTGGACTGAGTACTGGACTGAGTACTGGGCTGATAACTGGACTGAGTACTGGACTGAGTACTGGACTGAGTACTGGACTAAGTACTGGACTGAGTACTGGACTGAGTACTGGACTAAGTACTGGACTGAGTACTGGACTGAGTACTGGACTGAGTATTGGACTGAGTACTGGACTGAGTACTGGACTGAGTAGTGGACTGAGTAGTGGACTGAGTACTGGACTGAGTAGTGGAGTGAGTAGTGGACTGAGTAGTGGACTGAGTGCTGGACTGAGTACTGGACTGAGTACTGGACTGAGTACTGGACTGAGTACTGGACTGAGTACTGGATTGAGTACTGGGCTGATAACTGGACTGAGTACTGGGCTAAGTACTGGACTGAGTACTGGACTGAGTACTGGACTGAGTACTAGATTGAATACTGGACTGAGTACTGGACTGAGTACTGGACTGAGTACTGGACTGAGTACTGGACTGAGTACTGGACTGAGTACTGGACTGAGTACTGGACTGAGTAGTGGACTGAGTAGTGGACTGAGTAGTGGACTGATTAGTGGACTGAGGAGTGGACTGAGTGCTGGACTGAGTACTGGACTGAGTACTGGACTGAGTACTGCACTGAGTACTGGACTGAGTACTGGACTGAGTACTGGACTGAGTACTGGATTGAGTACTGGACTGAGTACTGGACTGAGTAATGGACTGAGTACTGGACTGAGTACAGGACTGAGTACTGGACTGAGTACTAGACTGAGTACTGGACTGAGTACTGGACTGAGTACTGGACTGAGTACTGGACTGAGTACTGGACTGAGTACTGGACTGTGTACTGGACTGAGTACTGGACTGAGTACTGGACTGAGTACTGGACTGAGTTCTGGACTGAGTACTGGACTGAGTACTGGACTGAGTACTGGGCTGATAACTGGACTGAGTACTGGACTGAGTACTGGACTAAGTACTGCACTGAGTACTGGACTGAGTACTGGACTAAGTACTGGACTGAGTACTGGACTGAGTACTGGACTGAGTACTCGACTGAGTATTGGACTGAGTACTGGACTGAGTACTGGACTGAGTAGTGGACTGAGTAGTGGACTGAGTACTGGACTGAGTAGTGGACTGAGTAGTGGACTGAGTAGTGGACTGAGTGCTGGACTGAGTACTGGACTGAGTACTGGACTGAGTACTGGACTGAGTACTGGACTGAGTACTGGACTGAGTACTGGGCTGATAACTGGACTGAGTACTGGACTGAGTACTGGACTGAGTACTGGACTAAGTACTGGACTGAGTACTGGACTGAGTACTGGACTAAGTACTGGACTGAGTACTGGACTGAGTACTGGACTGAGTATTGGACTGAGTACTGGACTGAGTACTGGACTGAGTAGTGGACTGAGTAGTGGACTGAGTACTGGACTGAGTAGTGGAGTGAGTAGTGGACTGAGTAGTGGACTGAGTGCTGGACTGAGTACTGGACTGAGTACTGGACTGAGTACTGGACTGAGTACTGGACTGAGTACTGGATTGAGTACTGGGCTGATAACTGGACTGAGTACTGGGCTAAGTACTGGACTGAGTACTGGACTGAGTACTGGACTGAGTACTAGATTGAATACTGAACTGAGTACTGGACTGAGTACTGGACTGAGTACTGGACTGAGTACTGGACTGAGTACTGGACTGAGTACTGGACTGAGTAGTGGACTGAGTAGTGGACTGAGTAGTGGACTGATTAGTGGACTGAGGAGTGGACTGAGTGCTGGACTGAGTACTGGACTGAGTACTGGACTGAGTACTGCACTGAGTACTAGACTGAGTACTGGACTGAGTACTGGACTGAGTACTGGATTGAGTACTGGACTGAGTACTGGACTGAGTAATGGACTGAGTACTGGACTGAGTACAGGACTGAGTACTGGACTGAGTACTAGACTGAGTACTGGACTGAGTACTGGACTGAGTACTGGACTGAGTACTGGACTGAGTACTGGACTGAGTACTGGACTGAGTACTGGACTGAGTACTGGACTAAGTACTGGACTGAGTACTGGACTGAGTACTGGACTGAGTACTGGACTGAGTACTGGACTGAGTACTGGACTGAGTACTGGACTGAGTACTGGACTGAGTACTGGACTGAGTACTGGACTGAGTACTGGACTGAGTACTGGACTGAGTACTGGACTGAGTACTGGACTGAGTACTGGACTGAGTACTGGACTGAGTACTGGACTGAGTACTGGACTGAGTACTGGACTGAGTACTGCACGGAGTACTATACTGAGTACTATACTGAGTACAGGACTGAGTACTGGACTGAGTACTGGACTGAGTACTGGACCGAGTACTGGACTGAGTACTGGACTGAGTAGTGGACTGAGTAGTGGACTGAGTGCTGGACTGATTACTGGACTGAGTACTGGACTAAGTACTGGACTGAGTACTGGACTGAGTACTGGACTGAGTACTGGACTGAGTACTGGACTGAGTACTGGACTGAGTACTGGACTGAGTACTGGACTGAGTACTAGACTGAGTACTGGACTGAGTACTGGACTGAGTACTGGACTGAGTACAGGACTGAGTACTGGACTGAGTACTAGACTGAGAACTGGACTGAATACTGGACTGAGTACTGGACTGAGTACTGGACTGAGTACTGGACTGAGTACTGGACTGAGTACTGGACTGAGTAATGGACTGAGTACTGGACTGAGTACAGGACTGAGTACTGGACTGAGTACTAGACTGAGTACTGGACTGAGTACTGGACTGAGTACTGGACTGAGTACTGGACTGAGTACTGGACTGAGTACTGGACTGAGTACTGGACTGAGTACTGGACTGAGTACTGGACTGAGTACTGGACTGAGTACTGGACTGAGTACTGGACTGAGTACTGGACTGAGTACTGGACTGAGTACTGGACTGAGTACTGGACTGAGCACTGGACTGAGTACTGGACTGAGTACTGGGCTGATAACTGGACTGAGTACTGGACTAAGTACTGGACTGAGTACTGGACTGAGTACTGGACTGAGTACTGGACTGAGTACTGGACTGAGTACTGGACTGAGTACTGGACTGAGTACTGAACTGAGTACTGGACTGAGTACTGGACTGAGTACTCGACTGAGTATTGGACTGAGTGCTGGACTGAGTACTGGACTGAGTAGTGGACTGAGTACTGAACTGAGTAGTGGAATGAGTAGTGGACTGAGTACTGGACTGATAACTGGATTGAGTACTGGACTGAGTACTGGACTGAGTACTGGACTGAGTACTGGACTGAGTACTGGACTGATAACTGGACTGAGTACTTGACTAAGTACTGGACTGAGTACTGGACTGAGTACTGGACTGAGTACTGGACTGAGTACTGGACTGAGTACTGGACTGAGTACTGGACTGAGTAGTGGACTGAGTAGTGGACTGATTAGTGGACTGAGGAGTGGCCTGAGTGCTGGACTGAGTACTGGACTGAGTACTGGACTGAGTACTGGACTGAGTACTGGACTGAGTACTGGATTGAGTACTGGACTGAGTACTGGACTGAGTACTGGACTGAGTACTGGACTGAGTACTGGACTGAGTAATGGACTGAGTACTGGATTGAGTACTGGCCTGAGTACTGGACTGAGTACTGGACTGAGTACAGGACTGAGTACTGGACTGAGTACTGGACTGAGTACTGGACTGAGTACTGGACTGAGTACTGGACTGAGTACTGGACTGAGTACTATATTGAGTACTGGACTGAGTACTGGACTGAGTACTGGACTGAGTAATGGACTGAGTACTGGACTGAGTACTGGACTGAGTACTGGACTGAGTACTGGACTGAGTACTGGACTGAGTACTGGACTGAGTACTGGACTGAGTAGTGGACTGAGTAGTGGACTGATTAGTGGACTGAGGAGTGGACTAAGTGCTGGACTGAGTACTGGACTGAGTACTGGACTGAGTACTGGACTGAGTACTGGACTGAGTACTGGACTGAGTACTGGATTGAGTACTGGACGGAGTACTGGACTGAGTACTAGACTGAGTCCTGGACTGAGTACTGGACTGAGTACTGGACTGAGTACTGGACTGAGTACTGGACTGAGTACTGGATTGAGTACTGGGCTGATAACTGGACTGAGTACTGGGCTAAGTACTGGACTGAGTACTGGACTGAGTACTAGATTGAGTACTGGACTGAGTACTGGACTGAGTACTGGACTGAGTACTGGACTGAGTACTGGACTGAGTACTGGACTGAGTACTGGACTTAGTACTGGACTGAGTAGTGGACTGAGTAGTGGACTGAGTTGTGGACTGAGTAGTGGACTGATTAGTGGACTGAGGAGTGGACTGAGTGCTGGACTGAGTACTGGACTGAGTACTGGACTGAGTACTGGACTGAGTACTGGACTGAGTACTGGACTGAGTACTGGATTGAGTACTGGACTGAGTACTGGACTGAGTACTGGACTGTGTACTGGACTGAGTACTGGACTGAGTACTGGACTGAGTACTGGACTGAGTACTGGACTGAGTACTGGACTGAGTACTGGACTGAGTACTGGGCTGATAACTGGACTGAGTACTGGACTGAGTACTGGACTAATTACTGGACTGAGTACTGGACTGAGTACTGGACTGAGTACTGGACTGAGTACTGGACTGAGTACTGGACTGAGTACTGGACTGAGTACTGGACTGAGTACTGGACTGAGTACTGGACTAAGTACTGGACTGAGTACTGGACTGAGTACTGGACTGAGTACTCGACTGAGTATTGGACTGAGTACTGGACTGAGTACTGGACTGAGTAGTGGACTGAGTACTGGACTGAGTAGTGGACTGAGTAGTGGACTGAGTGCTGGACTGAGTACTGGACTGAGTACTGGACTGAGTACTGGACTGAGTACTGGACTGAGTACTGGACTGAGTACTGGACTGAGTACTGGACTGAGTACTGGACTGAATACTGGACTGAGTACTGGACTGAGTACTGGACTGAGTACTGGACTGAGTACTGGACTGAGTACTGGACTGAGTACTGGACTGAGTACTGGACTGAGTACTGGACTGAGTACTGGACTGAGTACTGGACTGAGTACTGGACTGAGTACTGGACTGAGTACTGGACTGAGTACTGGACTGAGTACTGCACGGAGTACTATACTGAGTACTATACTGAGTACAGGACTGAGTACTGGACTGAGTACTGGACTGAGTACTGGACTGAGTACTGGACTGAGTAGTGGACTGAGTAGTGGACTGAGTGCTGGACTGATTACTGGACTGAGTACTGGACTAAGTACTGGACTGAGTACTGGACTGAGTACTGGACTGAGTACTGGACTGAGTACTGGACTGAGTACTGGACTGAGTACTGGACTGAGTACTGGACTGAGTACTAGACTGAGTACTGGACTGAGTACTGGACTGAGTACTGGACTGAGTACAGGACTGAGTACTGGACTGAGTACTAGACTGAGAACTGGACTGAGTACTGGACTGAGTACTGGACTGAGTACTGGACTGAGTACTGGACTGAGTAATGGACTGAGTACTGGCCTGAGTACAGGACTGAGTACTGGACTGAGTACTAGACTGAGTACTGGACTGAGTACTGGACTGAGTACTGGACTGAGTACTGGACTGAGTACTGGACTGAGTACTGGACTGAGTACTGGACTGAGTACTGGACTGAGTACTGGACTGAGTACTGGACTGAGTACTGGACTGAGTACTGGACTGAGTACTGGACTGAGTACTGGACTGAGTACTGGACTGAGCACTGGACTGAGTACTGGACTGAGCACTGGACTGAGTACTGGACTGAGTACTGGGCTGATAACTGGACTGAGTACTGGACTAAGTACTGGACTGAGTACTGGACTGAGTACTGGACTGAGTACTGGACTGAGTACTGGACTGAGTACTGGACTGAGTACTGGACTGAGTACTGGACTGAGTACTGGACTGAGTACTCGACTGAGTATTGGACTGAGTGCTGGACTGAGTACTGGACTGAGTAGTGGACTGAGTACTGAACTGAGTAGTGGACTGAGTAGTGGACTGAGTACTGGACTGATAACTGGATTGAGTACTGGACTGAGTACTGGACTGAGTACTGGACTGAGTACTGGACTGATAACTGGACTGAGTACTTGACTAAGTACTGGACTGAGTACTAGACTGAGTACTGGACTGAGTACTGGACTGAGTACTGGACTGAGTACTGGACTGAGTACTGGACTGAGTAGTGGACTGAGTAGTGGACTGATTAGTGGACTGAGGAGTGGACTGAGTGCTGGACTGAGTACTGGACTGAGTACTGGACTGAGTACTGGACTGAGTACTGGACTGAGTACTGGATTGAGTACTGGACTGAGTACTGGACTGAGTACTGGACTGAGTACTGGACTGAGTACTGGACTGAGTAATGGACTGAGTACTGGATTGAGTACTGGCCTGAGTACTGGACTGAGTACTGGACTGAGTACAGGACTGAGTACTGGACTGAGTACTGGACTGAGTACTGGACTGAGTACTGGACTGAGTACTGGACTGAGTACTGGACTGAGTACTATATTGAGTACTGGACTGAGTACTGGACTGAGTACTAGACTGAGTAATGGACTGAGTACTGGACTGAGTACTGGACTGAGTACTGGACTGAGTTCTGGACTGAGTACTGGACTGAGTACTGGACTGAGTACTGGACTGAGTAGTGGACTGAGTAGTGGACTGATTAGTGGACTGAGGAGTGGACTGAGTGCTGGACTGAGTACTGGACTGAGTACTGGACTGAGTACTGGACTGAGTACTGGACTGAGTACTGGATTGAGTACTGGACTGAGTACTGGACTGAGTACTAGACTGAGTCCTGGACTGAGTACTGGACTGAGTACTGGACTGAGTACTGGACTGAGTACTGGATTGAGTACTGGGCTGATAACTGGACTGAGTACTGGGCTAAGTACTGGACTGAGTACTGGACTGAGTACTAGATTGAGTACTGGACTGAGTACTGGACTGAGTACTGGACTGAGTACTGGACTGAGTACTGGACTGAGTACTGGACTGAGTACTGGACTTAGTACTGGACTGAGTAGTGGACTGAGTAGTGGACTGAGTTGTGGACTGAGTAGTGGACTGATTAGTGGACTGAGGAGTGGACTGAGTGCTGGACTGAGTACTGGACTGAGTACTGGACTGAGTACTGGACTGAGTACTGGACTGAGTACTGGACTGAGTACTGGACTGAGTACTGGACTGTGTACTGGACTGAGTACTGGACTGAGTACTGGACTGAGTACTGGACTGAGTACTGGACTGAGTACTGGACTGAGTACTGGACTGAGTACTGGGCTGATAACTGGACTGAGTACTGGACTGAGTACTGGACTAATTACTGGACTGAGTACTGGACTGAGTACTGGACTGAGTACTGGACTGAGTACTGGACTGAGTACTGGACTGAGTACTGCACTGAGTACTGGACTGAGTACTGGACTGAGTACTGGACTGAGTACTGGACTAAGTACTGGACTGAGTACTGGACTGAGTACTGGACTGAGTACTCGACTGAGTAATGGACTGAGTAGTGGACTGAGTACTGGACTGAGTAGTGGACTGAGTAGTGGACTGAGTGCTGGACTGAGTACTGGACTGAGTACTGGACTGAGTACTGGACTGAGTACTGGACTGAGTACTGGACTGAGTACTGGACTGAGTACTGGACTGAGTACTGGACTGAGTACTGGACTGAGTACTGGACTGAATACTGGACTGAGTACTGGACTGAGTACTGGACTGAGTACTGGACTGAGTACTGGACTGAGTACTGGACTGAGTGCTGGACTGAGTACTGGACCGAGTACTGGACTGAGTACTGGACTGAGTACTGGACTGAGTACTGGACTGAGTACTGGACTGAGTACTGGACTGAGTACTGGACTGAGTACTGGACTGAGTACTGGACTGAGTACTGGACTGAGTACTGGACTGAGTACTGGACTGAGTACTGGACTGAGTACTGGACTGAATACTGGACTGAGTACTGGACTGAGTACTGGACTGAGTACTGGACTGAGTACTGGACTGAGTACTGGACTGAGTACTGGACTGAGTACTGGACTGAGTACTGGACTGAGTACTGGACTGAGTACTGGACTGAGTACTGGACTGCGTACTGGACTGAGTACTGGACTGAGTACTGGACTGAGTACTGGACTGAGTACTGGACTGAGTACTGGACTGAGTACTAGACTGAGTACTGGACTGAGTACTGGACTGAGTACTGGACTGAGTACTGGACTGAGTACTGGACTGAGTACTGGACTGAGTACTGGACTGAGTACTGGACTGAGTACTGGGCTGATAACTGGACTGATTACTGGACTGAGTACTGGACTGAGTACTGGACTGAGTACTGGACTGAGTACTGGACTGAGTACTGGACTGAGTACTGGACTGAGTACTGGACTGAGTACTGGACTGAGTGCTGGACTGAGTACTGGACTGAGTACTGGACTGAGTACTTGACTGAATAGTGGACTGAGTACTGCACTGAGTACTGGACTGAGTACTGGACTAAGTACTGGACTGAGTACTGGACTGAGTACTGGAGTATGTACTGGACTGAGTACTGGAATGAGTACAGGACTGAGTACTTGACTGAGTACTGGACTGAGTACTAGATTGAGTACTGGACTGAGTACTGGACTGAGTACTGGACTGAGTAGTGGACTGAGTACTGGACTGAGTAGTGGACTGAGTAGTGGACTGAGTAGTGGACTGAGTACTGGACTGATAACTGGATTGAGTACTGGACTGAGTACTGGACTGAGTACTGGACTGAGTACTGGACTGATAACTGGACTGAGTACTGGACTGAGTACTGGACTGAGTACTGGACTGAGTACTGGACTGAGTACTGGACTGAGAACTGGACTGAGTACTGGACTGAGTACAGGACTGAGTACTGGACTGAGTACTGGACTGAGTACTGGACTGAGTACTGGACTGAGTACTGGACTGAGTACTGGACTGAGTACTGGACTGAGTACTAGATTGAGTACTGGACTGAGTACTGGACTGAGTACTGGACTGAGTACTGGACTGAGTACTGGACTGAGTACTGGACTGAGTACTGGACTGAGTACTGGACTTAGTAGTGGACTGAGTAGTGGACTGAGTAGTGGACTAATTAGTGGACTGAGGAGTGGACTGAGTGCTGGACTGAGTACTGGACTGAGTACTGGACTGAGTACTGTATTGAGTACTGGACTGAGTACTGGACTGAGTACTGGACTGAGTACTGGACTGAGTACTGGACTGAGTACTGGACTGAGTACTGGACTGAGTACTGGATTGAGTACTGGGCTGATAACTGGACTGAGTACTGGGCTAAGTACTGGACTGAGTACTGGACTGAGTACTGGACTGAGTACTAGATTGAGTACTGTACTAAGTACTGGACTGAGTACTGGACTGAGTACTGGACTGAGTACTGGACTGAGTACTGGACTGAGTACTGGACTGAGTAGTGGACTGAGTAGTGGACTGAGTAGTGGACTGATTAGTGGACTGAGGAGTGGACTGAGTGCTGGACTGAGTACTGGACTGAGTACTGGACTGAGTACTGGACTGAGTACTGGATTGAGTACTGGACTGAGTACTGGACTGAGTACTGGACTGTGTACTGGACTGAGCACTGGACTGAGTACTGGACTGAGTACTGGACTGAGTACTGGACTGAGTACTGGACCGAGTACTGGGCTGATAACTGGACTGAGTACTGGACTAAGTACTGGACTGAGTACTGGACTGAGTACTGGACTGAGTACTGGACTGAGTACTGCACTGAGTACTGGACTGAGTACTGGACTGAGTACTGGACTGAGTACTGGACTATGTACTGGACTGAGTAGTGGACTGAGTACTGGACTGAGTACTCGACTGAGTATTGGACTGAGTACTGGACTGAGTACTGGACTGAGTAGTGGACTGAGTACTGGACTGAGTAGTGGACTGAGTAGTGGACTGAGTAGTGGACTGAGTAGTGGACTGAGTGCTGGACTGAGTACTGGACTGAGTACTGGACTGAGTACTGGACTGAGTACTGGACTGAGTACTGGACTGAGTACTGGACTGAGTACTGGACTGAGTACTGGACTGAGTACTGGACTGAGTACTGGACTGAGTACTGGACTGAATACTGGACTGAGTACTGGACTGAGTACTGGACTGAGTACTGGACTGAGTACTGGACTGAGTACTGGACTGAGTGCTGGACTGAGTACTGGACTGAGTACTGGACTGAGTACTGGACTGAGTACTGGACTGAGTACTGGACTGAGTACTGGACTGAGTACTGGAATGACTACTGGACTGAGTACTGGACTGAGTACTGGACTGAGTACTGGACTGAGTACTGGACTGAGTACTGGACTGAGTACTGGACTGCGTACTGGACTGAGTACTGTACTGAGTACTGGACTGAGTACTGGACTGAGTACTGGACTGAGTACTGGACTGAGTACTGGACTGAGTACTGGACTGAGTACTGGACTGAGTACTGGACTGAGTACTGGACTGAGTACTGGACTGAGTACTAGACTGAGTACTGGACTGAGTACTGGACTGAGTACTGGGCTGATAACTGGACTGATTACTGGACTGAGTACTGGACTGAGTACTGGACTGAGTACTGGACTGAGTACTGGACTGAGTACTGGACTGAGTACTGGACTGAGTACTGGACTGAGTACTGGACTGAGTGCTGGACTGAGTACTGGACTGAGTACTGGACTGAGTACTGGACTGAGTGCTTGACTGAATAGTGGACTAAATACTGGACTGAGTACTGGACTGAGTACTGGACTGAGTACTGGACTGAGTACTGGACTGAGTACTGGACTGAGCACTGGACTGAGCACTGGACTGAGCACTGGACTGAGTACTGGACTGAGTACTGGACTGAGTATTGGACTGAGTACTGGACTGAGTATTGGACTGAGTACTGGACTGAGTACTGGACTGAGTACTGGACTGAGTACTGGACTGAGTACTGGACTGAGTACTAGACTGAGTACTGGACTGAGTACTGGACTGAGAACTGGACTGAGTAGTGGACTGAGTACTGGACTGAGTACTGGACTGAGTACTGGACTGAGTACTGGACTGAGTACTGGACTGAGTATTGGACTGAGTACTGGACTAAGTACTGGACTGAGTACTGGACTGAGTACTGGACTGAGTACTGGACTGAGTACTGGACTTAGTACTGGACTGAGTACTGGACTGAGTACTCGACTGAGTACTGGACTGAGTACTGGACTAAGTACTGGACTGAGTACTGGACTGTGTACTGGACTGAGTACTGGACTGAGTACTGGACTGAGTACTGGACTGAGTACTGGACTGAGTACTGGACTGAGTACTAGACTGAGTACTGGACTGACTACTGGACTGAGTACTGGACTGAGTACTGGACTGAGTACTGCACTGAGTACTGGACTGAGTACTGCACTGAGTACTGGACTGAGTACTGGACTGAGTACTGGAATGAGTACTGGACTAAGTACTGGACTGAGTACTGGACTGAGTACTGGACTGAGTACCGGACTGAGTACTGGACTGAGTACTGGACTGAGTACTGGACTGAGTACTGGACTGAATACTGGACTGAGTACTGGACTGAGTACTAGACTGAGTACTAGACTGAGTACTAGACTGAGTACTGGACTGAGTACTGGACTGAGTACTGGACTGAGTACTGTACTGAGTACTGGACTGAGTACTGTACTGAGTACTGTACTGAGTACTGGACTGAGTGCTGGACTGAGTAATGGACTGAGTACTGGACTGAGTACTGGACTGAGTACTGGACTGAGTATTGGACTGAGTACTGGACTGAGTACTGGACTGAGTACTGGACTGAGTACTGGACTGAGTACTGGACTGAGTACTGGACTGAGTACTGGACTGAGTACTGGATTGAGTACTGGACTGAGTACTGGACTGAGTACTGGACTGAGTACTGGGCTGAATACTAGACTGAGTACTGGACTGAGTACTGGACTGAGTACTGGACTGAGTACTGGACTGAGTACTGGACTGAGTACTGGACTGAGTACTGGACTGAGTACTGGACTGAGTACTGGACTGAGTACTAGACTGAGTACTGGACTGAGTACTGGACTGAGTACTGGACTGAGTACTGGACTGAGCACTGGACTGAGTACTGCACTGAGTACTGGACTGAGTACTGGACTGAGTATTGGACTGAGTACTGGACTGAGTACTGGAATGAGTACTGGACTGAGTACTGGACTGAGTACTGGACTGAGTATTGGACTGAGTACTGGACTGAGTACTGGACTGAGTACTGGACTGAGTACTGGACTGAGTACTGGACTGAGTACTGGACTGAGTACTGGACTGAGTACTGAACTGAGTACTGGACTGAGTACTGGACTGAGTACTGGACTGAGTACTGGACTGAGTATTGGACTGATTGCTGGACTGAGTACTGGACTGAGTACTGGACTGAGTACTGGACTGAGTACTGGACTGAGTACTGGATTGAGTACTGGACTGAGTACTGGACTGAGTACTGGACTGAGTACTGGACTGAATACTGGACTGAGTACTGGACTGAGTACTGGACTGAGTACTGGACTGAGTACTGGACTGAGTACTGGACTGAGTACTGGACTGAGTACTGGACTGAATACTGGACTGAGTACTGGACTGAGTACTGGACTGAGTACTGGACTGAGTACTGGACTGAGTACTGGACTGAGTACTGGACTGAGTACTGGACTGAGTACTGGACTGAGTACTGGACTGAGTACTGGGCTGATAACTGGACTTATTACTGGACTGAGTACTGGACTGAGTACTGGACTGAGTACTGGACTGAGTACTGGGCTGATAACTGGACTGATTACTGGACTGAGTACTGGTCTGAGTACTGGACTGAGTACTGGACTGAGTACTGGACTGAGTACTGGACTGAGTACTGGACTGAGTACTGGACTGAGTACTGGACTGAATACTGGACTGAGTACTGGACTGAATACTGGACTGAGTACTGGACTGAGTACTGGACTGAGTACTGGACTGATTACTGGACTGAGTACTGGACTGAGTGCTGGACTGAGTACTGGACTGAGTACTGGACTGAGTACTGGACTGAGTACTGGACTGAGTACTGGACTGAGTACTGGACTGAGTACTGGACTGAGTACTGGACTGAGTACTGGACTGACTACTGGACTGAGTACTGGACTGAGTACTGGACTGAGTACTGGACTGAGTACTGGACTGAATACTGGACTGAGTCCTGGACTGAGTACTGGACTTAGTACTGGACTGAGTACTCGACTGAGTACTGGACTGAGTACTGGACTGAGTACTGGACTAAGTACTGGACTGAGTACTCGACTGAGTACTGGACTGAGTACTGGACTGAGTACTGGACTAAGTACTGGACTGAGTACTGGACTGAGTACTGGACTGAGTACTGGACTGAGTACTGGACTGAGTACTGGACTGAGTACTGGACTGAGTACTAGACTGAGTACTGGACTGACTACTGGACTGAGTACTGGACTGAGTACTGCACTGAGTACTGGACTGAGTACTGGACTGAGTACTGGACTGAGTAGTGGACTGAGTACTGGACTGAGTACTGGACTGAGTACTGGACTGAGTACTGGACTGAGCACTGGACTGAGTACTGCACTGAGTACTGGACTGAGTACTGGACTGAGTATTGGACTGAGTACTGGACTGAGTACTGCACTGAGTACTGGACTGAGTACTGGACTGAGTATTGGACTGAGTACTGGACTGAGTACTGGACTGAGTACTGGACTGAGTACTGGACTGAGTACTGGACTGAGTACTGGACTGAGTACTGGACTGAGTACTGGACTGAGTACTGGACTGAGTACTGAACTGAGTACTGGACTGAGTACTGGACTGAGTACTGGACTGAGTACTGGACTGAGTATTGGACTGATTGCTGGACTGAGTACTGGACTGAGTACTGGACTGAGTACTGGATTGAGTACTGGACTGAGTACTGGACTGAGTACTGGACTGAGTACTGGACTGAGTACTGGACTGAGTACTGGACTGAATACTGGACTGAGTACTGGACTGAGTACTGGACTGAGTACTGGACTGAGTACTGGACTGAGTACTGGACTGAGTACTGGACTGAGTACTGGACTGAATACTGGACTGAGTACTGGACTGAGTACTGGGCTGAGTACTGGACTGAGTACTGGACTGAGTACTGGACTGAGTACTGGACTGAGTACTGGACTAAGTACTGGACTGAGTACTGGACTGAGTACTGGACTGAGTACTGGACTGAGTACTGGACTGAGTACTGGACTGAGCGCTGGACTGAGTACTGCACTGAGTACTGGACTGACTACTGGACTGAGTATTGCACTGAGTACTGGACTGAGTACTGGACTGAGTACTGGACTGAGTACTGGACTGAGTATTGGACTGAGTACTGGACTGAGTACTGGAGTGAGTACTGGACTGAGTACTGGACTGAGTACTGAACTGAGTACTGGACTGAGTACTGGACTGAGTACTGGATTGAGTACTGGACTGAGTACTGGACTGACCACTGGACTGAGTACTGGACTGAGTACTGGACTGAGTACTGGACTGAGTACTGGACTGAGTACTGGACTGAGTACTGGACTGAGTACTGGACTGAGTACTGGACTGAGTACTGGACTGAGTACTGGACTGAGTACTGGACTGAGTACTGGACTGAGTACTGGACTGAGTACTGGACTGAGTACTGGACTGAGTACTGGACTGAGTACTGGACTGAGTACTGGACTGAGTACTGGACTGAGTACTGGACTTAGTACTGGACTGAGTACTGGACTGAGTACTGGACTGAGTACTGGACTGAGTACTGGACTGAGTACTGGACTGAGTACTGGACTGAGTACTGGACTGAGTACTGGACTGAGTACTGGACTGAGTACTGGACTGAGTACTAGACTGAGTACTGGACTGAGTACTGGACTGAGTACTGGGCTGATAACTGGACTGATTACTGGACTGAGTACTGGACTGAGTACTGGACTGAGTACTGGACTGAGTACTGGACTGAGTACTGGACTGAGTGCTGGACTGAGTACTGGACTGAGTACTAGACTGAGTACTGGACTGAGTACTGGACTGAGTACTGGGCTGATAACTGGACTTATTACTGGACTGAGTACTGGACTGAGTACTGGACTGAGTACTGGACTGAGTACTGGACTGAGTACTGGACTGAGTACTGGGCTGATAACTGGACTGATTACTGGACTGAGTACTGGACTGAGTACTGGACTGAGTACTGGACTGAGTACTGGCCTGAGTACTGGACTGAGTACTGGACTGAGTACTGGACTGAGTACTGGACTGAATACTGGACTGAGTACTGGACTGAGTACTGGACTGAGTACTGGACTGAGTACTGGACTGAGTACTGGACTGAGTACTGGACTGAGTACTGGACTGAGTGCTGGACTGAGTACTGGACTGAGTACTGGACTGAGTACTGGACTGAGTACTGGACTGAGTACTGGACTGAGTACTGGACTGAGTACTGGACTGAGTACTGGACTGAGTACTGGACTGACTACTGGACTGAGTACTGGACTGAGTACTGGACTGAGTACTGGACTGAATACTGAACTGAGTACTGGACTGAGTACTGGACTGAGTACTGGACTTAGTACTGGACTGAGTACTGGACTGAGTACTCGACTGAGTACTGGACTGAGTACTGGACTCAGTACTGGACTAAGTACTGGACTGCGTACTCGACTGAGTACTGGACTGAGTACTGGACTGAGTACTGGACTAAGTACTGGACTGGTGTACTGGACTGAGTACTGGACTGAGTACTGGACTGAGTAATGGACTGAGTACTGGACTGAGTACTGGACTAAGTACTGGACTGAGTACTGGACTGAGTACTGGACTGAGTACTAGACTGAGTACTGGACTGACTACTGGACTGAGTACTGGACTGAGTACTGCACTGAGTACTGGACTGAGTACTGGACTGAGTACTGGACTGAGTACTGGACTGAGTACTGGACTGAGTACTGGACTGAGTACTGGACTGAGTACTGGACTGAATACTGGACTGAGTACTGGACTGAGTACTAGACTGAGTACTGGACTGAGTACTGGACTGAGTACTGGACTAAGTACTGGACTGGTGTACTGGACTGAGTACTGGACTGAGTACTGGACTGAGTACTGGACTGAGTACTGGACTGAGTACTGGACTGAGTACTGGACTGAGTACTGGACTGAGTACTAGACTGAGTACTGGACTGACTACTGGACTGAGTACTGGACTGAGTACTGCACTGAGTACTGGACTGAGTACTGGACTGAGTACTGGACTGAGTACTGGACTGAGTACTGGACTGAGTACTGGAATGAGTACTGGACTAAGTACTGGACTGAGTACTGGACTGAGTACTGGACTGAGTACTGGACTGAGTACTGGACTGAGTACTGGACTGAGTACTGGACTGAGTACTGGACTGAGTACTGGACTGAGTACTGGACTGAGTACTGGACTGAATACTGGACTGAGTACTGGACTGAGTACTAGACTGAGTACTAGACTGAGTACTAGACTGAGTACTGGACTGAGTACTGGACTGAGTACTGGACTGAGTACTGTACTGAGTACTGTACTGAGTACTGGACTGAGTGCTGGACTGAGTAATGGACTGAGTACTGGACTGAGTACTGGACTGAGTACTGGACTCAGTATTGGACTGAGTGCTGGACTGAGTACTGGACTGAGTACTGGACTAAGTACTGGACTGAGTACTGGACTGAGTACTGGACTGAGTACTGGACTGAGTACTGGATTGAGTACTGGACTGAGTACTGGACTGAGTACTGGACTGAGTACTGGACTGAGTACTGGACTGAGTACTGGACTGAGTACTGGGCTGAATACTGGACTGAGTACTGGACTGAGTACTGGACTGAGTACTGGACTGAGTACTGGACTGAGTACTGGACTGAGTACTGGACTGAGTACTGGACTGAGTACTAGACTGAGTACTGGACTGAGTACTGGACTGAGTACTGGACTGAGTACTGGACTGAGTACTGGACTAAGTACTGGACTAAGTACTGGACTGAGTAGTGGACTGAGTACTGGACTGAGTACTGGACTGAGTACTGGACTGAGTACTGGACTGAGCACTGGACTGAGTACTGCACTGAGTACTGGACTGAGTACTGGACTGAGTATTGGACTGAGTACTGGACTGAGTACTGGACTGAGTATTGGACTGAGTACCGGACTGAGTACTGGACTGAGTACTGGACTGAGTACTGGACTGAGTACTGGACTGAGTACTGGACTGAGTACTGGACTGAGTACTGAACTGAGTACTGGACTGAGTACTGGACTGAGTACTGGACTGAGTACTGGACTGAGTACTGGACTGAGTATTGGACTGAGTACTGGACTGAGTACTCGACTGAATACTGGACTGAGTACTGGACTGAGTACTGGACTGAGTACTGAACTGAGTACTGGACTGAGTACTGGACTGAGTACTGGACTGAGTACTGGACTAAGTACTGGACTGAGTACTGGACTGAGTACTGGACTGAGTACTGGACTGAGTACTGGACTGAGCACTGGACTGAGTACTGCACTGAGTACTGGACTGAGTACTGGACTGAGTATTGCACTGAGTACTGGACTGAGTATTGGACTGAGTACCGGACTGAGTACTGGACTGAGTACTGGACTGAGTACTGGACTGAGTACTGGACTGAGTACTGGACTGAGTACTGGACTGAGTACTGAACTGAGTACTGGACTGAGTATTGGACTGAGTACCGGACTGAGTACTGGACTGAGTACTGGACTGAGTACTGGACTGAGTACTGGACTGAGTACTGCACTGAGTACTGGACTGAGTACTGGACTGAGTATTGCACTGAGTACTGGACTGAGTACTGGACTGAGTATTGGACTGAGTACTGGACTGAGTACTGGACTGAGTATTGGACTGAGTACCGGACTGAGTACTGGACTGAGTACTGGACTGAGTACTGGACTGAGTACTGGACTGAGTACTGGACTGAGTACTGGACTGAGTACTGGACTGAGTATTGGACTGAGTACTGGACTGAGTACTGGACTGAGTATTGGACTGAGTACCGGACTGAGTACTGGACTGAGTACTGGACTGAGTACTGGACTGAGTACTGGACTGAGTACTGGACTGAGTACTGGACTGAGTACTGAACTGAATACTGGACTGAGTACTGGACTGAGTACTGGACTGAGTACTGGACTGAGTACTGGACTGAGTATTGGACTGAGTACTGGACTGAGTACTCGACTGAATACTGGACTGAGTACTGGACTGAGTACTGGACTGAGTACTGAACTGAGTACTGGACTGAGTACTGGACTGAGTACTGGACTGAGTACTGGACTAAGTACTGGACTGAGTACTGGACTGAGTACTGGACTGAGTACTGGACTGAGTACTGGACTGAGCACTGGACTGAGTACTGCACTGAGTACTGGACTGAGTACTGGACTGAGTATTGCACTGAGTACTGGACTGAGTATTGGAATGAGTACTGGACTGAGTACTGGACTGAGTACTGGAGTGAGTACTGGACTGAGTACTGGACTGAGTACTGAACTGAGTACTGGACTGAGTACTGGACTGAGTACTGGATTGAGTACTGGACTGAGTACTGGACTGACCACTGGACTGAGTACTGGACTGAGTACTGGACTGAGTACTGGACTGAGTACTGGACTGAGTACTGGACTGAGTACTGGACTGAGTACTGGACTGAGTACTGGACTGAGTACTGGACTGAGTACTGGACTTAGTACTGGACTGAGTACTGGACTGAGTACTGGACTGAGTACTGGACTGAGTACTGGACTGAGTACTGGACTGAGTACTGGACTGAGTACTGGACTGAGTACTCGACTGAGTATTGGACTGAGTACTGGACTGAGTACTGGACTGAATACTGGACTGAGTAGTGGACTGAGTACTGGACTGAGTAGTGGACTGAGTAGTGGACTGAGTAGTGGACTGAGTAGTGGACTGAGTGCTGGACTGAGTACTGGACTAAGTACTGGACTGAGTACTGGACTGAGTACTGGACTGAGTACTGGACTGAGTACTGGACTGAGTACTGGATTGAGTACTGGACTGAGTATTGGACTGAGCACTGGACTGAGTACTGGACTGAGTACTGGACTGAGTACTGGACTGAGTACTGGACTGCGTACTGGACTGAGTACTGGACTGAGTACTGGAGTGAGTATTGGACTGAGTACTGGACTGAGTACTAGACTGAGTACTGGACTGAGTACTGGACTGAGTACTGGACTGAGTACTGGACTGAGTACTGGACTGAGTACTGGACTGAGTACTGGACTGAGTACTGGACTGAGTACTGGACTGTGTACTGGACTTAGAACTGGACTGAGTACTCGACTGAGTACTGGACTGACTACTGGACTGAGTACTGGACTGAGTACTGGACTGAATACTGGACTTAATACTGGAATGAGAACTGGACTGAGTACTGGACTGAGTACTGGACTGAGTACTGGACTGAGTACTGGACTGAGTACTGGACTGAGTACTGGACTGAGTACTGCACTGAGTACTGGACTGAGTACTGGACTGAGTACTGGACTGAGTACTGGACTGAGTACTGGACTGAATACTGGACTGAGTACTGGACTGAGTACTGGACTGAGTACTGGACTGAGTACTGGACTGAGTACTGGACTGAGTACTGGACTGAGTACTGGACTGAGTGCTGGACTGAGTACTGGACTGAGTACTGGACTGAGTACTGGACTGAGTACTGGACTGAGTACTGGACTGAGTACTGGACTGAGTACTGGACTGAGTACTGGACTGAGTACTGGACTGACTACTGGACTGAGTACTGGACTGAGTACTGGACTGAGTACTGGACTGAATACTGAACTGAGTACTGGACTGAGTACTGGACTGAGTACTGGACTTAGTACTGGACTGAGTACTGGACTGAGTACTCGACTGAGTACTGGACTGAGTACTGGACTCAGTACTGGACTAAGTACTGGACTGCGTACTCGACTGAGTACTGGACTGAGTACTGGACTGAGTACTGGACTAAGTACTGGACTGGTGTACTGGACTGAGTACTGGACTGAGTACTGGACTGAGTAATGGACTGAGTACTGGACTGAGTACTGGACTAAGTACTGGACTGAGTACTGGACTGAGTACTGGACTGAGTACTAGACTGAGTACTGGACTGACTACTGGACTGAGTACTGGACTGAGTACTGCACTGAGTACTGGACTGAGTACTGGACTGAGTACTGGACTGAGTACTGGACTGAGTACTGGACTGAGTACTGGACTGAGTACTGGACTGAGTACTGGACTGAATACTGGACTGAGTACTGGACTGAGTACTAGACTGAGTACTGGACTGAGTACTGGACTGAGTACTGGACTAAGTACTGGACTGGTGTACTGGACTGAGTACTGGACTGAGTACTGGACTGAGTACTGGACTGAGTACTGGACTGAGTACTGGACTGAGTACTGGACTGAGTACTGGACTGAGTACTAGACTGAGTACTGGACTGACTACTGGACTGAGTACTGGACTGAGTACTGCACTGAGTACTGGACTGAGTACTGGACTGAGTACTGGACTGAGTACTGGACTGAGTACTGGACTGAGTACTGGAATGAGTACTGGACTAAGTACTGGACTGAGTACTGGACTGAGTACTGGACTGAGTACTGGACTGAGTACTGGACTGAGTACTGGACTGAGTACTGGACTGAGTACTGGACTGAGTACTGGACTGAGTACTGGACTGAGTACTGGACTGAATACTGGACTGAGTACTGGACTGAGTACTAGACTGAGTACTAGACTGAGTACTAGACTGAGTACTGGACTGAGTACTGGACTGAGTACTGGACTGAGTACTGTACTGAGTACTGTACTGAGTACTGGACTGAGTGCTGGACTGAGTAATGGACTGAGTACTGGACTGAGTACTGGACTGAGTACTGGACTCAGTATTGGACTGAGTGCTGGACTGAGTACTGGACTGAGTACTGGACTAAGTACTGGACTGAGTACTGGACTGAGTACTGGACTGAGTACTGGACTGAGTACTGGATTGAGTACTGGACTGAGTACTGGACTGAGTACTGGACTGAGTACTGGACTGAGTACTGGACTGAGTACTGGGCTGAATACTGGACTGAGTACTGGACTGAGTACTGGACTGAGTACTGGACTGAGTACTGGACTGAGTACTGGACTGAGTACTGGACTGAGTACTGGACTGAGTACTGGACTGAGTACTAGACTGAGTACTGGACTGAGTACTGGACTGAGTACTGGACTGAGTACTGGACTGAGTACTGGACTAAGTACTGGACTAAGTACTGGACTGAGTAGTGGACTGAGTACTGGACTGAGTACTGGACTGAGTACTGGACTGAGTACTGGACTGAGCACTGGACTGAGTACTGCACTGAGTACTGGACTGAGTACTGGACTGAGTATTGGACTGAGTACTGGACTGAGTACTGGACTGAGTATTGGACTGAGTACCGGACTGAGTACTGGACTGAGTACTGGACTGAGTACTGGACTGAGTACTGGACTGAGTACTGGACTGAGTACTGGACTGAGTACTGAACTGAGTACTGGACTGAGTACTGGACTGAGTACTGGACTGAGTACTGGACTGAGTACTGGACTGAGTATTGGACTGAGTACTGGACTGAGTACTCGACTGAATACTGGACTGAGTACTGGACTGAGTACTGGACTGAGTACTGAACTGAGTACTGGACTGAGTACTGGACTGAGTACTGGACTGAGTACTGGACTAAGTACTGGACTGAGTACTGGACTGAGTACTGGACTGAGTACTGGACTGAGTACTGGACTGAGCACTGGACTGAGTACTGCACTGAGTACTGGACTGAGTACTGGACTGAGTATTGCACTGAGTACTGGACTGAGTATTGGACTGAGTACCGGACTGAGTACTGGACTGAGTACTGGACTGAGTACTGGACTGAGTACTGGACTGAGTACTGGACTGAGTACTGGACTGAGTACTGAACTGAGTACTGGACTGAGTATTGGACTGAGTACCGGACTGAGTACTGGACTGAGTACTGGACTGAGTACTGGACTGAGTACTGGACTGAGTACTGCACTGAGTACTGGACTGAGTACTGGACTGAGTATTGCACTGAGTACTGGACTGAGTACTGGACTGAGTATTGGACTGAGTACTGGACTGAGTACTGGACTGAGTATTGGACTGAGTACCGGACTGAGTACTGGACTGAGTACTGGACTGAGTACTGGACTGAGTACTGGACTGAGTACTGGACTGAGTACTGGACTGAGTACTGGACTGAGTATTGGACTGAGTACTGGACTGAGTACTGGACTGAGTATTGGACTGAGTACCGGACTGAGTACTGGACTGAGTACTGGACTGAGTACTGGACTGAGTACTGGACTGAGTACTGGACTGAGTACTGGACTGAGTACTGAACTGAGTACTGGACTGAGTACTGGACTGAGTACTGGACTGAGTACTGGACTGAGTACTGGACTGAGTATTGGACTGAGTACTGGACTGAGTACTCGACTGAATACTGGACTGAGTACTGGACTGAGTACTGGACTGAGTACTGAACTGAGTACTGGACTGAGTACTGGACTGAGTACTGGACTGAGTACTGGACTAAGTACTGGACTGAGTACTGGACTGAGTACTGGACTGAGTACTGGACTGAGTACTGGACTGAGCACTGGACTGAGTACTGCACTGAGTACTGGACTGAGTACTGGACTGAGTATTGCACTGAGTACTGGACTGAGTATTGGAATGAGTACTGGACTGAGTACTGGACTGAGTACTGGAGTGAGTACTGGACTGAGTACTGGACTGAGTACTGAACTGAGTACTGGACTGAGTACTGGACTGAGTACTGGATTGAGTACTGGACTGAGTACTGGACTGACCACTGGACTGAGTACTGGACTGAGTACTGGACTGAGTACTGGACTGAGTACTGGACTGAGTACTGGACTGAGTACTGGACTGAGTACTGGACTGAGTACTGGACTGAGTACTGGACTGAGTACTGGACTTAGTACTGGACTGAGTACTGGACTGAGTACTGGACTGAGTACTGGACTGAGTACTGGACTGAGTACTGGACTGAGTACTGGACTGAGTACTGGACTGAGTACTCGACTGAGTATTGGACTGAGTACTGGACTGAGTACTGGACTGAATACTGGACTGAGTAGTGGACTGAGTACTGGACTGAGTAGTGGACTGAGTAGTGGACTGAGTAGTGGACTGAGTAGTGGACTGAGTGCTGGACTGAGTACTGGACTAAGTACTGGACTGAGTACTGGACTGAGTACTGGACTGAGTACTGGACTGAGTACTGGACTGAGTACTGGATTGAGTACTGGACTGAGTATTGGACTGAGCACTGGACTGAGTACTGGACTGAGTACTGGACTGAGTACTGGACTGAGTACTGGACTGCGTACTGGACTGAGTACTGGACTGAGTACTGGAGTGAGTATTGGACTGAGTACTGGACTGAGTACTAGACTGAGTACTGGACTGAGTACTAGACTGAGTACTGGACTGAGTACTGGACTGAGTACTGGACTGAGTACTGGACTGAGTACTGGACTGAGTACTGGACTGAGTACTGGACTGAGTACTGGACTGAGTACTGGACTGTGTACTGGACTTAGAACTGGACTGAGTACTCGACTGAGTACTGGACTGACTACTGGACTGAGTACTGGACTGAGTACTGGACTGAATACTGGACTTAATACTGGAATGAGAACTGGACTGAGTACTGGACTGAGTACTGGACTGAGTACTGGACTGAGTACTGGACTGAGTACTGGACTGAGTACTGGACTGAGTACTGCACTGAGTACTGGACTGAGTACTGGACTGAGTACTGGACTGAGTACTGGACTGAGTACTGGACTGAATACTGGACTGAGTACTGGACTGAGTACTGGACTGAGTACTGGACTGAGTACTGGACTGAGTACTGGACTGAGTACTGGACTGAGTACTGGACTGAGTGCTGGACTGAGTACTGGACTGAGTACTGGACTGAGTACTGGACTGAGTACTGGACTGAGTACTGGACTGAGTACTGGACTGAGTACTGGACTGAGTACTGGACTGAGTACTGGACTGACTACTGGACTGAGTACTGGACTGAGTACTGGACTGAGTACTGGACTGAATACTGAACTGAGTACTGGACTGAGTACTGGACTGAGTACTGGACTTAGTACTGGACTGAGTACTGGACTGAGTACTCGACTGAGTACTGGACTGAGTACTGGACTCAGTACTGGACTAAGTACTGGACTGCGTACTCGACTGAGTACTGGACTGAGTACTGGACTGAGTACTGGACTAAGTACTGGACTGGTGTACTGGACTGAGTACTGGACTGAGTACTGGACTGAGTAATGGACTGAGTACTGGACTGAGTACTGGACTAAGTACTGGACTGAGTACTGGACTGAGTACTGGACTGAGTACTAGACTGAGTACTGGACTGACTACTGGACTGAGTACTGGACTGAGTACTGCACTGAGTACTGGACTGAGTACTGGACTGAGTACTGGACTGAGTACTGGACTGAGTACTGGACTGAGTACTGGACTGAGTACTGGACTGAGTACTGGACTGAATACTGGACTGAGTACTGGACTGAGTACTAGACTGAGTACTGGACTGAGTACTGGACTGAGTACTGGACTAAGTACTGGACTGGTGTACTGGACTGAGTACTGGACTGAGTACTGGACTGAGTACTGGACTGAGTACTGGACTGAGTACTGGACTGAGTACTGGACTGAGTACTGGACTGAGTACTAGACTGAGTACTGGACTGACTACTGGACTGAGTACTGGACTGAGTACTGCACTGAGTACTGGACTGAGTACTGGACTGAGTACTGGACTGAGTACTGGACTGAGTACTGGACTGAGTACTGGAATGAGTACTGGACTAAGTACTGGACTGAGTACTGGACTGAGTACTGGACTGAGTACTGGACTGAGTACTGGACTGAGTACTGGACTGAGTACTGGACTGAGTACTGGACTGAGTACTGGACTGAGTACTGGACTGAGTACTGGACTGAATACTGGACTGAGTACTGGACTGAGTACTAGACTGAGTACTAGACTGAGTACTAGACTGAGTACTGGACTGAGTACTGGACTGAGTACTGGACTGAGTACTGTACTGAGTACTGTACTGAGTACTGGACTGAGTGCTGGACTGAGTAATGGACTGAGTACTGGACTGAGTACTGGACTGAGTACTGGACTCAGTATTGGACTGAGTGCTGGACTGAGTACTGGACTGAGTACTGGACTAAGTACTGGACTGAGTACTGGACTGAGTACTGGACTGAGTACTGGACTGAGTACTGGATTGAGTACTGGACTGAGTACTGGACTGAGTACTGGACTGAGTACTGGACTGAGTACTGGACTGAGTACTGGGCTGAATACTGGACTGAGTACTGGACTGAGTACTGGACTGAGTACTGGACTGAGTACTGGACTGAGTACTGGACTGAGTACTGGACTGAGTACTGGACTGAGTACTGGACTGAGTACTAGACTGAGTACTGGACTGAGTACTGGACTGAGTACTGGACTGAGTACTGGACTGAGTACTGGACTAAGTACTGGACTAAGTACTGGACTGAGTAGTGGACTGAGTACTGGACTGAGTACTGGACTGAGTACTGGACTGAGTACTGGACTGAGCACTGGACTGAGTACTGCACTGAGTACTGGACTGAGTACTGGACTGAGTATTGGACTGAGTACTGGACTGAGTACTGGACTGAGTATTGGACTGAGTACCGGACTGAGTACTGGACTGAGTACTGGACTGAGTACTGGACTGAGTACTGGACTGAGTACTGGACTGAGTACTGGACTGAGTACTGAACTGAGTACTGGACTGAGTACTGGACTGAGTACTGGACTGAGTACTGGACTGAGTACTGGACTGAGTATTGGACTGAGTACTGGACTGAGTACTCGACTGAATACTGGACTGAGTACTGGACTGAGTACTGGACTGAGTACTGAACTGAGTACTGGACTGAGTACTGGACTGAGTACTGGACTGAGTACTGGACTAAGTACTGGACTGAGTACTGGACTGAGTACTGGACTGAGTACTGGACTGAGTACTGGACTGAGCACTGGACTGAGTACTGCACTGAGTACTGGACTGAGTACTGGACTGAGTATTGCACTGAGTACTGGACTGAGTATTGGACTGAGTACCGGACTGAGTACTGGACTGAGTACTGGACTGAGTACTGGACTGAGTACTGGACTGAGTACTGGACTGAGTACTGGACTGAGTACTGAACTGAGTACTGGACTGAGTATTGGACTGAGTACCGGACTGAGTACTGGACTGAGTACTGGACTGAGTACTGGACTGAGTACTGGACTGAGTACTGCACTGAGTACTGGACTGAGTACTGGACTGAGTATTGCACTGAGTACTGAACTGAGTACTGGACTGAGTATTGGACTGAGTACTGGACTGAGTACTGGACTGAGTATTGGACTGAGTACCGGACTGAGTACTGGACTGAGTACTGGACTGAGTACTGGACTGAGTACTGGACTGAGTACTGGACTGAGTACTGGACTGAGTACTGGACTGAGTATTGGACTGAGTACTGGACTGAGTACTGGACTGAGTATTGGACTGAGTACCGGACTGAGTACTGGACTGAGTACTGGACTGAGTACTGGACTGAGTACTGGACTGAGTACTGGACTGAGTACTGGACTGAGTACTGAACTGAGTACTGGACTGAGTACTGGACTGAGTACTGGACTGAGTACTGGACTGAGTACTGGACTGAGTATTGGACTGAGTACTGGACTGAGTACTCGACTGAATACTGGACTGAGTACTGGACTGAGTACTGGACTGAGTACTGAACTGAGTACTGGACTGAGTACTGGACTGAGTACTGGACTGAGTACTGGACTAAGTACTGGACTGAGTACTGGACTGAGTACTGGACTGAGTACTGGACTGAGTACTGGACTGAGCACTGGACTGAGTACTGCACTGAGTACTGGACTGAGTACTGGACTGAGTATTGCACTGAGTACTGGACTGAGTATTGGAATGAGTACTGGACTGAGTACTGGACTGAGTACTGGAGTGAGTACTGGACTGAGTACTGGACTGAGTACTGAACTGAGTACTGGACTGAGTACTGGACTGAGTACTGGATTGAGTACTGGACTGAGTACTGGACTGACCACTGGACTGAGTACTGGACTGAGTACTGGACTGAGTACTGGACTGAGTACTGGACTGAGTACTGGACTGAGTACTGGACTGAGTACTGGACTGAGTACTGGACTGAGTACTGGACTGAGTACTGGACTTAGTACTGGACTGAGTACTGGACTGAGTACTGGACTGAGTACTGGACTGAGTACTGGACTGAGTACTGGACTGAGTACTGGACTGAGTACTGGACTGAGTACTCGACTGAGTATTGGACTGAGTACTGGACTGAGTACTGGACTGAATACTGGACTGAGTAGTGGACTGAGTACTGGACTGAGTAGTGGACTGAGTAGTGGACTGAGTAGTGGACTGAGTAGTGGACTGAGTGCTGGACTGAGTACTGGACTAAGTACTGGACTGAGTACTGGACTGAGTACTGGACTGAGTACTGGACTGAGTACTGGACTGAGTACTGGATTGAGTACTGGACTGAGTATTGGACTGAGCACTGGACTGAGTACTGGACTGAGTACTGGACTGAGTACTGGACTGAGTACTGGACTGCGTACTGGACTGAGTACTGGACTGAGTACTGGAGTGAGTATTGGACTGAGTACTGGACTGAGTACTAGACTGAGTACTGGACTGAGTACTGGACTGAGTACTGGACTGAGTACTGGACTGAGTACTGGACTGAGTACTGGACTGAGTACTGGACTGAGTACTGGACTGAGTACTGGACTGTGTACTGGACTTAGAACTGGACTGAGTACTCGACTGAGTACTGGACTGACTACTGGACTGAGTACTGGACTGAGTACTGGACTGAATACTGGACTTAATACTGGAATGAGAACTGGACTGAGTACTGGACTGAGTACTGGACTGAGTACTGGACTGAGTACTGGACTGAGTACTGGACTGAGTACTGGACTGAGTACTGCACTGAGTACTGGACTGAGTACTGGACTGAGTACTGGACTGAGTACTGGACTGAGTACTGGACTGAGTACTGGACTGAGTACTGAACTGAGTACTGGACTGAGTACTGGACTGAGTACTGGACTGAGTACTGGACTGAGTATTGGACTGATTGCTGGACTGAGTACTGGACTGAGTACTGCACTGAGTACTGGACTGAGTACTGGATTGAGTACTGGACTGAGTACTGGACTGAGTACTGGACTGAGTACTGGACTGAATACTGGACTGAGTACTGGACTGAGTACTGGACTGAGTACTGGACTGAGTACTGGACTGAGTACTGGACTGAGTACTGGACTGAGTACTCGACTGAATACTGGACTGAGTACTGGACTGAGTACTGGACTGAGTACTGGACTGAGTACTGGACTGAGTACTGGACTGAGTACTGGACTGAGTACTGGACTGAGTACTGGACTAAGTACTCGACTGAGTACTGGACTGAGTACTGGACTGAGTACTGGACTGAGTACTGGACTGAGCACTGGACTGAGTACTGCACTGAGTACTGGAATGACTACTGGACTGAGTATTGCACTGAGTACTGGACTGAGTACTGGACTGAGTACTGGACTGAGTATTGGACTGAGTACTGGACTGAGTACTGGACTGAGTACTGGAGTGAGTACTGGACTGAGTACTGGACTGAGTACTGGACTGAGTACTGAACTGAGTACTGGACTGAGTACTGGATTGAGTACTGGACTGAGTACTGGACTGACCACTGGACTGAGTACTGGACTGAGTACTGGACTGAGTACTGGACTGAGTACTGGACTGAGTACTGGACTGAGTACTGGACTGAGTACTAGACTGAGTACTGGACTGAGTACTGGACTGAGTACTGGACTGAGTACTGGACTGAGTACTGGACTTAGTACTGGACTGAGTACTGGACTGAGTACTGGACTGAGTACTGGACTGAGTACTGGACTGAGTACTGGACTGAGTACTGGACTGAGTACTGGACTGAGTACTGGACTGAGTACTCGACTGAGTATTGGACTGAGTACTGGACTGAGTACTGGACTGAATACTGGACTGAGTAGTGGACTGAGTACTGGACTGAGTAGTGGACTGAGTAGTGGACTGAGTAGTAGACTGAGTGCTGGACTGAGTACTGGACTGAGTACTGGACTGAGTACTGGACTGAGTACTGGACTGAGTACTGGACTGAGTACTGGATTGAGTACTGGACTGAGTATTGGACTGAGCACTGGACTGAGTACTGGACTGAGTACTGGACTGAGTACTGGACTGAGTACTGGGCTGAGTACTGGACTGAGTACTGGACTGCGTACTGGACTGAGTACTGAACTGAGTACTGGAGTGAGTATTGGACTGAGTACTGGACTGAGTACTGGACTGAGTACTGGACTGAGTACTGGACTGAGTACTGGAGTGAGTACTGGACTGAGTACTGGACTGAGTACTGGACTGAGTACTGGACTGAGTACTGGACTGAGTACTGGACTTAGAACTGGACTGAGTACTGGACTGAGTACTGGACTGACTACTGGACTGAGTACTGGACTGAGTACTGGACTGAATACTGGACTTAGTACTGGAATGAGAACTGGACTGAGTACTGGACTGAGTACTGGACTGAGTACTGGACTGAGTACTGGACTGAGTACTGGACTGAGTACTGGACTGAATACTGCACTGAGTACTGGACTGAGTACTGGACTGAGTACTGGACTGAGT
The DNA here is from genome assembly GCA_956483635.1 of Panzeria rudis. Taxonomy (NCBI): domain Eukaryota; kingdom Metazoa; phylum Arthropoda; class Insecta; order Diptera; family Tachinidae; genus Panzeria; species Panzeria rudis. Next base: position 146,963,323 of record OY101448.1, on the reverse strand, counting down.
ACTGGACTGAGTACTGGACTGAGTACTAGACTGAGTACTGGACTGAGTACTGGACTGAGTACTGGGCTGAGTACTGGACTGAGTACTGGACTGAGTACTGGACTGAGTACTGGACTGAGTACTGCACTGAGTACTGGACTGAGTACTGGACTGAGTACTGGACTGAGTACTGGACTGAGTACTGGACTGAATACTGGATTGAGTACTGCACTGAGTACTGGACTGAGTACTAGACTGAGTACTGGACTGAGTACTGGTCTGAGTACCAGACTGAGTACTGGACTGAATACTGGACTGAGTACTGGACTGAATACTGGACTGAGTACTGGACTGAGTACTGGACTGAGTACTGGACTGAGTACTGGACTGAGTACTGGACTGAGTACTGGACTGAGTACTGGACTGTGTACTGGACTTAGTACTGGACTGAGTACTGGACTGAGTACTCGACTGAGTACTGGACTGAGTACTGTACTGAGTACTGGACTAAGTACTGGACTGAGTACTGGACTGAGTACTGGACTGAGTACTGGACTGAGTATTGGACTGAGTACTAGACTGAGTACTGGACTGAGTACTGGACTGAGTACTGGGCTGAGTACTGGACTGAGTACTGGACTGAGTACTAGACTGAGTACTGGACTGAGTACTGGACTGAGTACTGGACTGAGTAGTGGACTGAGTACTGGACTGAGTACTGGACAGAGTACTGGACTGAGTACTGGACTGAGTACTGGACTAAGTAATGGACTGAGTACTGGACTGAGTACTGGACTGAGTACTGGACTGAGTACTGGACTGAGTACTGGACTTAGTACTGGACTGAGTACTGGACTGAGTATTGGACTGAGTACTGGACTGAGTACTGGACTGAGTACTGGACTGAGTACTGGACTGAGTACTGGACTGAGTACTGGACTGAGTACTGAACTGAGTACTGGACTGAGTACTGGACTGAGTACTGGACTGAGTACTGGACTGAGTATTGGACTGATTGCTGGACTGAGTACTGGACTGAGTACTGCACTGAGTACTGGACTGAGTACTGGATTGAGTACTGGACTGAGTACTGGACTGAGTACTGGACTGAGTACTGGACTGAGTACTGGACTGAATACTGGACTGAGTACTGGACTGAGTACTGGACTGAGTACTGGACTGAGTACTGGACTGAGTACTGGACTGAGTACTGGACTGAGTACTGGACTGAGTACTCGACTGAATACTGGACTGAGTACTGGACTGAGTACTGGACTGAGTATTGCACTGAGTACTGGACTGAGTACTGGACTGAGTACTGGACTGAGTACTGGACTGAGTATTGGACTGAGTACTGGACTGAGTACTGGACTGAGTACTGGAGTGAGTACTGGACTGAGTACTGGACTGAGTACTGAACTGAGTACTGGACTGAGTACTGGACTGAGTACTGGATTGAGTACTGGACTGAGTACTGGACTGAGTACTGGACTGAGTACTGGACTGAGTACTGGACTGAGTACTGGACTGAGTACTGGACTGAGTACTGGACTGAGTACTGGACTGAGTACTGGACTGAGTACTGGACTGAGTACTGGACTGAGTACTGGACTGAGTACTGGACTTAGTACTGGACTGAGTACTGGACTGAGTACTGGACTGAGTACTGGACTGAGTACTGGACTGAGTACTGGACTGAGTACTGGACTGAGTACTGGACTGAGTACTGGACTGAGTACTCGACTGAGTATTGGACTGAGTACTGGACTGAGTACTGGACTGAATACTGGACTGAGTAGTGGACTGAGTACTGGACTGAGTAGTGGACTGAGTAGTGGACTGAGTAGTGGACTGACTAGTGGACTGAGTGCTGGACTGAGTACTGGACTGAGTACTGGACTGAGTACTGGACTGAGTACTGGACTGAGTACTGGATTGAGTACTGGACTGAGTATTGGACTGAGCACTGGACTGAGTACTGGACTGAGTACTGGACTGAGTACTGGACTGAGTACTGGACTGAGTACTGGACTGAGTACTGGACTGCGTACTGGACTGAGTACTGGACTGAGTACTGGAGTGAGTATTGGACTGAGTACTGGACTGAGTACTGGACTGAGTACTGGACTGAGTACTGGACTGAGTACTGGACTGAGTACTGGACTGAGTACTGGACTGAGTACTGGACTGAGTACTGGACTGAGTACTGGACTGAGTACTGGACTTAGAACTGGACTGAGTACTGGACTGAGTACTGGACTGACTACTGGACTGAGTACTGGACTGAGTACTGGACTGAATACTGGACTTAGTACTGGAATGAGAACTGGACTGAGTACTGGACTGAGTACTGGACTGAGTACTGGACTGAGTACTGGACTGAGTACTGGACTGAGTACTAGACTGAGTACTGCACTGAGTACTGGACTGAGTACTGGACTGAGTACTGGACTGAGTACTGGACTGAGTACTGGACTGAGTACTAGACTGAGTACTGGACTGAGTACTGGACTGAGTACTGGGCTGAGTACTGGACTGAGTACTGGACTGAGTACTGGACTGAGTACTGGACTGAGTACTGAACTGAGTACTGGACTGAGTACTGGACTGAGTACTGGACTGAGTACTGGACTGAGTACTGGACTGAATACTGGATTGAGTACTGCACTGAGTACTGGACTGAGTACTAGACTGAGTACTGGACTGAGTACTGGTCTGAGTACCAGACTGAGTACTGGACTGAGTACTGGACTGAGTACTGGACTGAATACTGGACTGAGTACTGGACTGAGTACTGGACTGAGTACTGGACTGAGTACTGGACTGAGTACTGGACTGAGTACTGGACTGAGTACTGGACTGTGTACTGGACTTAGTACTGGACTGAGTACTGGACTGAGTACTCGACTGAGTACTGGACTGAGTACTGTACTGAGTACTGGAATAAGTACTGGACTGAGTACTGGACTGAGTACTGGACTGAGTACTGGACTGAGTATTGGACTGAGTACTAGACTGAGTACTGGACTGAGTACTGGACTGAGTACTGGGCTGAGTACTGGACTGAGTACTGGACTGAGTAGTGGACTGAGTACTGGACTGAGTAGTGGACTGAGTAGTGGACTGAGTACTGGACTGAGTACTGGACTGAGTAGTGGACTGAGTAGTGGACTGAGTACTGGACTGAGTACTGGACTGAGTACTGGACAGAGTACTGGACTGAGTACTGGACTGAGTACTGGACTAAGTAATGGACTGAGTACTGGACTGAGTACTGGACTGAGTACTGGACTGAGTACTGGACTGAGTACTGGACTGAGTACTGGACTGAGTACTGGACTTAGTACTGGACTGAGTACTGGACTGAGTACTCGACTGAGTACTGGACTGAGTACTGTACTGAGTACTGGACTGAGTACTGGACTGAGTACTGGACTGAGTACTGGACTGAGTACTGGACTAAGTACTGGACTGAGTACTGGACTGAGTACTGGACTGAGTACTAGACTGAGTACTGGACTGAGTACTGGACTGAGTACTGGACTGAGTACTGGACTGAGTACTGGACTGAGTACTGGACTAAGTACTGGACTGAGTAGTGGACTGAGTACTGGACTGAGTACTGGACTGAGTACTGGACTGAGTACTGGACTGAGCACTGGACTGAGTACTGCACTGAGTACTGGACTGAGTACTGGACTGAGTATTGGACTGAGTACTGGACTGAGTACTGGACTGAGTACTGGACTGAGTACTGGACTGAGTACTGGACTGAGTACTGGACTGAGTACTGGACTGAGTACTGGACTGAGTACTGGACTGAGTACTGGACTGAGTACTGGACTGAGTACTGGACTGAGTACTGGACTGAGTACTGGACTGAGTACTGGACTGAGTACTGGACTGAGTACTGGACTGAGTACTGGACTGAGTACTGGACTTAGTACTGGACTGAGTACTGGACTGAGTACTGGACTGAGTACTGGACTGAGTACTGGACTGAGTACTGGACTGAGTACTCGACTGAGTATTGGACTGAGTACTGGACTGAGTACTGGACTGAATACTGGACTGAGTAGTGGACTGAGTACTGGACTGAGTAGTGGACTGAGAAGTGGACTGAGTAGTGGACTGAGTGCTGGACTGAGTACTGGACTGAGTACTGGACTGAGTACTGGACTGAGACTGGACTGAGTACTGGACTGAGTACTGGACTGAGTACTGGATTGAGTACTGGACTGAGTACTGGATTGAGTACTGGACTGAGTATTGGACTGAGCACTGGACTGAGTACTGGACTGAGTACTGGACTGAGTACTGGACTGAGTACTGGACTGAGTACTGGACTGAGTACTGGACTGAGTACTGGACTGAGTACTGGACTGAGTACTGGACTGAGTACTGGACTGAGTACTGGACTGAGTACTGGACTGAGTACTGGACTGAGTACTGGCCTGAGTACTGGACTGAGTACTGGACTGAGTACTGGACTTAGAACTGGACTGAGTACTGGACTGAGTACTGGACTGACTACTGGACTGAGTACTGGACTGAGTACTGGACTGAATACTGGACTTAGTACTGGACTGAGTACTGGACTGAGTACTGGATTGAGTACTGGACTGAGTATTGGACTGAGCACTGGACTGAGTACTGGACTGAGTACTGGACTGAGTACTCGACTGAGTACTGGACTGAGTACTGTACTGAGTACTGGAATAAGTACTGGACTGAGTACTGGACTGAGTACTGGACTGAGTACTGGACTGAGTATTGGACTGAGTACTAGACTGAGTACTGGACTGAGTACTGGACTGAGTACTGGACTGAGTACTGGACAGAGTACTGGACTGAGTACTGGACTGAGTACTGGACTAAGTAATGGACTGAGTACTGGACTGAGTACTGGACTGAGTACTGGACTGAGTACTGGACTGAGTACTGGACTGAGTACTGGACTGAGTACTGGACTTAGTACTGGACTGAGTACTGGACTGAGTACTCGACTGAGTACTGGACTGAGTACTGTACTGAGTACTGGACTGAGTACTGGACTGAGTACTGGACTGAGTACTGGACTGAGTACTGGACTAAGTACTGGACTGAGTACTGGACTGAGTACTGGACTGAGTACTAGACTGAGTACTGGACTGAGTACTGGACTGAGTACTGGACTGAGTACTGGACTGAGTACTGGACTGAGTACTGGACTAAGTACTGGACTGAGTAGTGGACTGAGTACTGGACTGAGTACTGGACTGAGTACTGGACTGAGTACTGGACTGAGCACTGGACTGAGTACTGCACTGAGTACTGGACTGAGTACTGGACTGAGTATTGGACTGAGTACTGGACTGAGTACTGGACTGAGTACTGGACTGAGTACTGGACTGAGTACTGGACTGAGTACTGGACTGAGTACTGGACTGAGTACTGGACTGAGTACTGGACTGAGTACTGGACTGAGTACTGGACTGAGTACTGGACTGAGTACTGGACTGAGTACTGGACTGAGTACTGGACTGAGTACTGGACTGAGTACTGGACTGAGTACTGGACTTAGTACTGGACTGAGTACTGGACTGAGTACTGGACTGAGTACTGGACTGAGTACTGGACTGAGTACTGGACTGAGTACTCGACTGAGTATTGGACTGAGTACTGGACTGAGTACTGGACTGAATACTGGACTGAGTAGTGGACTGAGTACTGGACTGAGTAGTGGACTGAGAAGTGGACTGAGTAGTGGACTGAGTGCTGGACTGAGTACTGGACTGAGTACTGGACTGAGTACTGGACTGAGACTGGACTGAGTACTGGACTGAGTACTGGACTGAGTACTGGATTGAGTACTGGACTGAGTACTGGATTGAGTACTGGACTGAGTATTGGACTGAGCACTGGACTGAGTACTGGACTGAGTACTGGACTGAGTACTGGACTGAGTACTGGACTGAGTACTGGACTGAGTACTGGACTGAGTACTGGACTGAGTACTGGACTGAGTACTGGACTGAGTACTGGACTGAGTACTGGACTGAGTACTGGACTGAGTACTGGACTGAGTACTGGACTGAGTACTGGACTGAGTACTGGCCTGAGTACTGGACTGAGTACTGGACTGAGTACTGGACTTAGAACTGGACTGAGTACTGGACTGAGTACTGGACTGACTACTGGACTGAGTACTGGACTGAGTACTGGACTGAATACTGGACTTAGTACTGGACTGAGTACTGGACTGAGTACTGGATTGAGTACTGGACTGAGTATTGGACTGAGCACTGGACTGAGTACTGGACTGAGTACTGGACTGAGTACTGGACTGAGTACTGGACTGCGTACTGGACTGAGTACTGGACTGAGTACTGGAGTGAGTATTGGACTGAGTACTGGACTGAGTACTAGACTGAGTACTGGACTGAGTACTGGACTGAGTACTGGACTGAGTACTGGACTGAGTACTGGACTGAGTACTGGACTGAGTACTGGACTGAGTACTGGACTGAGTACTGGACTGTGTACTGGACTTAGAACTGGACTGAGTACTCGACTGAGTACTGGACTGACTACTGGACTGAGTACTGGACTGAGTACTGGACTGAATACTGGACTTAGTACTGGAATGAGAACTGGACTGAGTACTGGACTGAGTACTGGACTGAGTACTGGACTGAGTACTGGACTGAGTACTGGACTGAGTACTGCACTGAGTACTGGACTGAGTACTGGACTGAGTACTGGACTGAGTACTGGACTGAGTACTGGACTGAGTACTGGACTGAGTACTGAACTGAGTACTGGACTGAGTACTGGACTGAGTACTGGACTGAGTACTGGACTGAGTATTGGACTGATTGCTGGACTGAGTACTGGACTGAGTACTGCACTGAGTACTGGACTGAGTACTGGATTGAGTACTGGACTGAGTACTGGACTGAGTACTGGACTGAGTACTGGACTGAGTACTGGACTGAATACTGGACTGAGTACTGGACTGAGTACTGGACTGAGTACTGGACTGAGTACTGGACTGAGTACTGGACTGAGTACTGGACTGAGTACTGGACTGAGTACTCGACTGAATACTGGACTGAGTACTGGACTGAGTACTGGACTGAGTACTGGACTGAGTACTGGACTGAGTACTGGACTGAGTACTGGACTGAGTACTGGACTGAGTACTGGACTAAGTACTCGACTGAGTACTGGACTGAGTACTGGACTGAGTACTGGACTGAGTACTGGACTGAGCACTGGACTGAGTACTGCAGTGAGTACTGGACTGACTACTGGACTGAGTATTGCACTGAGTACTGGACTGAGTACTGGACTGAGTACTGGACTGAGTACTGGACTGAGTATTGGACTGAGTACTGGACTGAGTACTGGACTGAGTACTGGAGTGAGTACTGGACTGAGTACTGGACTGAGTACTGGACTGAGTACTGAACTGAGTACTGGACTGAGTACTGGATTGAGTACTGGACTGAGTACTGGACTGACCACTGGACTGAGTACTGGACTGAGTACTGGACTGAGTACTGGACTGAGTACTGGACTGAGTACTGGACTGAGTACTGGACTGAGTACTGGACTGAGTACTAGACTGAGTACTGGACTGAGTACTGGACTGAGTACTGGACTGAGTACTGGACTGAGTACTGGACTTAGTACTGGACTGAGTACTGGACTGAGTACTGGACTGAGTACTGGACTGAGTACTGGACTGAGTACTGGACTGAGTACTGGACTGAGTACTCGACTGAGTATTGGACTGAGTACTGGACTGAGTACTGGACTGAATACTGGACTGAGTAGTGGACTGAGTACTGGACTGAGTAGTGGACTGAGTAGTGGACTGAGTAGTGGACTGAGTGCTGGACTGACTACTGGACTGAGTACTGGACTGAGTACTGGACTGAGTACTGGACTGAGTACTGGACTGAGTACTGGATTGAGTACTGGACTGAGTATTGGACTGAGCACTGGACTGAGTACTGGACTGAGTACTGGACTGAGTACTGGACTGAGTACTGGGCTGAGTACTGGACTGAGTACTGGACTGCGTACTGGACTGAGTACTGAACTGAGTACTGGAGTGAGTATTGGACTGAGTACTGGACTGAGTACTGGACTGAGTACTGGACTGAGTACTGGACTGAGTACTGGAGTGAGTACTGGACTGAGTACTGGACTGAGTACTGGACTGAGTACTGGACTGAGTACTGGACTGAGTACTGGACTTAGAACTGGACTGAGTACTGGACTGAGTACTGGACTGACTACTGGACTGAGTACTGGACTGAGTACTGGACTGAATACTGGACTTAGTACTGGAATGAGAACTGGACTGAGTACTGGACTGAGTACTGGACTGAGTACTGGACTGAGTACTGGACTGAGTACTGGACTGAGTACTGGACTGAGTACTGCACTGAGTACTGGACTGAGTACTGGACTGAGTACTGGACTGAGTACTGGACTGAGTACTGGACTGAGTACTAGACTGAGTACTGGACTGAGTACTGGACTGAGTACTGGGCTGAGTACTGGACTGAGTACTGGACTGAGTACTGGACTGAGTACTGGACTGAGTACTGCACTGAGTACTGGACTGAGTACTGGACTGAGTACTGGACTGAGTACTGGACTGAGTACTGGACTGAATACTGGATTGAGTACTGCACTGAGTACTGGACTGAGTACTAGACTGAGTACTGGACTGAGTACTGGTCTGAGTACCAGACTGAGTACTGGACTGAATACTGGACTGAGTACTGGACTGAATACTGGACTGAGTACTGGACTGAGTACTGGACTGAGTACTGGACTGAGTACTGGACTGAGTACTGGACTGAGTACTGGACTGAGTACTGGACTGTGTACTGGACTTAGTACTGGACTGAGTACTGGACTGAGTACTCGACTGAGTACTGGACTGAGTACTGTACTGAGTACTGGACTAAGTACTGGACTGAGTACTGGACTGAGTACTGGACTGAGTACTGGACTGAGTATTGGACTGAGTACTAGACTGAGTACTGGACTGAGTACTGGACTGAGTACTGGACTGAGTACTGGACTGAGTACTAGACTGAGTACTGGACTGAGTACTGGACTGAGTACTGGACTGAGTAGTGGACTGAGTACTGGACTGAGTACTGGACTGAGTACTGGACAGAGTACTGGACTGAGTACTGGACTGAGTACTGGACTAAGTAATGGACTGAGTACTGGACTGAGTACTGGACTGAGTACTGGACTGAGTACTGGACTGAGTACTGGACTGAGTACTGGACTTAGTACTGGACTGAGTACTGGACTGAGTATTGGACTGAGTACTGGACTGAGTACTGGACTGAGTACTGGACTGAGTACTGGACTGAGTACTGGACTGAGTACTGGACTGAGTACTGAACTGAGTACTGGACTGAGTACTGGACTGAGTACTGGACTGAGTACTGGACTGAGTATTGGACTGATTGCTGGACTGAGTACTGGACTGAGTACTGCACTGAGTACTGGACTGAGTACTGGATTGAGTACTGGACTGAGTACTGGACTGAGTACTGGACTGAGTACTGGACTGAGTACTGGACTGAATACTGGACTGAGTACTGGACTGAGTACTGGACTGAGTACTGGACTGAGTACTGGACTGAGTACTGGACTGAGTACTGGACTGAGTACTGGACTGAGTACTGGACTGAGTACTCGACTGAATACTGGACTGAGTACTGGACTGAGTACTGGACTGAGTACTGGACTGAGTACTGGACTGAGTACTGGACTGAGTACTGGACTAAGTACTGGACTGAGTACTGGACTGAGTACTGGACTGAGTACTGGACTGAGTACTGGACTGAGCACTGGACTGAGTACTGCACTGAGTACTGGACTGAGTACTGGACTGAGTATTGCACTGAGTACTGGACTGAGTACTGGACTGAGTACTGGACTGAGTACTGGACTGAGTATTGGACTGAGTACTGGACTGAGTACTGGACTGAGTACTGGAGTGAGTACTGGACTGAGTACTGGACTGAGTACTGAACTGAGTACTGGACTGAGTACTGGACTGAGTACTGGATTGAGTACTGGACTGAGTACTGGACTGACCACTGGACTGAGTACTGGACTGAGTACTGGACTGAGTACTGGACTGAGTACTGGACTGAGTACTGGACTGAGTACTGGACTGAGTACTGGACTGAGTACTGGACTGAGTACTGGACTGAGTACTGGACTGAGTACTGGACTTAGTACTGGACTGAGTACTGGACTGAGTACTGGACTGAGTACTGGACTGAGTACTGGACTGAGTACTGGACTGAGTACTGGACTGAGTACTGGACTGAGTACTCGACTGAGTATTGGACTGAGTACTGGACTGAGTACTGGACTGAATACTGGACTGAGTAGTGGACTGAGTACTGGACTGAGTAGTGGACTGAGTAGTGGACTGAGTAGTGGACTGACTAGTGGACTGAGTGCTGGACTGAGTACTGGACTGAGTACTGGACTGAGTACTGGACTGAGTACTGGATTGAGTACTGGACTGAGTATTGGACTGAGCACTGGACTGAGTACTGGACTGAGTACTGGACTGAGTACTGGACTGAGTACTGGACTGAGTACTGGACTGCGTACTGGACTGAGTACTGGACTGAGTACTGGAGTGAGTATTGGACTGAGTACTGGACTGAGTACTGGACTGAGTACTGGACTGAGTACTGGACTGAGTACTGGACTGAGTACTGGACTGAGTACTGGACTTAGAACTGGACTGAGTACTGGACTGAGTACTGGACTGACTACTGGACTGAGTACTGGACTGAGTACTGGACTGAATACTGGACTTAGTACTGGAATGAGAACTGGACTGACTACTGGACTGAGTACTGGACTGAGTACTGGACTGAGTACTGGACTGAGTACTGGACTGAGTACTAGACTGAGTACTGCACTGAGTACTGGACTGAGTACTGGACTGAGTACTGGACTGAGTACTGGACTGAGTACTGGACTGAGTACTGGACTGTGTACTAGACTGAGTACTGGACTGAGTACTGGACTGAGTACTGGGCTGAGTACTGGACTGAGTACTGGACTGAGTACTGGACTGAGTACTGGACTGAGTACTGGACTGAGTACTGGACTGAGTACTGGACTGAGTACTGGACTGAGTACTGGACTGAGTACTGGACTGAGTACTGGACTGAATACTGGATTGAGTACTGCACTGAGTACTGGACTGAGTACTAGACTGAGTACTGGACTGAGTACTGGTCTGAGTACCAGACTGAGTACTGGACTGAGTACTGGACTGAGTACTGGACTGAATACTGGACTGAGTACTGGACTGAGTACTGGACTGAGTACTGGACTGAGTACTGGACTGAGTACTGGACTGAGTACTGGACTGAGTACTGGACTGTGTACTGGACTTAGTACTGGACTGAGTACTGGACTGAGTACTCGACTGAGTACTGGACTGAGTACTGTACTGAGTACTGGAATAAGTACTGGACTGAGTACTGGACTGAGTACTGGACTGAGTACTGGACTGAGTACTGGACTGAGTATTGGACTGAGTACTAGACTGAGTACTGGACTGAGTACTGGACTGAGTACTGGGCTGAGTACTGGACTGAGTACTGGACTGAGTACTAGACTGAGTACTGGACTGAGTACTGGACTGAGTACTGGACTGAGTAGTGGACTGAGTAGTGGACTGAGTACTGGACTGAGTACTGGACTGAGTACTGGACAGAGTACTGGACTGAGTACTGGACTGAGTACTGGACTAAGTAATGGACTGAGTACTGGACTGAGTACTGGACTGAGTACTGGACTGAGTACTGGACTGAGTACTGGACTTAGTACTGGACTGAGTACTGGACTGAGTACTCGACTGAGTACTGGACTGAGTACTGTACTGAGTACTGGACTGAGTACTGGACTGAGTACTGGACTGAGTACTGGACTGAGTACTGGACTAAGTACTGGACTGAGTACTGGACTGAGTACTGGACTGAGTACTAGACTGAGTACTGGACTGAGTACTGGACTGAGTACTGGACTGAGTACTGGACTGAGTACTGGACTAAGTACTGGACTGAGTAGTGGACTGAGTACTGGACTGAGTACTGGACTGAGTACTGGACTGAGTACTGGACTGAGCACTGGACTGAGTACTGCACTGAGTACTGGACTGAGTACTGGACTGAGTATTGGACTGAGTACTGGACTGAGTACTGGACTGAGTACTGGACTGAGTACTGGACTGAGTACTGGACTGAGTACTGGACTGAGTACTGGTCTGAGTACTGGACTGAGTACTGGACTGAGTACTGGACTGAGTACTGGACTGAGTACTGGACTGAGTACTGGACTGAGTACTGGACTGAGTACTGGACTGAGTACTGGACTGAGTACTGGACTGAGTACTGGACTGAGTACTGGACTGAGTACTGGACTGAGTACTGGACTGAGTACTGGACTGAGTACTGGACTGAGTACTGGACTTAGTACTGGACTGAGTACTGGACTGAGTACTGGACTGAGTACTGGACTGAGTACTGGACTGAGTACTGGACTGAGTACTGGACTGAGTACTCGACTGAGTATTGGACTGAGTACTGGACTGAGTACTGGACTGAATACTGGACTGAGTAGTGGACTGAGTACTGGACTGAGTAGTGGACTGAGAAGTGGACTGAGTAGTGGACTGAGTGCTGGACTGAGTACTGGACTGAGTACTGGACTGAGTACTGGACTGAGACTGGACTGAGTACTGGACTGAGTACTGGACTGAGTACTGGATTGAGTACTGGATTGAGTACTGGATTGAGTACTGGACTGAGTATTGGACTGAGCACTGGACTGAGTACTGGACTGAGTACTGGACTGAGTACTGGACTGAGTACTGGACTGAGTACTGGACTGAGTACTGGACTGAGTACTGGACTGAGTACTGGACTGAGTACTGGACTGAGTACTGGACTGAGTACTGGACTGAGTACTGGACTGAGTACTGGACTGAGTACTGGACTGAGTACTGGACTGAGTACTGGCCTGAGTACTGGACTGAGTACTGGACTGAGTACTGGACTTAGAACTGGACTGAGTACTGGACTGAGTACTGGACTGACTACTGGACTGAGTACTGGACTGAGTACTGGACTGAATACTGGACTTAGTACTGGAATGAGAACTGGACTGAGTACTGGACTGAGTACTGGACTAAGTACTGGACTGAGTACTGGACTAAGTACTGGACTGAGTACTGGACTGAGTACTGCACTGAGTACTGGACTGAGTACTGGACTGAGTAATGGACTGAGTACTAGACTGAGTACTGGACTGAGTACTGGACTGAGTACTGGGCTGAGTACTGGACTGAGTACTGGACTGAGTACTGGACTGAGAACTGGACTGAGTACTGGACTGAGTACTGGACTGAGTACTGGACTGAGTACTAGACTGAGTACTGGACTGAGTACTGGTCTGAGTACTAGACTGAGTACTGGACTGAGTACTGGACTGAGTACTGGACTGAATACTGGACTGAGTACTGGACTGATTACTGGACTGAGTACTGGACTGAGTACTGGACTGAGTACTGGACTGAGTACTGGACTGAGTACTGGACTGAGTACTGGACTGTGTACTGGACTTAGTACTGGACTGACTACTGGACTGAGTACTCGACTGCGTACTGGACTGAGTACTGTACTGAGTACTGGACTAAGTACTGGACTGAGTACTGGACTGAGTACTGGACTGAGTATTGGACTGAGTACTAGACTGAGTACTGGACTGAGTACTGGACTGAGTACTGGGCTGAGTACTGGACTGAGTACTGGACTGAGTACTAGACTGAGTACTGGACTGAGTACTGGACTGAGTACTGGACTGAGTAGTGGACTGAGTACTGGACTGAGTACTGGACAGAGTACTGGACTGAGTACTGGACTGAGTACTGGACTGAGTACTGGACTAAGTAATGGACTGAGTACTGGACTGAGTACTGGACTGAGTACTGGACTGAGTACTGGCCTGAGTACTGGACTGTGTACTGGACTTAGTACTAGACTGAGTACTGGACTGAGTACTGGACTGAGTACTGGACTGAGTACTGTACTGAGTACTGGACTGAGTACTGGACTGAGTACTGGACTGAGTACTGGACTAAGTACTGGACTGAGTACTGGACTGAGTACTGGACTGAGTACTGAACTGAGTACTGGACTGTGTACTGGACTTAGTACTGGACTGAGTACTGGACTGAGTACTCGACTGAGTACTGGACTGAGTATTGTACTGAGTACTGGACTAAGTACTGGACTGAGTACTGGACTGAGTACTGGACTGAGTACTGGACTGATTACTGGACTGAGTACTGGACTGAGTACTGGACTGAGTACTAGACTGAGTACTGGACTGAGTACTGGACTGAGTACTGGACTGAGTACTGGACTGAGTACTGGACTGAGTACTGGACTGAGTACTAGACTGAGTACTGGACTGAGTACTGGACTGAGTACTGGGCTGAGTACTGGACTGAGTACTGGACTGAGTACTAGACTGAGTACTGGACTGAGTACTGGTCTGAGTACTAGACTGAGTACTGGACTGAGTACTGGACTGAGTACTGGACTGAGTACTGGACTGAGTACTGGACTGAGTACTGGACTGAGTACTGGACTGAGTACTGGACTGAGTACTGGACTGAGTACTGGACTGAGTACTGGACTGAGTACTGGACTGAGTACTGGACTGAGTACTGGACTGAGTACTGGACTGAGTACTGGACTGAGTACTGGACTGAGTACTGGACTTAGAACTGGACTGAGTACTGGACTGAGTACTGGACTGACTACTGAACTGAGTACTGGACTGAGTACTGGACTGAATACTGGACTTAGTACTGGAATGAGAACTGGACTGAGTACTGGACTGAGTACTGGACTGAGTACTGGACTGAGTACTGGACTGAGTACTGGACTGAGTACTGCACCGAGTACTGGACTGAGTACTGGACTGAGTACTGGACTGAGTACTGGACTGAGTACTGGACTGAGTACTAGACTGAGTACTGGACTGAGTACTGGACTGAGTACTGGGCTGAGTACTGGACTGAGTACTGGACTGAGTACTGGACTGAGTACTGGACTGAGTACTGGACTGAGTACTGGACTGAGTACTGGACTGAGTACTGGACTGACTACTGGACTGAGTACTGGACTGAGTACTGGACTGAGTACTGGACTATGTACTGGACTGAATACTGGACTGAGTACTTGACTGAGTACTGGACTGAGTACTGGACTGAGTACTGGACTGAGTACTGGACTGTGTACTGGACTGAGTACTGGACTGAGTACTGGACTGAGTACTGGACTGAGCACTGGACTGAGCACTGGACTGAGTACTGGACTGAGTACTGGACTGAGTACTGGACTGAGTATTGGACTGAGTACTGGACTGAGTACTGAACTGAGTACTGGACTGAGTACTGGACTGAGTACTGGACTGAGTACTGGACTGAGTACTGGACTGAGTACTAGACTGAGTACCGGACTGAGTACTGGACTGAGTACTGGACTGAGTAGTGGACTGAGTACTGGACTGAGTACTGGACTGAGTACTGGACAGAGTACTGGACTGAGTACTGGACTGAGTACTGGACTGAGTACTGGACTAAGTACTGGACTGAGTACTGGACTGAGTACTGGACTGAGTACTGGACTGAGTACTGGACTGAGTACTGGACTGAGTACTGGACTTAGTACTGGACTGAGTACTGGACTGAGTACTCGACTGAGCACTGGACTGAGTACTGTACTGAGTACTGGACTGAGTACTGGCCTGAGTACTGGACTGAGTACTGGACTGAGTACTGGACTGAGTACTGGACTGATTACTGGACTGAGTACTGGACTGAGTACTGGACTGAGTACTAGACTGAGTACTGGACTGAGTACTGGACTGAGTACTGGACTGAGTACTGGACTGAGTACTGCACTGAGTACTGGACTGAGTACTGGACTGAGTACTGGACTGAGTACTGGACTGAGTACTGGACTGAGTACTGCACTGAGTACTAAACTGAGTACTGGACTGAGTACTGGACTGAGTACTGGACTGAGTACTGGACTGAGTACTGGACTAAGTACTGGACTGAGTACTGGACTGAGTACTACACTGAGTACTTTACTGAGTACTGATGAACAGATGACTGATGAACTGATGACTGATGACTGATGAACTGATGAACTGATGACTAATGACTGATGAACTGATGACTTATGAACTGATGACTGATAAACGAAATGACTGATAAACGAAATGACTGATAAACGAAATGACTGATAAACGAAATGACTGATAAACGAAATGACTGATAAACGAAATGACTGATAAACAAAATGACTGATACACAAAATGACTGATAAACAAAATGACTGATAAACGAAATGACTGATAAACGAAATGACTGATAAAAGAAATGACTGATAAACGAAATGACTGATAAACGAAATGACTGATAAACGAAATGACTGATAAACGAAATGACTGATAAACGAAATGACTGACAAACGAAATGACTGATAAACGAAATGACTGATAAACGAAATGACTGATAAACGAAATGACGGATAAACGAAATGACTGATAAACGAAATGACTGATAAACAAAATGACTGATAAACGAAATGACTGATAAACGAAATGACTGATATACGAAATGACTGATAAACGAAATGACTGATAAACAAAATGACTGATAAACGAAATGACTGATAAACGAAATGACTGATAAACGAAATGATTGATAAACGATACTGGATGATACTAAACTGAGTACTGGACTGAGTACTGGACTGAGTACTGGATTGAGTACTGGACTGAGTACTGGACTGAGTACTGGACTGAGGGCTGGACTGAGTGCTGGACTGAGTACTGGACTGAGTACTGGACTGAGTACTGGACTGAGTACAGGACTGAGTACTGGACTGAGTACTGGACTGAGTACTGGACTGAGTACTGGACTGAGTACTGGACTGAGTACTGGACTGAGTACTGCACTGAGTACTGGACTGAGTACTGGACTGAGTACTGGACTGAGTACTGGACTGAGTACTGGACTGATAACTGGACTGAGTACTGGACTGAGTACTGGACTGAGTACTGGATTGAGTACTGGACTGAGTACTGGACTGAGTACTGGACTGAGGGCTGGACTGAGTGCTGGACTGAGTACTGGACTGAGTACTGGACTGAGTACTGGACTGAGTACTGGACTGAGTACAGGACTGAGTACTGGACTGAGTACTGGACTGAGTACTGGACTGAGTACTGGACTGAGTACTGGACTGAGTACTGGACTGAGTACTGGACTGAGTACTGGACTGAGTACTGGACTGAGTACTGGACTGAGTACAGGACTGAGTACTGGACTGAGTACTGGACTGAGTACTGGACTGAGTACTAGACTGAGTACTGGACTGAGTACTGGACTGAGTACTGGACTGAGTAGTGGACTGAGTACTGGACTGAGTACTGGACTGAGTACTGGACAGAGTACTGGACTGAGTACTGGACTGAGTACTGGACTGAGTACTGGACTAAGTACTGGACTGAGTACTGGACTGAGTACTGGACTGAGTACTGGACTGAGTACTGGACTGAGTACTGGACTGAGTACTGGACTGAGTACTGGACTGAGTACTGGACTTAGTACTGGAATGAGAACTGGACTGAGTACTGGACTGAGTACTGGACTGACTACTGGACTGAGTACTGGACTGAGTACTGGACTGAATACTGGACTTAGTACTGGAATGAGAACTGGACTGAGTACTGGACTGAGTACTGGACTGAGTACTGGACTGAGTACTGGACTGAGTACTGGACTGAGTACTGGACTGAGTACTGGACTGAGTACTGCACCGAGTACTGGACTGAGTACTGGACTGAGTACTGGACTGAGTACTGGACTGAGTACTGGACTGAGTACTAGACTGAGTACTGGACTGAGTACTGGACTGAGTACTGGGCTGAGTACTGGACTGAGTACTGGACTGAGTACTGGACTGAGTACTGGACTGAGTACTGGACTGAGTACTGGACTGAGTACTGGACTGAGTACTGGACTGAGTACTGGACTGAGTACTGGACTGAGTACTGGACTGACTACTGGACTGAGTACTGGACTGAGTACTGGACTATGTACTGGACTGAATACTGGACTGAGTACTTGACTGAGTACTGGACTGAGTACTGGACTGAGTACTGGACTGAGTACTGGACTGTGTACTGGACTGAGTACTGGACTGAGTACTGGACTGAGTACTGGACTGAGTACTGGACTGAGCACTGGACTGAGCACTGGACTGAGCACTGGACTGAGTACTGGACTGAGTACTGGACTGAGTACTGGACTGAGTATTGGACTGAGTACTGGACTGAGTACTGAACTGAGTACTGGACTGAGTACTGGACTGAGTACTGGACTGAGTACTGGACTGAGTACTGGACTGAGTACTAGACTGAGTACTGGACTGAGTACTGGACTGAGTAGTGGACTGAGTAGTGGACTGAGTACTGGACTGAGTACTGGACTGAGTACTGGACAGAGTACTGGACTGAGTACTGGACTGAGTACTGGACTGAGTACTGGACTAAGTACTGGACTGAGTACTGGACTGAGTACTGGACTGAGTACTGGACTGAGTACTGGACTGATAACTGGACTGAGTACTGGACTGAGTACTGGACTGAGTACTGGACTGAGTACTGGATTGAGTACTGGACTGATTACTGGACTGAGTACTGGACTGAGGGCTGGACTGAGTGCTGGACTGAGTACTGGACTGAGTACTGGACTGAGTACTGGACTGAGTACTGGACTGAGTACTGGACTGAGTACAGGACTGAGTACTGGACTGAGTACTGGACTGAGTACTGGACTGAGTACTGGACTGAGTACTGGACTGAGTACTAGACTGAGTACTGGACTAAGTACTGGACTGAGTACTGGACTGAGTACTGGACTGAGTACTGGACTGAGTACTGCACTGAGTACTGGACTAAGTACTGGACTGAGTACTGGACTGAGTACTAGACTGAGTACTGGACTGAGTACTGGACTGAGTACTGGACTGAGTACTGGACTGAGTACTGGACTGAGTACTGGACTGAGTACTGGACTGAGTACTGGACTGAGTACTGGACTGAGTACTGGACTCAGTACTGGACTGAGTGCTGGACTGAGTACAGGACTGAGTACTGGACTGAGTACTAGACTGAGTACTGGACTGAGTAATGGACTGAGTACTGGACTGAGTACTGGACTGAGTACTGGACTGAGTTTTGGACTGAGTACTAAACTGAATACTGGACTGAGTACTGGACTGAGTACTGGACTGAGTACTGGACTGAGTACTGGACTGATAACTGGACTGAGTACTGGACTAAGTACTGGACTGAGTACTGGACTGAGTACTGGACTGAGTACTGGACTGAGTACTGGACTGAGTACTGGACTGAGTACTGGACTGAGTACTGGACTGAGTACAGGACTGAGTACTGGACTGAGTACTGGACTGAGTACTGGACTGAGTACTAGACTGAGTACTGGACTGAGTACTGGACTGAGTACTGGACTGAGTAGTGGACTGAGTACTGGACTGAGTACTGGACTGAGTACTGGACAGAGTACTGGACTGAGTACTGGACTGAGTACTGGACTGAGTACTGGACTTAGTACTGGACTGAGTACTGGAGTGAGTACTGGACTGAGTACTGGACTGAGTACTGGACTGAGTACTGGACTGAGTACTGGACTGAGTACTGGACTTAGTACTGGAATGAGAACTGGACTGAGTACTGGACTGAGTACTGGACTGACTACTGGACTGAGTACTGGACTGAGTACTGGACTGAATACTGGACTTAGTACTGGAATGAGAACTGGACTGAGTACTGGACTGAGTACTGGACTGAGTACTGGACTGAGTACTGGACTGAGTACTGGACTGAGTACTGGACTGAGTACTGCACCGAGTACTGGACTGAGTACTGGACTGAATACTGGACTGAGTACTGGACTGAGTACTGGACTGAGTACTAGACTGAGTACTGGACTGAGTACTGGGCTGAGTACTGGACTGAGTACTGGACTGAGTACTGGACTGAGTACTGGACTGAGTACTGGACTGAGTACTGGACTGAGTACTGGACTGAGTACTGGACTGAGTACTGGACTGAGTACTGGACTGACTACTGGACTGAGTACTGGACTGAGTACTGGACTATGTACTGGACTGAATACTGGACTGAGTACTTGACTGAGTACTGGACTGAGTACTGGACTAAGTACTGGACTGAGTACTGGACTGTGTACTGGACTGAGTACTGGACTGAGTACTGGACTGAGTACTGGACTGAGTACTGGACTGAGCACTGGACTGAGCACTGGACTGAGCACTGGACTGAGTACTGGACTGAGTACTGGACTGAGTACTGGACTGAGTACTGGACTGAGTATTGGACTGAGTACTGGACTGAGTACTGGACTGAGTACTGGACTGAGTACTGGACTGAGTACTGGACTGAGTACTGGACTGAGTACTAGACTGAGTACTGGACTGAGTACTGGACTGAGTACTGGACTGAGTAGTGGACTGAGTACTGGACTGAGTACTGGACTGAGTACTGGACAGAGTACTGGACTGAGTACAGGACTGAGTACTGGACTGAGTACTGGACTAAGTACTGGACTGAGTACTGGACTGAGTACTGGACTGAGTACTGGACTGAGTACTGGACTGAGTACTGGACTTAGTACTGGACTGAGTACTGGACTGAGTACTCGACTGAGCACTGGACTGAGTACTGTACTGAGTACTGGACTGAGTACTGGCCTGAGTACTGGACTGAGTACTGGACTGAGTACAGGACTGAGTACTGGACTGAGTACTGGACTGAGTACTGGACTAAGTACTGGACTGAGTACTGGACTGAGTACTGGACTGAGTACTAAACTGAGTACTGGACTGTGTACTGGACTTAGTACTGGACTGAGTACTGGACTGAGTACTCGACTGAGTACTGGACTGAGTACTGTACTGAGTACTGGACTAAGTACTGGACTGAGTACTGGACTGAGTACTGGACTGAGTACTGGACTGAGTACTGGACTAAGTACTGGACTGAGTACTGGACTGAGTACTGGACTGAGTACTGGACAGAGTACTGGACTGAGTACAGGACTGAGTACTGGACTGAGTACTGGACTAAGTACTGGACTGAGTACTGGACTGAGTACTGGACTGATTACTGGACTGAGTACTGGACTGAGTACTGGACTGAGTACTAGACTGAGTACTGGACTGAGTACTGGACTGAGTACTGGACTGAGTACTGGACTGAGTACTGCACTGAGTACTGGACTGAGTACTGGACTGAGTACTGGACTGAGAACTGGACTGAGTACTGGACTGAGTACTGGACTGAGTACTGGACTGAGTACTGGACTGAGTACTGGACTGAGTACTGCACTGAGTACTAAACTGAGTACTGGACTGAGTACTGGACTGAGTACTGGACTGAGTACTGGACTGAGTACTGGACTAAGTACTGGACTGAGTACTGGACTGAGTACTACACTGAGTACTGGACTGAGTACTGATGAACAGATGACTGATGAACTGATGACTGATGAACTGATGACTGATGAACTGATGACTAATGACTGATGAACTGATGACTTATGAACTGATGACTGATAAACGAAATGACTGATAAACGAAATGACTGATAAACGAAATGACTGATAAACGAAATGACTGATAAACGAAATGACTGATAAACGAAATGACTGATAAACAAAATGACTGATAAACAAAATGACTGATAAACGAAATGACTGATAAACGAAATGACTGATAAAAGAAATGACTGATAAACGAAATGACTGATAAACGAAATGACTGATAAACGAAATGACTGATAAACGAAATGACTGATAAACAAAATGACTGATAAACGAAATGACTGATAAACGAAATGACTGATAAACGAAATGACTGATAAACGAAATGACTGATAAACAAAATGACTGATAAACGAAATGACTGATAAACGAAATGACTGATAAACGAAATAACTGATAAACGAAATGACTGATAAACGAAATGACTGATAAACGAAATGACTGATAAACGAAATGACTGATAAACGAAATGACTGATAAACGAAATGACTGATAAACGAAATGACTGATAAACGAAATGACTGATAAACGAAATGACTGATAAACGAAATCACTGATAAACGAAATGACTGATAAACAAAATGACTAATAGACGAAATGACTGATAAAGGAAATGACTGATAAACGAAATGACTGATAAACGATACTGGGTGATACTAAACTGAGTACTGGACTGAGTACTTGATTGAGTACTGGACTGAGTACTGGACTGGGTACTGGACTGAGTACTGGACTGAGTACTGGACTGAGTACTGGATTGAGTACTGGACTGAGTACTGGACTGAGTACTGGATTGAGAACTGGACTGAGTACTGGACTGGGTACTGGACTGAGTACTGGACTGAGTACTGGACTGAGTACTGGATTGAGTACTGGACTGAGTACTGGACTGAGTACTGGACTGAGTACTGGACTGAGTACTGGACTGAGTTCTGGACTGAGTACTGGACTGAGTACTGGACTGAGTACTAGACTGAGTACTGGACTGAGTACTGGACTGAGTACTGGACTGAGTACTGGACTGAGTACTGCACTGAGTACTGGACTAAGTACTGGACTGAGTACTGGACTGAGTACTGGACTGAGTACTGGACTGAGTACTGGACTGAGTACTGGACTGAGTACTGGACCGAGTACTGGACTGAGTACTGGACTGAGTACTGGACTGAGTACTGGACTGAGTACTGGACTGAGTACTGGACTGAGTACTGGACTGAGTACTGGACTGAGTACTGGACTGAGTACTGGATTGAGTACTGGACTGAGAACTGGACTGGGTACTGGACTGAGTACTGGACTGAGTACTGGATTGCGTACTGGACTGAGTACTGGACTGAGTACTGGACTGAGTACTGGACTGAGTTCTGGACTGAGTACTGGACTGAGTACTGGACTGAGTACTGGACTGAGTACTGGACTGAGTACTGGACTGAGTACTGGACTGAATACTAGACTGAGTACTGGACTGAGTACTGGACTGAGTACTGGACTGAGTACTGGACTGAGTACTGGACTGAGTACTGGACTGAGTACTGGACTGAGTACTGTACTGAGTACTGGACTGAGTACTGGACTGAGTACTAGACTGAGTACTGGACTGAGTACTGGACTGAGTACTGGACTGAGTACTGCACTGAGTACTGGACTGAGTACTGGACTAAGTACTGGACTGATTACTGGACTGAGTACTGGACTGAGTACTGGACTGAGTACTGGACTGAGTACTGAACCGAGTATTGGACTGAGTACTGGACTGAGTACTGGACCGAGTACTGGACTGAGTACTGGACTGAGTACTGGACTGAGTACTGGACTGAGTACTGGACTGAGTACTGGACTGAGTACTGGACTGAGTACTGGACTGAGTACTGGACTGAGTACTGGACTGAGTACTGGACTGAGTACTGGACTGAGTACTGGACTGAGTACTGGACTGAGTACTGGACTGAGTACTGGACTGAGTACTGGACTGAGTACTGGACTGAGTACTGGACTGAGTACTGGACTGAGTACTGGACTGAGTACTGGACTGAGTACTGGACTGAGTACTGGACTCAGTACTGGACTGAGTACTGGACTGAGTACTGGACTGAGTTCTGGACTGAGTACTGGACTGAGTACTGGACTGAGTACTGGACTGAGTACTGGACTGAGTACTGGACTGAGTACTGGACTGAGTACTGGACTGAGTACTGGACTGAGTTCTAATTTGAAGCATAATGTTAAGATAAATAAGTATCACTCATTACTTTGTAACCCATTAATAAAGTACTACAAAAGTTTTTGCTGGGAATATAGACGTTTTTACTTAATGTCTTATAACTTTCTTCTTTTTTTTATCGGAATTTATTAATTTTATGCATAAAATTATCTTTAACATAAAACCGGGGAAAAAATTACACAATATATTTTTTCATCTTAATGGAGCAATTTAAAATCAAATTTTTTAAATTATGGAATTAGTCGAAGGTGAGAGTTGTCAATAAAAATAATGCTATGAATCGTTTATAGTTCTTTGGGGTTCCATTAAATAAATATTACAGTCAGCTCTCTTCATGCAACAGGAATATACATACACTCTAAAACACTTTTGTTGAAAATTAGGTCGATAATAGTCGGCAACACTTTACAGATTATTATCGACCTAAAATTACACACGCATTATTTTTCAACAAAATGTTTTTACTAAAAAAGCGATTGGCTGCGTGCAGGTTTGAACAGCGATCTCCTGACTGATAGTCTGACGTATCTACCATTCAGCCATAGCCGTATTATACTTTATGTTACATTTTTTCCACTTGAACTAAATATGTTTAATTTAAAAGGTTTTTTCTTTAATAAAACAACTACAAAATCGATGTAATTTTAGACAAGGAGAAATTTTCAACACAAATTTAGACAATATATGATCGTAAATTTGAAGTAATGTTTTAGAGGGTATGTAGATGCTGGACTATCTCCGAAAATCGGCATTCAATACAGCAAAATCGGTATCCTCAGTTCCTGTAATAATATTAGTAAAATAGAATGTGTCCTTGCAGAGTTAAAAAGAATCCGCAGCTGGAGTTACTTTAACTTTATATAGGTTGGAATTTATCACGTAACTTTGAATAAATTACTGATGCTCAGCTGACTATTCCAAGGCAAACGAAGCAATAATATTCACTATCTTTTCAGTTTACGAAATTCAGCTATTCCCATCATTTCAAATATTAAAAAATGTTTATTTAAAATAACTTCGAATAGGCATTCTTCAAAGCTAAATTATGACAACAATAAAAGAAATAAAGATGTTTCGGTAGATTATGCACTTGAGGAGCAGCAATTAATGAAAATGAAAATTTTTTAACTTTTGCTATTAAATGTAAAATTAAAGAACAATTAAGAGATTCCAACAAATCTACAGACAACATCATTAGCAAGCACACACATGAAGTTCTCAAAAAAATAAATTTAAAAATCTTGGTTCAAAAAGAAAAAAAGCGACACCAGAAGAAAACAAGAATTAGCATTATTGCAACCGGCGTTAGTAAATTAATTGAATACTATAGCAAATAAGCAGATTACTGAAAAATATTTTTAAATTTGTCGTTTTGATGCGACAAAATTGGGAAAAATAATATTAAAAAAAATGCAAACGTTCAAGACGGATTTTTACCTTATGCGGGGGGTGTTTACCAGATAATTTTAGTCGTCTTTTTATGAATTCTAACGCAGGTGTGCTAACCTATTAGCTGACTGTTAAGCCCCTCTTACTGTAAGATTTTACATGGATAAATTTCAATAAGCAAAGTAAAAGCATATTATTTTTAACTCTAATATGTAGTTACAAGCACAATAACCTATTTAAAGCACTTACCTCATCACTTGATAGTGTTCATTAAAATTATGCACTTTCTTGTCTATTCATAAATTTCATGTTGGGCACATTTCCATGCAAAAGGCGCTTGCTTTGTGTGATGTGTTTGTTATTAAATTTTTAAGAGGAGAAAAAAAATCACATTAAAAACCTTTATCTACCGACCGACTAAAACAAACAACGCGGAATTACACTGAACATTTGCAGAAAAAAAGGGTCGACTGTAAAAGTTAGTTGCAAAGTTTAGTGAAAATATGTAAAAGAATGCAATCTCATAGGAAATAGACATAGTTGGACATTACAAAAAAAAAACGGTTCTAACAACTGATTCTAGTAGAGGGAACCAAAAAAAATATGCATACGTTTGTTTTGAAAGTTTACATATGAAATTGATTTTAATGTTCCCCCTTTTGCACATTGCCTTAGGAAATATTGTAAGCCGGTATAAGATGTGTTCAGAACTTTTATGTAAAACCAGTGATGCCAATTTAGCCATTTTCTGTCTAAATTTAGCCATTTTTCATCCGGTTTAGCCAGCGGAAAAGTTAATTTAACCATTGTATATTTCTTAGCCACTTTTATTTTAATCTAGCCATTATTTAGCCATTTTTTCATACATGAAATTTTTTACAGATTTTTCATAAAAAAATTCAAACTCGCAACAAAGGAACACTTATTTACTACCAAAAAATACAACAGAGCAACATGTTATTGTGTTCGCGCGCATGAGAAGAAAACAAACTTTGGTAAAACCTCAAACTATTTTTCAGCGATGAAAACAAGGTATTTTGTTTTGTTTACATTCATATTCGTTCATCCATTCAGAAGTTATACACACCAACTTTTTAAAAATTGGCGAAAAATCACCGAAAAGTATTTCGTTTACAAAAATAAAAATCTTTGTTGACCGCAATAGAATAGAATTCAAAAAGGGGGTTGAAACTTTCGGAAATACTTGCACTCAGAAGATATACCCAGCAAGCTTTTTAAAAATTTTAAAAAATCGGTGAGCGCAATAAGAGCTAATGGCAATCGAATAATAGCTAATGGCAATTGATAGGGGGCAAAAATACAATTGAGAAACGGGGGTTGTCGAATTCTGAAATACTTGCATTCAGAAGTTATACCCAGCAAAATTTTCAAAATTGGCAAGCAACCGAAAACTGTTTCGTTTATAAAAATAATTCTGGCAAAAAAAACCGACTTCAGTACAAAGAGCAATATACTTGATAACCATTCATATAAACAATTTTGAAAATCGGTATGCAAATAGCGGAATTGTGCGCTAATAAATATTTTGGGTGGAGGCGGGGAAGACTTGCCCCACCGATTTTCGTAGAAAAATTATGCGACCAAACTCTAAGCAAACCAATCCAAACAAAAAAATAATTTTGGAAGTCGGCCCATAAATGGAGGAGCTATGCGATAATCAATATTTCGGGGGAAGGGGGAAAAATTATAGTACTAATCTGCAAGGGGGGTTTGCAGCAAATTTCCCAACTGATTTTCAAAAAAAAAAAACTATGGATTAAAACTGTGGTCAAACCCTTTCAAACAAAAAAAAAAACAATTTTTAAAATCGGTGCATCGGTAGCGAATTTCCCCCTCCGGTTTTCGACAACAAAATTTTGGAGCCAATTTTTGTCAAACCCTTTCAAACAAAACAAGAATTTTTAAAATCGGTTCACAAATGACAGACCTATGCATGGGAGCGAGCAAATTTCTCCCTCCGATTTTCGACAAAAAATTTTGGGACCAATTTTTGTCAAACCCTTTCAAATAAAACAACAGTTTTGAAAATCGGTTCACAAATGACAGAGCTATGCATGGGGGGGGAGCAAATTTCCCCCCTCCGATTATCGAAAAAAAAAATTATGGAACTAAACTGCAGACAAACCCTTTCAAACAAAAAAACAATTTGGAAAATCGGTTCACAAATGACAAAGTTATGCAGAAGGCGGGGAAGTAAGTTTCCCCCTCCCATTTTCGAAAAGAATTACTGGGCCAAACTGCTAGCAAAACCTTTCAAACAAAAAATAATTTTGAAAATCGGTTAAAAAATAACATAGTTATAGATTGGGTGAGCAACTTCTCCCCTCCGATTTTCGACAAAAAAAGTTTTGGGACCAATTTTTGTCAAACCCTTTCAAACAAAACAAAAATTTTAAAAATCGGTTCACAAATAACATAGTTATGGATTGGGGGGGAGGGTGTAGCTGGGAGCAAATTTTCCCCTCCCATTTTCAAGAAGAATTATTGGGCCAAACTGCTAGCAAACCTTTTGAAACAAAAAAGAATTTTGAAAATCGGTTCACAAGTGACAGAGTTATGGATTGGGGGGGATGGGGAGAGAATTTCCCCCTCCGGTTTTCGACAACAAAATTTTGCGACCAATTTTTGTCAAACCCTTTCAAACAAAACAAGAATGTTGAAAATCGGTTCACAAATGACAGAGCTATGCATGGGGGGAGCAAATTCCCCCCTCCGATTTTCGAAAAAAAAATTATGGGACTAAACTGCAGGCAACCCCTTTCCCACAAAATAAGAATTTTAAAAATCGGTTCACAAATGACAGAGCTATGCATGGGGGGAGCAAATTTCCCCCCTCCGATTTTCGAAAAAAAAATTATGGGACTAAACTGCAAGCAAACCCTTTCTGTCACAAATGACAGAGTTATGCGTGTACAAACATAAAAAAAAATTAAAAAAGAACACACGAATTGATAACCTTCTTCTTTTTTGAAGTCGGTTAATAAAAATCATCGGTGAGCGAAGTAATGGCTAATGAATGCCAATCGATAGGCGGCAAAAATACAATTCAGAAACAGGGGTTGTCACTATCTGAAATACTTGCATTAATAATCTATACCCAACAAACATTTTAAGATTGACAAAAATAGCTGCAAAACATTTTGCTAATAAAAAGAAAAAACAATAATGGTATGCTATAGGGTTCTATTTACTTGAAAAAAAACCTTTCCAATTTGATGTAAGAAATAATATATGAATTACTTTCTTACTTTTGCTAATACTCATGATTTTTGCATTCGATCTCGCTTAGCTTTTTTTTGGCTAGTTTTTAGCCATTTTTTAGTCTACATTTAGCCATTATTGGTGAAGGAATTCTGGCATCTCTGTGTAAAACACCGCGAAAAACATTTTTCTACAACGTTCTACAAAAATATTTGCCATAAAATTATGCTATGTCTTTATAAGTTAGGGTGCTGTTGGCTGAGCTGGTTAGGGCATTGACAACAAACTTTGAGGTATTGAATTCAAGACTAGTTTCAGGCAAGCCAACAACATCACAATTTTTTTTATTTTTTTGATATGCATTGGTGTGTCATTGTGTTGATTGTTGCTGGATTGGATGAAGGCATAACACTGATCACTTTAACAGTACATTCAACGATTAATGCTGACATATTCGAATGCACATCACAACACCCTCCTCCTCCTCCTATTGTAGCAGAAGCGTCGGCGAAATAAAAGAACTAATAAAATTGATACACCGCTTCAAAACAAATTAATGTCCCTACTTTACACTAGAGGGGCTGCAACACTGCTCTACAAAATTTAACAAAAAACGCGCAATGGCAAAGTTATAAATGAATTAGCTTTCTATCTCGCTCCCACTTCAAAACTGAAAATATATTTAAGGGTTAATTTTGTACTTATTCACAATTAGTACTATGCATAGGAAATCCTGTAAACCTTGCGTTTAAGGTATAAGATATATTTAGCACTTTTATGTAAAACACCACGTGAAACATTTTAACCCTCTTACTCTTCGTTGTACGGGACTTTTTGGCCTCTTCTTAAAAAAAGGCAAAAAACTTCTCTTAAGCGGCGATATAGTAGGATAAAAATCTTCCAAAAATTATTTGCCATGAAATTCTACTAAAGGTCTTCAAAGACAGCCAAGCTTATGACTCAACCAACTTGAACGCCAGAAATGATTGAAAACTTCAAAACAAACAAATTGTGTTAGAGGGTTAATTTCGTACTTATTCATAATTAGTACTCGGAATAAGCAACCTTGTAAGCCTTTCGTTTAGGGTATAAAATATATTCAGCAGTTTTATCTAAAACACCACTCGGAACATTTTTGCAAAATATACCAGCCCGCTACACCACAGCTAAAGGGGAGTATTTTGTCCAGTTTTTAAGAAAAAGGGGAAAAGAGCGATACGACGAAGAGTTGGTGGGTTAAAAGCTTCCACAAAAATGTGCCTCGTGGTGTTTTAGATAAAAGCTCTGAACACATCTTATACCCTAAACCTAGGTTAGGTTAGGTTGTACAGGTTGCCAGTTTAAATATTTAAAAACCAGCCCATTTGGGTCCTTATAGGCCCCGTTGTGTTACCTGAAGCGGGAACGTGAAGATAAGTAGAACCCCCTTCTACGTTTCCCTATTCGGATCAGTGTTGAACCAACCCGACGATCGAATGAAAGAATTTATCCGTCTGATGTCGCAGTTTGATAGGGCAGCTAGATTCTGAAGCAGCGGGCTGCCCAGTGTAACCACCATTTGCTCAGAGAGAGAGAGAGAGAAAGAGCACGGCATAGACAGAGGAGGTGCTCTACATTTTCTTCATCCTCCTCGTTATGACAACTTCTACAGAATTCATTCAATCTCCTAGCATGCGCACCAATAAAACAGTGCGCTGTAATTACCGCCACAAGTGTGCGTATTTGCCCACGAGGGGTCCCCTCCAGGATTGCAGATCTACTGAAATCGTATTGGGGGCATATTAACCTCGAAGTTGAGCAGGTGAGCTCGTTTGACTATCTAGTCTGCGCGATGCCAAATAGTAGCTGCCGAATATGAGATTTGCAGCAGTTTAGCGGTACGGTAACCATTTGATCCGTGTGTCGAGGGTGCATTCGAGCCCCGTATTTGGCTAGTTCGTCCGCAGCAATATTTCCGAGCACATTGCTGTGCCCTGGGACCCAAAATATCTCTAGGTTTGACTGTCTCGCTATTTCGTTTAGAGACATCCGGCATTCATACACCAAATTGGATGTCGTGTAAACACCCGATAGAGACTTTATCGAAGCTTTGCTGTCGGTACAAATTTGGATATCCTCGTTGTATATCCTATAGTACCTCATCCAGTTAGCTGCTCTTTTTATGGCTAATATTTCGGCCTATAGCACGCTACATTTATCCTGTAGCTTAAACTTTATTCCTTAAACGTAAGACTTATAAGATTTCCTATGCCGAGTCACTACAACTATGAGCAAAAAGGGGTATTTAATCCCGCCTAAAATGAATCCCAGATGTAAACTTTCAAAACGCCTATACACGTATATATTTTTTGGTGCCCTCTACCAGAATCAGTCCTTAGAACCACGGCATTTTTTGTGGTGTACAATGTTATTACAATCTTTAAAAACCCGATCAGTATAACATAACTAGCAAACAATTCATAAATTTAAGTCTCTGCTCAATAATGCTGTTTACATGAAAATAATAATGAAGGAAAGTTAAGGCATGTAAATGATGCGCTTTTGTGCAACAATTTTCTTTAAACTATTTTTACAACTTTGCAATTATGAATGTTTTTATAAAGTCTTCTCTATTTTTTTTTCTTTCTCCACTTCATTTTATCATTCCACATCTACGAGTACTATCAGTACTTCCACCATCAATTTTTGGCTGAAGGCAAGCGAGATTTTGCTGCAGCATTTAGCGTGATAAACTCCAGGGCCATGAAGCAAAATACATATAAAACTATGAACTAAAGAAACAATTTAAGACATCAATCATAAAGTCTTGGGAAGTGAAGAGAGAAATGACACAGCAACAACAGCGACAATGTGTCACTTTGGTATGGTCCGTCATGGCACCCTGCAAAGGTTGTAGTTACCAGTGTGACACACTGAAATGAACAGAAAAAGATTCACGTTTTCTTTATTTTATTTTTTATTTTTATTTTTTGTTAAATTCACACAATTACAAATTAATTTTAATGCAGTTTTTTTGTGTTTGACAAGCTTCATCAGGAATCATGTCCCGGTATTTGTGTTAATGAATTAACTTTGCCAAGGAAACCGACGTAGATGAAGAAGTAATTAAGGTCTTTGCTTTTTCAGTTCTGCGATTTTTTTTCTTCGGTGGCTTTAATTGATATTAAATGTTTTCTTTTATAACAAAAATATTCTTAATATAAATATAATAGTCAAGAAATGCATAGTAACTATTTATAGGAATCATTCATAATTATGTTTAGAATCATGAGTTAAGAAAATATTGTTAAACCGAATTAAAGATTTAATGGACATTTTTTAATACTTTGGGTAAAATTTTCTTAATTGGACTTGAGAAACTTTTTAATTAACATACAGGCTTAAACTACAAAAAGTTCTCGAAACTAATGTTGTTTGAGCTTAAATGAAAGTGAAACTCTCGTAATTTTGGATGAGAAGCTACTCACTATCTCCGCCTACTTAAATATCCCATTGAAGAGACAGGTTTCAAAGAAACCATCTTTCTCTCCTTTTTGGTGTTGGGTAATAGCTCGGAACTACATGGCAATTATGGCAGAATAATATACTAGGTAGTAGTGATGTTACGAATATTCATATTCGTATTCGAATCGTCAAATATTCGCCTCTTTCATGATATTCGTATTCGTCAAACTCAGGCGAATATTTCACGAATATTTCGCGAATATGTTCCAAAAAATAATACATAAACTCGATATTAAAAACAATTTGGTTATATGGTATTCAGTTCTGGCACTGCCTCAGAAAATACGAAGGCGACATAATAAACAGCACCGTGGTACGTCAGAAACCAGCGCATTAGTAAAGACTGTAATTTTAAAACATGTGACAACATATACGGGTATGTTCTGTATTTCATGTGGAAACAAAATGTGCGGAATTATCAAAGCATTGTTGTTATAAATATTGATTTACCACAACAATGCTTTGACAATTCTGCACATTTTAATTCCACATGAAATACGAAACATGGCCGATATTAAAAATTTGAGTTGCATCCAAATTCCGTAGCTCGCAACATCTTTAACTTTAGAGGCCACATTCAGCTGAGAAGGAAAGACACTCTTACTCTCAGCCGAACTCAAGAGACGTAAGCCAAACAAAGGAGCAACCGTTGAACATAAAATTTTGTCTAGCAATGGCTGGACTTATTATTAAAGATTTTAGTTTTAATATTGTTAGTTCAATTTACAGTTGAAGATTTAAAAAATGAGCTAGCAGCTAAAAAAAATTAAGTTATGAGTTTTTAGTCGAACCGTATGGGTTTATATTAGGGAAGTGCGATTAATAGATTAATCAAATTTTCGATTAATCAAAATTATGATTAATCAATTAATCGATTAATCAGGAATCCTGATTAATCAAAATGCTGATTAATCAAATAATTTTAAATTTGATTATTCAAAATGAGTATTATTATTATTATAAACTTTATATACAAAGAAATTTAATTATTTTGTCTTGAGTTCGGTTTTAATTTAATTTTTCAATTAAATTATATTTTTATTTAGAGATAAATGTGAAGCATTTAGACAAAGAAATATTTTGACTGCACGGAGGGTTGAACTGACATGTTGTGATAGCTCCCGCTAATTTCGTCAGAGTTCTTTTCCACGTAATCCACTCGGCCAAAGTCGTTGGTTTGCGGCCAAGAGTTGAATATTATCTACCTTTAATCAATTGATGATGTCACTCTTAGAGCTATATTTCATTTGATAGTTATCTAGGCGCACGGTAGTGCGCCAGGCCAAGTTCCGGCCACACAGAGTGTATTTACACGAAACCATTCGAGCTGCATTTACCCCCTCATTACTTTGATCTACTTACCCAGTAAAAAAGTTGCTTCCAATAAAGCAGGCTTCTACTAATATAGAATAAAACTAGCGCTGACAAACCTGCTGATATCGCTGCTGATTTCTGTATGACGAGTTCCCTGATTGGAGTACTACATTTTTGCTCACAAAAGCGCTTTTGAAGCGCTGAAAATCATCAACATTTTCAGCACTAGAACTGAAAATATATGAAAGAAATGGTTCGATGTGGATTGGCATCGTTAACGCCATTTTGAATTTTCCTTATTTCGTTTCTTTTTTATTTTTATTCATTTCATATTTTTACTTAATGTTTGTTATTTTAACTTCAACTAGTATCGATCTAAGAACCTTCAGGTTTGAAGTCCAACGTACCAATCACTCGACCAAAAACACTGTTGCAAAACGACACCAAGAAACTCAAATCAACTTACTCTTCATTCTCGCTTAAAAACCTGCTTTGGATCAGCACTATAAAATCAGCTTTTTTGTATAGCTTGTGTATGAAGCTTTTATATAAGTAAAAAGCAAATACTTTTTTCGCTTCAAAACCTGCATTGTTGTGACGCTATGAAATCAGCTTCTGAACAAGCTCATATTTTAAAGCGAATTATGAAGCGCTTTATTTCTTTAGTGCTTCAAAAAACATGACAATTTTTTACTGGGCAATCATAGAATAATGAAACTTGAAACATAAGGTCTCCCTACAGAGGTAGCCTCATAGCTAGAAAGTTCTACCGTAAAAGCTTCCCGAGATATTAAGGTGAGTCACTGAGTCATCAATATTATTGGGCACTTCCACTATAGCTAAAGAGCTGAAATTTGGTATACAGGTAGGTGAGTAATTAACCAGAAAAATCTGAAAACGGGCACTTTTCACCAGGGGGGAGACACGTTGCCCATTCTTTGTATAAGGCACTTCCAGTATAGCTAGAAGGCTGAAATTCGATACACAGGTAGGTCCTGATAAGCAATTATCGAAAAAGGGCACTTTTCATCTGGGGGGACTAGGGTGCCCCTTCTTTGTAAAGGGGACTTCCAGTCTAGCTAAAAAGCTGAAATTTGGTACTCATGTAGTTCCCGATGAGAAAATAGTCAGACACATCTGAAAACGCACACTTTTCATCAAGGGAGAACTATGGCGCCCGTTCTTTGTATGGGGCAGTTCCAGTACAACTAGAAAGCTGAAATTTGGTACACAGGTAGGTATTGTTGAACAAACAACCAGAAAAATATAGAAACAGGCACTTTTTATACGGGGGAGACTAGGGCGCCCCTTATTTGTATGGGACACTTCCGCTATAGCTAGAAAGTTGAAATTTTATTACACAGGTACATATGTCTTGATGGGAAAGTACTAAGAAAAATGGGAAAACGGAAAATTTTCAACTAGGGGTTATTGTATGCGCCATTTATTGTATCAAATAAAAGCTTAGAAAAAAGAACTGAAAAATATAAATGTGATAATAAGGCCAAGCTCCTATCCAAAAACTTCGAACTTCGGCCGTAAAAAGTACTGAGATCAAAATAACAATCAAGTTCTTGATAGGTGCAATACCATCTCATTTCTAGGCAACCTGTTAGATTGACAATATCTTTTTGCATTTCTAATATGGAAAGAATTATGGGAAAATATTTCCAAGCTTACAGGTTGCCTAGAAATCAGATAGT
Source organism: Panzeria rudis (assembly GCA_956483635.1). Classification (NCBI taxonomy): domain Eukaryota; kingdom Metazoa; phylum Arthropoda; class Insecta; order Diptera; family Tachinidae; genus Panzeria; species Panzeria rudis. The sequence continues at coordinate 146,928,204 of OY101448.1, read as the reverse complement.
GTACCTATCAAAAACTTGGTCCTTATTTTGATCTCAGTAGGTACTTTTTACGGCCGAAATTTTTAGATAGGAACTTGGCCTTATTTTCATATTTATGTTTTTGTGCGGATTGATATTCACTTTTTCCTCTATGTCTTGTGTTAAGCTTCTTGTTACTTCTCTATTCTAGCATGAATTATCATCGATAATTACAATTACTAGTGTGTGAATGCTTGTTTGTTCAGTTTTATTTGAACATGCACACACAACCTTTTGCTAGGTGCCTTTACAGTGAAAGAATTTTGTTCATAAATTTTGTGAATTTTGACTTTCGTTGGATGAATGAAACAAGTTTCATTAAAATTATGTTAATGAAAATTTCATTAAATATGTGAAATAATTTTATTGCTCCAAAGTAATAATTTCACTAAGCTAATCAACACATTTCATTATATCAGTGAAATTATAAACTATTTCATCATTTTAATGAAACTATTTCATTATTCTAATGAAAGTATGTCATTATTTTAATGATATTCTGCCATTATTTTAAGCAAATTATTTCATTGATGAAATTATTTCGTTAATGAAATTATTATATTACTTAGCAACCCCATTAATTTATCTTTTTTATTATCTATATTAATTTATTGACAATTCCATCTGAAAAATTTATGTTGACGACTGCTTACAGTAGTGAACTCAGGCTCTTGCTTCTCGTTATTTGTTTCATAGGCAACGTCTTTACTAGTTCAGCCAACATCACTGTCAAAATAATGTGTCTATGAGTGTATAGTAATAAGAAAGAGTGCAACAACAACAAACATATAAAACTATTTTTTGTGTTCGCTTTTGGCTGCCAACTATTGAAATAAATAAAAGTGTGTTTAAAAAAATACGTGTATGTATGTGATTTAATTATTTCATAGATCTAATGAAACTTTTCATCAAATCAATGAAATACATTTCATTGAAATTATGACATTCAAGAACATAAAATTTTTAATTTTTTATAGTATATATTTAAAGAATTTTAAGCATCAATTAAAATATTTTGTGCAAACTTAAAGGGTTTTCCATAAAGCGGCAAAATATTATTGTCATAAATCCAATGAACTTTTCTAACGAAACTATGAAAGTTAATGAAGCAATTACAATGAAATTCTTTCACAATATTCATGAAATTTCATTAGAATTTTGAAATATTTCATTAGATTTGTAAAAAAATCCAACAAAATTGTTTCATTGCATTTATGAAGCGAAATTCTCTCAGTGTAGAGTTTAGCAGTTAAGTTAAAAGTCTTTAGTCGAACTGTATGAGTTTATATCCAAAGCAATTTAATTGTTTTGGCTTGATTCCTTTTTAATTAAATTTTTCAATTAAATTATAATTTTATTTAAAGATAAATGTGAAGCATGTAGACAAAGAAAAATTTTGACTGCACGGAGGGTAGAACTGACTTGACTGACATGACTGATAAAAAATTTCGAAAGCTTTTACAATCCGAGAGTTAAAAAATTACACCTGTTTGAATACTTTAGTGCACAAGTTTACATTTGTACATAATTATTCAACTTGAGAGTTCTCATGTTTTGCCATACAATTAATTATAATTGATCATCACTCAATTTTCAATTCGTTTTTAGGGTTCCGGACACCAAAACTGTAAAGGAACCCTATTGATTTCGCTACGCTGTCTGTCTGTCAAAGGCTGTTTTCTCGGGAACCGTAAGAGCTACGGACATGAAATTTTCACAGAATATGTAAAACTTTGGCCGCTACAACAACAAATATATGACAGGTAAAAATTAAAGGTTGTTCTAAAGCGAGCTACCAAACATGTTGAATTACCAATATAATATACAGACACTTATATATGGACACTTTAAATTTCAAAAGTTAGTGTTAATTAGTGTAGTCTGTAGAATAGACTACACCAATTAACACTGATATTTAAAACGATAAAAATTAAAGGGTGTTCGATTAGTTACTGTAATTTTGACTGTGCAATTTAGACAATTTGCTGTATCTTGGAAACTAAAAAATCGCTAAAACGCAAAAAATCACCAAAAAAGATCGCCAAAAAACTAAAAGAACCACCAAAAGCCGAAAAAATCGTCAAATCGAAAGAGCACTAAAACCTAAAAAAAATCACTAAAACTAAAAATATCATCAAAATCGAAAAAAAATTTCAAAATGGAAAAACTAACCAAAACGAAAAAAGCGCCAAAACAAACAAAAAAAAAACACAAAAACTAAAAACAGTCGCCAAAAACAGAAAAAAATCGCAAAAACGAAAAAAAGTGTCAAAACCAAAAAAAAAAGGTAAAGCTAAAAAAATCATCAAAAACCGAAAAAAATCCCCAAAACCGAAAAAAGTGCCAAAACTGAAAAAAGCGCCAAAGCTTAAATAAATCGCTAAAACTAAAAATATCGTCAAATAGCGAAAAAAAAACGTTAAAACAAAAAAACGCCTACACAAAAAAATCGGCAAAACTTAAGAAATCGGTAAAACCCAAAAATCGCAAAAAAAACTAAAAAATCGGCAAAATGAAAAAAACGCCAAAACAACGAAAAGTTTAAAAAATAAAAAAACTGAAATTAAACAAAAACGCTAAACGGAAAAATTCCCAAAATTCAAAAAAAAGGGCAAAAACGCAAAGGGATATATGTGTATTCGTACGGAACCCTTCGTGTGCGAGTAAAAGTCGCACTTTACTTAATTTATTATCTTTATGATTAAAATAAAAATATTAATAATATAATTTTCCTTCCTCACTTAATTTTTCGTACGTTAACACTTTTATAAAATTATTATTCCTATTGTGATTGTGTATTTATTTTCTTTTGGGCATGTTGTATGATCTTTTAAAAGCACACATTTTTTTAATCACTTTTATCAACATGACCCAGCAATTCTGATATTAAAAAAAACTGGGTAACAATTATCAAATTATATGGTCGCCGTGGCTATACATTAAGAAATGTATTGGTCGCCATTTCCGCAGCTTCGTAAACAGTAAACCGGCCCACGCAATACAGTTTGTTGGTTGCATTGACGAAAGTTGTTTATGGTCCTTCGAACCGGATTCAAATTGTAGCACAGTGATGTTTTCATGAAACTCGAAAATGTACGAATACAAACACTGCTTTGATTCTGAAGTACTCTTAACACTACATTAAGCATCAGTTGGTTAGGTCTTTCGTAAGGCACGAACGTCTTCAAGTAATTACCGTAATAATTAGCCAGAACTACGGGGCATGGCGTAAAAGTTTGTCTTACAAAAAAGTTCATATACATATTTGCATCATGTTATATGTGCACTACAGCAACAAGTTAATATTACCCTGTAGGAAATAACAATAGTGAAACAGTACTGACTCACTACTGGCGTTGTCACAAATACTACTGACATTGTCAAAAATACTACTGACTTACTATACAAACATTTACTATAGACACTTAACACGTACGTGTCATTGAGAATGCACTAGTACTATAAGTACTACTGACTAGGTACTTCACTTGGAACCAGATATTTACAATAGACAGTGGTACGTACTACTGACTAGGTACTTCTTTTGGCCACAACTGGATTCACGAACTTTGAAACAAAGGGATTCCATCGATTTTTATATCCAATTCAATTTCGTCATGGTTTTTCAAAATGTCTTCCACTTTCCTTAGCTGAGTTTTAATTCCTATGTGGCAATAATTCCCGGGAAACAATTTGTTTTATTAATACTTGTTGCTTTTGCTGCTGCTGAAAGAGATACCTCCACGCCTTCCACCAGTAATTTTTCTATTGAGCGCACCACATTTATTTTCAACAAAACGAAACAATAAAAAAACCAAAGAGATGAAGCATGTTTTTCTGCTGTCAAACATTTCCCTACCCATAAACGGCAAAGTCGACAATGCCACCAATTTAGTGGACAAAAGTGGCAACTTGAAGACACTTAACCCCATGCTTCCTTCAGGGTACTTTTAAGAATTTTTAAGGTTCGGTTGTGTAAAATAACGCTCTGCTTGTTTGTAAAATAGTTCATTTTATGAGAAATAGAATTTTTTAAGTGTCAACAGACTTCAAAACAAGAACTTTAAAACAGGTACTACTCGTAATAATTTCTTATGGTTTATTGTAATTTGTTTATGTCACTGACAAGAAAGAAGCCTGTTTAAAATTATGAAATTCTAAAAATAATTAAGCGGGTTGACAAACCTTTATTTAGAACAATACCAGTTTCTGCAATATTTACAACAGAAGTAATCGTAAACTAATTGTTACATCATTTCAACGATCTGCGCGGTGAAGAGTTGTGCAGGGTAGGGTGCACCTGGGGAATGAGCCAAAAATGCTCATGTGAATATATACAATGATTTTTAGGCAGAACCCACGATTGGAGATTCAATACCACAATTCCGCTTAGGGCAACGTGGGAAGAAAACGGCCCCACTGTGGATTCCAGAAGCGGATGAACCTAAAACGGAAGATGAAGTTGGCGCTGGAGTCTGTGGACCCGACGTGAAAATCTCTGTGCCCATGGGCAAATGGCTGACGGTATTTCAAGCGGAAATACTGGCGATCACCAAGTGTGTTCATATTAATTTAAGTATGGGCATTAAAGGCGCGCACATAGTTATCCTTTCCGATAGTCCGGCAACTCCTTTCTTCGTAATTCCCTTCTAAGCTTGTTTTAGAGCGCTTTGACTTACTACAGGAACTATCGTCAGGTAACAAGGTTCGCATTTACTGGATACCCGGACACAGTGGTCATCCGGATAACGAGGAAGCGGATGAATTGGCCAGGAGGGCCGCTGCTACTCCTCTTATGGACCCAGAGCCCTTTTGTGACATAAACTCGTCGACTGCCAAGTCCTTAATCAAAGGAAATGACATATCGACCGCAAAGGAAGAGTGGCCGAATTCTTCTGGTTTAAGGCAAGCCAAGGCATTGATGCAGCCATTTTCATATAGTGGCATTCCGAATTTCAACAGGAATGATTTACGGCTTGTTACTGGTTTTCTGTGTGATCGCTTTAGACTGAGTTATCCTCTGTGGAAAAGTAACCAAGCTCGTTAACCCTTGTGTCGTTTATTCTTGGAAGCGGATGGGACAACGGCACACTCTCTCTGTGAGTGTATTGTCTTATGTAATAGTAGAAAGCGCGTTTTTCAATCTGAGTTTCTGTGTTCGGATGATATAAAGCGGGCAACTCCATCCTCTGTGCTGACTTTCATAAGGAGAGTCATGCAGAGCTTGATTTAATTTATAGATCTATGGTATAAAAGATCCACTAGGTGTCGCAGTGCCAGTCTTTGGGACAGATCTTTCTCCTATTCTATATGATAACATTTGTCATGGCATTGATGTCAGAAGCCTGATGATAGATAGGGAGTCATCAATGCGATGGTACATTTTCCAATAACAGGCGATTCATACGATGATTTTTAATCATGACTAAAAATCATGACAATTTTTTTGTTGGACGAGCGGGGTAGAGAAGAAAGAGGGGTAGAAAAAACATCACGATTTCTGTTTACCATGTTTTTTTATATTCTTCTTTAGTTCGATTAGAATTTTCTCTCATTTTCACTCTCTTTTGTGATTGTGTTATGAATGAATGAGTACATAGCGCAAATTTGGAGAGTAATTTATTAAAAAAAAAAAAAAACATGGAAATAAAAATCAAATCATATCAGCCATGTCACAGAACACCATTCCGATCGGAAGTGGTTTCAATTCGGTAAGTTGCTTCTTCAGAAAACGAAAAACGAAAATTTTCTTCGTAATCAAACCACTTTTAAATTTCAAAGTGGAATTGAAAAACACTTTTCTACTGCTTTCATTTGCAGTAAATACTAAAAAAACGTGCATACTTTTAGGAGCGTTAAATAAATATTTGGTCATGAGCTTTCCATGTTAATAAAAAGCTTAATGTGAGCTTTGCATCTAAAAACAAGAGTAAACAAACGCGTCAAGGTAGAAAAACTTTATCATTTAAAAAGCGAAATACAAAATAAACGGAATCTAAAGCACCAAAAATTTACTTTTTCAGAATGAAAACTACGGAATCAAACCCAATCCGAACGGAATCTGTGACATGGCTGTATAAATGCAAGAGGTTTTTAGAGGATGTTTTCAAAAATAAATTGAAAAAATTCATGGATTTTTAATCATGGTATGAATCGGATATCAGTGTAGGTTATGGAATTAATTAACGTTAATTTTCTCTCGATACTTGGGACATTGTTTCACATTCTGAAGTTTAGCTAAGCAACAATCACTTTACAATTAAAAACTTTTCCAAACTTGAAACACGATTTTCATTTTGTGGGTTTAATGGTTACACCACTAAGATTTTTAGTGTTAAAGGGACTAAAGGGACTGATTTAATAACTTGTTCACTCAAATAGAGATTTTTTATAAGTTTTACAAAATAAACTGGAACGAATTGCCTGCAATTATATTTATACATTAATAATACAAAGCCAAGAATTTATTTTCCTCACTCACCTACTAAAACCATAAAAATTTAATGTGATAATTTAGCATAACAAATTTAAATTCCCATGATTATTCATTCATTGTTTAATACATAAAAAATACCAATTGAAGTTCGTGCGTGCGAAAAAAAATAAATATGAGTGGAAAAAAGTCTTTGGAATGTATTGAATAAATATCTGCTGAAATATATATTTTAATGTTTATGACTTTATTATGATTTAATGACGCACATGCTGACATTAGGTGCCATATTTATGACATTTAACGAAGATGGAAATCAAAGCAATAGATGGAATGTAATAACACCCATCAGCAACAGTACAAATATCATTTTCATCATTATCATGATCACTACATGATCATGGCTATGTTGGTGCTGATTTTCGTTTGAATTGCTGAATATGGCAACCAAACGTGTGAATTTTTCCATTTATGTATATATATTTCCATTTTAAATTTGCCTTATTTCCTCTTGTTACTTGTCTATTTTGCACGTCTGTTTAATATATTTTTTTCTTTCTGGGATTTTGGTTAATCATCTGAAGTGGGTCAATGGTTTTATTATGGCATGTTGGTAACTACATCATACATTCAAACATAATTTGACTTTTGTTGTTATAATATGACATAAAATGATACGGAAAAAAAGAAATTATTCTCTATAGATCTTTTTTTTTCATTTGACATCTGATCATCATCTTGTTCCATTCAAAGCCGCAAAATAATCAACATCATCGTCACTTAACTCAACTCTATCTACACTACACTTTAATTCATTTCTCTTTCTGATGATTTTAATCACACACTGCAGCCAGACATTTATTAAGTTCGAATAGAAATTAGACAAAAAAAAAAAGAAAAAAATGTTTGTTTTAAAATATTTATTTTAAACAAACCAACTTCACGTTTGATTAATTTCTTATTTCGCATGATTGTTTCTTTTTTTTATTTTAATTTATCATTTTATAACTTTTTTTTCGTTGCAGGGTTATTATACGTTTTATGATACTTTTACCAAAGTTAGTCAAAATACTTACATACATACTCGTATTTGATTCTCATGATAATAATGCAAAACCTTAATTTACAGTGGAATGTTAAAACAAAATTATATAAGAAAAATGTAGCAATTAAGTTATGAATTTAGTCCAACTGCACGGTTTTTATCCAAAGATATTTTAATTATTTCGGCTTAAGTTCATTCAATTAACTCTTTCAATTAAACTATTTTTATTTAAAAAGAAACTCTAAGGCATGAAATAACTCAAAAGACAAAAAAAAATTTGGCTGCACGGAAGGTTGAACTTACCTCAAAAATAAAATTACATTTAAGCCGTTCTTAAACAATTTTTTTATATACTCAATAGTTTCGGAATTATTCAGACAGCAGTGATGAAAAATATATTCTTTTTATGTTAAATGGAAATATTTTCATTTTTCAAATATGCTTAAAAAATGGGAAATTGCATAATATTACCATTTTTATTGACTGCACACAAAGACCCATATGCCACAAATAAAATATGATTTATTTCACAAAAATCGACGGATAAATATTGATATTAATCACAATAAAGTGAAATTACCTGATTTTTGAAAAATATCGAGTTTTGAAGAGGCTGCTCCACGGATTTTATCATAAGTTGTGAAAGGGTTGCCAAATTTTATTACAAAAAACCACAAAAAATTTACACAAAATTACCTTCAGCCTGATTGAATATTATTTTTCCACAAACTCAATAGTTTTAGAATTATTCAGACCAGACCGCCTTGATAAAATATATATTTTTTAGGCAAAATTGGAAATTTTTCATTTTTTAAAAATATTTTTATGAAAAATCGAAAGTGGCAAATCTTAACATTTTTATTAACAAATTATAAAGCCACTTATATTACAAATAAAATAAGCTTTATTCAATAAAAATCGATGGACAAATGTTCAACCCCAACCCTGAATAAAAGGCGAACATTTTATTCACGTGAAATATTTCCCATTAACAAAAAATGGTGAAAAAAGAGTACACAAAATAGTTTGGAAAGTCCAAAAGTGCACGCCTCATAATCTCATTTAGACCGTGAAATTAAATAGGCTTCTATTACTAATTATACTGAAGCGTAAAAAATAAAAAGGACTCGATTAATGAAGTCTTTCGGCCGTTATCGTGACCACATACATGATCCGTACATACAGACAAACGGACGTCCAAGACAGAGTTTTTAAAACAGTTTTTTAATTAGTTTAAATAATAAAAATAACATTAAAAATGTCATGAGCGTTAAAAATAGTATTTTTTCTAAATATGTGAGTATATATTTTTTACAAGTGCAATATATGATAATAATGGAGCCATTTTAAGTTTCAAAAATCAGTAGTTTAGCGTAAAGTGAGAGTAGTACCCACCTCAACGCTTCGCTTATGAGGAGTGCAAAAGCAAGCAAACACAACAACAATACAAAGTTGGCAATCGCAATTTTAGGGAAATTGGAAAAATTTCACGTGAGATTTTATTTGCCATAAGGGTGATTAATTTTATTCATAAAAAAGTGATATTTTTGCAAATATACAACCAAATCCATTTTTTTCAAATAACAATATTCTAATAGCTGATTCTGCTAAATACCACCAAAAAAATATAAACATGTATCGGTGTTTTGAAAGTTTACATCTGGGATTCATTTAAGGGGGAGTTAAATTTTCCCCCATTTTGACATAGTTATACAGACTCCGCATAGTATATCTGGTAAGCCTTAAGTTTAACGTATAAGATGTGTTCAGCACTTTTATGTAGAAACACCACGACGGTTAACATTTCTTTAGAACATTTTAACCCTCCAGCTCTTCAGGGTATGGATCTTTTTGTCCCCTAACTAACTAAAGGGCAAAAAACCCCCTCCAGTGGCAATATAGCGGGCTTGATTGTTCCACAAAAATGTTCTTTGTGGGTTTAACATAAAAACGTTGAACACAGGTTCAGTAGGCTTAAACGTAAGCCCTAAAAGATATTCTATGCCGAGTCAGTTTAACTATTTGAAAAAGGGCTGGAGGGGAAATTGAATTCCCCCTAAAATAAATCCCAGATGTAAGCTTTCAAAACGCCGATACACGTATGTATTTTTTTTGCCTCTATTAGAAGCAGTTGTTAGAACCTTTTTATTTAAAGAAAATTGATTTTGTTGAACAGTGTAAATATTCGCAATTTTGCCAAAAATGGGCGACTTCACTTTATTGTGAACAAAATCAATATCTATCCATCGATTTTCGTGAATGCCTTTGACTTGCCGGTAAGCAGTAACATACACATATCAACATTCGCTGATGATACAGCTCTTCTAAGTGTTCACAAAAGCCATCAAGAAGCTTCCCGCAAACTGCAAGATTATACACCCCAGTTGGAACAAAAATGTATACACATTACTTTTACATTGTGCAGAGAAACCTGCTCACCTATACAAATAAATAACCAAGCTATACCTCAACACACTGCAGTAAAATATCTCGGTGTTCATCTTGATCGTCGTCTAACATGGAAGTCCCACATAAATGCAAAGGTGACCCAAATGAAATAAAAAACAGCTCAAATGAATTGGCTCATTGGAAGGAACTCTTCTCTAAGCCTTGATTGTAAACTTCTTCTATACAACTCCATTCTAAAACCAATATGGTCCTACTGCCTCGGCATTAAATGTAGAAAAAAATCAAAGGCGACAAAATAAAATACTCCGTACGATTACAGCAGCCCCATTGTATGTCAGAAAAAAAGCGAACTCATAAAGGTCTAGATGCGCCGCTGGTTAAGACAGTGTTTTCTAAACACGTGACAAGATATATAAAAAAAACTTAAGTTGTAGCCAAATCCCCTAGCCCGAAACATCATTAACTTTAGAGGCCACACTCACCTGTGGAGGGACACTCTTGCTCTCAGCCAAACACGAGAGACGTAGACAACTAAAGAACCAACCGCTGAAGCACATATTTTTGCCTGGCATTGGCTGGACTTAAAAATTAAAAGTTTAGAGTTGAGATTTGATTACTTATTGTTAGTTCAATTTTATTGAAGATACAATAAATAAATATAACCGAAAACAAAACTATAAAACATGATTTTATTGATTCAATATTGAACAATTTTGTTTTAACAGTGAAAAATGTTAAATTAACGAGATATAAGGTTAGATTAATAATTTTTTGTTTAAAATTAATATGAGGCAATGGTAATTTTAGCTAAAGTTTCTTACAGAAATTTAATATGATTTCTAATTTCTAATTTCTAAAATTGTTGATTTTACAATGGTTTTTTTTAGTGTAGGCATGCTGCAACGAAAAAAGACGCTTCATAGGTCATTCTCAAATGAATGTGTTATGTGTATTATAATATTATGTGTGTTATAATATTTGGAGCAGAAAAAGGTCAGATTTATCGACCTGAATCCTTTAGGGCTATTGTATGATGTCTTGCCACCCTTGGGGATGAAGACCACCTAGATTTAAACGCAGAAAGCATAAAATGCATTCGTGTTAAGCTAAATGCGCTACAGCGAGTTCATAATGCAGCTCGAAGGACCATAAGCAAGTTCGCAATCGCTGAATGCGCTTGTTGTCGTTTTTTAGTTGCTCGAAAGCAAGCAACTAGTAGAATATAATAAATTTTCTGTACCGCTACACATTTAGTTAATATTCTTTGCACAATCGATGGATATCGGTTTTCATTAAAACCTGAACACTAACAAAACTTCGTTATTCTAAATCAGTTTTTTAATGGCAGGAATTCAATTTTATGCAAGTTTTTATCAATTAACAAACCTTTTCTTTTTGAGATATTACTTTAAAAACATTTTCATTATAAAACAAATATTTCAAGACAAATTTAGTTAATCCCACTGTAACGCAAACAACAAAAAAATCCTTCTTATTTTCACTTAATTTTACACTGCATTTATGCTGAAAAAAGCAAAAAAAAGACTATAATAAAGAAAATAATTTCTGTGGTTTGCTTACTACATATCTTCAATATTTGTCAGAGTTGCTGCTGCGTTTAAATTTCCATCAATCGCTGTTTCATCTTCATTTAAAGCCTGGCTGCCACTACCATTAACATCAAATAACAGTAATTTTTTCTTCACTGATTTATGAGGTGTTGATTTCATGTATCCAAACGTAATAAAATGCCATGAAAACAAAAAAAAACTCCACAATATTGCCATAAAATGTAGAAAATTCATAATGAGTTGCAGTTGGCAGAGGCATAGACAAAATGATTAGAGAGACAAGGGCCTTGAAGCTGGCTTTTTTCATAAAGGAAAATTATTGATAAAAAAAAATTCAACCACAATGACATCAATTTCTAAATGAAAAATTTTTGCCATTATTTTTTTTTTTTAATTTTTACTCTTTCCCTCTCTCGGCTGTTTAAGTCCCCAGTCAATTTATCATTTGCAACCACTTTTTATTTCAATTTCATATCAATCAGTTTTTCTTTGCTGCTGCTGCTGTTGCATTTTTAGTAGTTGTTGTTATTGGGTGCTAAATTGAGGTGAATTGATGTCAAAAGCATGTGAAAATTATTTTGTAGAAAAGAAAGTACGTAAATCATTTGCCTTTTTTTTCTTGCTTTTTATTTGAAGTTAAATTCAAAAGGTCATGAACCGCTTATAACATAATTAGGCAGTAATTATTTGCAGAAAATTTATTGTTTTTAGCTGGGATCGAAAAAGTATTTATTAACGAAATTTCAATTTAAAAAGTCAGGCGAAAAAACAATTTACATAACCGATCAGCGGTGCCAGATGATTTTGATAAGAAATCGCCATATTTGCTAAATAAAATTATCAGCACTTCGGTTTTAAAAAGTCCACAAAAAATCGGCAGATTCAAAATACTCATTTTAAATACAATAAAACATATTTTTATTAACAAAAAATAACAAAACAGAAGAATTCAGCATTAATGTTTATAACATAAAAATCAACGAATGTAAAATAGAAAAAGAAATTTCAATTGAATTGTTGACAAGAAAGCGGAACTCTTTGTGTAAGGAAATTCTAAAAACTTTGCTGAAATGTCTCAAAGAAATCTGACAGAAACAATTAAGATAAGAAATATACCGAATACAAAAATGACAAAACTTCTTGCTGGGAGCATTTAAAAAATCTTCACGATTTAAAATAAAAAAGAAATATTAACAAAAAACTCTTTTGACAATTTATCAATAACTCTTTAGTACTCTTTTTATATTGCTCAGAAGTGCAAGAAATATTTTTTTTGTGGCCATCAAAAATGGTGGTCCAGCAAAACATAATTTAAGTTTAAGTGCTGCACAGTTTCAAGTCCAACTACAAACTGCTAACAAAATCTAAAACTGTTCGCTAGATAGCGTTCTTTTTTCTCATTTTATTTTCTTAAAGTTTTCATAACAATTCTTTCTTTCATTAAATTGATTATATAACTGCTTTACAAATTAAACTTCAGACAAGAACAGGAATAAGAAATATGTGCAACATTAAACACATGTTGAAAGTTCTTGAATTTTTTATTTCCTTTTTCTTTTGCATTCAAATTGTTTAGAAGATATAACAAGAGAAAAAATCAAAAGCACTTGTGTATCCAATATATTATTTAGCTCTTATCTATTTTTGCTTGAAATGGCATGTAAATTGTTTTAGAAAAAGTTGATATTTATAGAATTGCTAAACTAAAGCAAATTTGCTGTTTGCTTTTTTTTCATACATTCAGACATGTATGAGAGAAAAGTTCTTGGTTGCATTTCAGGTACTTAAAAACAATTTAAATTTTCCGGGTTAATGGATATAATTTCATACGAAAATATTTCTCATAACAACAACGTTATTTGAAGAAGCTCTTCTTGAGTATTTCTATAATAATTTTAACTAAATATGCATCTGTGCAAAATAAAATATCTTTTTTGAGGCAAGAGATTGCAGCCTTTTTGCTCCAGCATTGACTAATTTATTTGAAAACTGCTGCCTCTGTATGTGGTTCATAATTCTTATAAAAGTTATTAGTTGCATACTTTATCATAAGTAATTCTCAATGCTACCTCTTTTTACATCAACAAATTCAATTAATAGAAAACCTCCAGCTGTTTCCAATTAATTTGTACATGTGTATAGACTGTGTGATACAGTTTAATAAATATTTAATTAATATGGCCTATTAAGAGTTTATCTTAAGGATTATTTAAGAAGTGGCATAGTCACGCAAGCATGTTGTTGGGTAAAAATAGTAATACCCTTCACTAAGGACAGAAAGGGTACATAAAATGTTTGTAATTCCATTTGTAATTCATACAGTATTTATCTGCGACCCCGTAAAGTCTATAGTACATATTCTGGGTATTTATATGTAGATAAGCATATTAACTTAACGATGTCCGTCTATATAACGCTGTCTGGTTGTGTGTTCGTTATTGAAAGATGTTGGACCTTATTACGGTTGCCATAGTCGTAGTCGAAATTAAACGACTCCAATGTAAAACATATAGCGAGCATTGCCACATTTCCACGATTTCGTCACGACTACGACAACCGTAATAAGGCTGATTATCTGCACACCTTGTATTGCCAGATTATTATTGTTATGACCTATAAACACAGCAAAAATCATTAGTAAGCTGACGTTATAGCTTACAGAACTATATATTTGACCCATCTCTTGGATGTATCTAGAGATTCTTTCGATCGAAGCTCTCTAAAATCAGTCCATAAGAAACCATGGTTCTAACGGCAGATTCTAAGAGGCCCCCATAATATATATACTCACAGAAAACTTGCACATTAAAATCGTCGAAAACGAGGTTAATTCAACATTTTTTAACATTTTGTTTCATATCTGTTTAATGTTAATTAAACTTGATTTTACAATAACCTTCAAAGAATGTTTTTCCCTTTGAAAGAACTATATTTCATGTTGATTTAATATTCCAGTACATTTAACTCAAAATGAAGTTGATATTGAAATAATGTAAATACTCATGTTGAATCAAAATTATTCCGAGTTGAAACAACGTGAATTTCATATTGAAACAACACAAAGAATCATGTTGAATTAAAGTTATATCAAGTTGAAACAACACTAAATAAATACCATCGTAAGTAACATGATATTCATTTTAATTCAATATTATTTAATTGATTATTTAATACAAAATTTATTTGAAATTAAAGTTAAAATCATATTAATTTGAAATCAAATATAATATTTATAACAAAGCTGTTTTAACAGTGAAAAGTATTAAATCAAAGAGATTTAAGGTTAGATTAATCATTTTCCGTTTAAAATTAATATGAAACAATGGTACTTTTAAATCAGCAGCAGGAAATTTTCGCGATGTTTGTCGGCTATAAAATAAATGAACAACAACAAAACAACAACACGTCACACAAATGAGCACAACAGTGAATTGTAGCAATGAACAAAGCAAATAAATACTAACACACTTAAACAACAAATTATTTCTTGTAAATTTAATATGATTTCCAATCAAAATTGCGATATGTTTATTTTACATTCCTTTTTTTTCTATGTGTACGTGAATCGGCGTTCTTAAAGTTTTCATCTGGGATTCATTTCAGGACGCATTAAAGTTTATGCCCCCCCCCCCCCCCCCCCCCCCTTTTGCACTAGTTATAGTGACTAGTTATAGGAAATCTTGTAAGATTTACGTTTGAGGTATAAGAAATGTTCCCCAATTTTATGTAACACACCACGGGAAACATTTTTGTGGATTATTTCAACTCTCTTAACTACTCTCGGTTGTATTTGTCTTTTTGGCCAAAAACTTTTCTTCAGCAGCCATATAGAGGGCTGAAATTATTAAAATTTAAAATTTGTTTAAGGGTTAATTTCGTACTTTAGAACAATTAGTATTCGGCATAAGAAATATTGTCAGGCTTGCGTTTAAGGTATTAGATGTGTTCAGTACCACGAGAAACATTTTTGTGGAATATTCTAACTCTTCGTTGTATGGGACTTTTGTCCCTTTCTTAAAAAAGGGGCAAAACACTAACTTTCAGGAGCGATATAGCAGGGTGAAATATTTTACGAAAATATTATCTTTAAAATTCTACTACAGGTCTTCAAAGGCTTTCAAGCTCCAGAGACAAATTGAATGCTAGAAACCAATCAAGACATAAAATGTGTTTATGGGTTAATTTCGTACTTTCTCACAATTGACAGTTGGCATAGGAAAGGGTTACGTTTAAAGTATACAATGTGCTCGATATTTTTAGGTAAAACACAAAAAAAGTTTGTCTAAAATAAAATTTAATTTTCAGCTAATTTTCTTTACTGAATCAGTGAATGTTTTGCTAGACTTTTATATAGGACGCAAACACGCAAAATAACAACAACAACCAGTTTTCTGTGCCGCAAAAAACAACCCCGATGTCGACATACACATAATTAATAATAACAACAACAGCAACAATGATAGCAAGAAGAATGCTGTTGTAAAAAGTTTGCTTACTGAGGATGTCTAAGTGAATCAATTCAGTAATGTTGTTGCAAGAGTTCTCATTAATTTTTTTAGAGTCTTTAGATAAACATTCAGAGTTCAATCCATTTAACAAAGTCAAATTTTATAGATGCTTAATGGATGATGATGATGTTATTATTTAAACCTTACAAATATTTAAAAAAAGAAGTTTTTACTGACTCAGACAAACAGTTTGTTTGTAATATGTATTACAAAAAAATCCAGTAAATATATATATATATATAAATTTGTTTGATTCTGTAAACTATTTTATTTAAAATTTTTAAGTATTTTTAGACTAATTGTTTTACAAACTCAGACAAAAACTTTATTTGAGTATATTACAGAGAATCCAGTAAATATTTTTGTTTGATTCAGTAAATTATTTTTTTTAGAATTTCTAAATATTTTGAGGCAAATTGTTTTATAGATTTGGCCAATTTGTTTACTGAAAAATCCATTTTTTTTAAAAGAAATTGTTGAGACATTTTTGTCTGTGCTTACAAATTTGTTTGTAGGCCCGTTTCTAGAAAAAATATTCACTAAATCATTGAATTTCTTTACTGAAAATGAAATTTAGTTTTTTCTTAGTTTTTATGCTTAGTCACTATAACTATGTATAAAGGGGACGGGGGACTTTAAATCTCCCTAAAATTAAGTCCAGATATATTTCTTTAGTGAAAAAGTTCTCTTAAAGCCAAAAAAATTTTTTCCAAAAATGAAAATTTCGATTCGTTAGCTAAAAACAAAAAATTAATGAAGGAGCTGGCATAAAATTTAACAGATGTCAATGAGAGAATATTTCGGAAATTTTGTAATAAAAATATTATCAACTATGAGAATTTCGTGTATGAGTGCCCCGGTAGACTAGTTAGTAGCAAGTTAGACGACCGACCATCAGTGTGGGAATTGCGGCTTCCATTCCCGCCAAAGGGTTTCTAGGTTATCCAGAAGACAACCTAAAAGGATTCACAGTTTCTTTATAATTAAAACAATATACAATCTATGCAATAATGATTTATAAACATTTACTAAAAATCTCATATTTAAAATTCAATAAAAATTCTGATATTAAACAGAAAACTCGTTCCCACCTCTAAAAACAACCTCTCGCTCTCAACAATTGAATCAATAAAACCATAAAAGCAAACTCAAAATGAATTATTATTGTAGTTTTTCTTGTTTGCGTATCAGTGACCAAGATAAGAAAAATTGTATAATGATTATGTTTGATCACACAGATCTAAACACAAGATCTTTGCTAAAGATCATTATCGTGGCCAAAAGAGTGACCATGTGCAGAGCCTGTTTAAACACTGGGGCAACAAGAGTGGGCAACTTATGATATTCTTTTTTTGCTATTGGTTTCTATTTTTGTTTTATGATTTAATACCGTTAGATTTACACTGTCACTATTAAAAATATTTCTTGTTTACCCAGATGTTATCAGATTGTTCTTGTGATGTGCGTGTGTGTGTGTGTGTTGAGGAGAAAGAGTCTTTCTAGAGAGTATTCTTAAAGAATTTATAAAATTATAATTTCTGCATAAAATTGTTTGAATGAAAGAAAGGTCAATGCCAGTAGTCAAATCAATAGTAAGAAATATTCGCATGCTATAGATAAAATTATAACGCTAAATAATGTAAATTATTGCCATAAACAGTTTTGAAAGCAAATACTCTTTCTAGCGCCAAAAAGTTTTGTAACATGAGGCCCCTAGTCTAACTTTAAACTGGTATTCGCATGAAAATGTTCCAAATGGGTTCTTCACTATTAGCCAAACTTGTCTATGGTGTCCATTACAACAGGCTCATAAAAAGTGTGATCCAAAAATCTTCACATACACAGAAAAAAGTATCCCAAAAAAATTTTCAAACAAAAGTTTGTCTAAAAATAAATTTCATGCTCAGCAAATGTTCTTTACTGAATCAGTGAATTTTTTATTTGACTTTTATTTAGGACGCAAACAACAAAAACAACAACAAAACCCGTTTCACAAAAGGAATGCAATTATATCAAGTTTTTTTAGTAAAGACTTTTGAGTGAATCCATTCGTTAATGTAGATAAACATTCAGAGTTGAACATATTTAACAAAGTGAAATTTCATAAATGCTTAATGGATGATGTTGATGATGACTCAGACAAACATTTTGTTTGGTATATCACAAAAAATCCAGTAAATATTTTTTTTAATTCAGTAAACTATTTTGTTGAGTATTTGTAAGTATTTTTAGGCAAATTGTTTTATAAATTCAAACAAAAATATTGATTGATATATTACAGAAAATCCGGTAATTTTGTTTGCTGTATTCAGTAAATTATTTTGTTTAGAATGTGTTAATATTTTTAGACAAATTGTTTTATAGATTTATAAAATTTTTTAATGGAAAAAACTCCGGCTGAATGAAATTGTTGATATTTTTGTCTATGTTTACAAATTTGTTTGTAAGTCCGTTTCTCAAAATGAAATTTATTTTTTTCTATGTACGTTTTCTCTTAAAATTTTGCTTCGTCAGCATTATTTCCAATCAGACGAGGAGCATTGGGGAGGAAGTTAAGGAAATTCGCCCTCTTCGCACCAAAAAAAAAAGGATAAAAATATTTATTATTTCTAATTTGATGCCTTAAAATCAGTTGGTCTCGTACACAATTCCACAACCCACCTCCAAAATAGCATGATCAAAAAATTTACTCATGCACGATCACTTATGATGTCACATTTTTTTTAACTTTCATATGTATATGCTCAAGTATACTTTGTAGCAGCGGGCCACATCTGAGAGTTATATTCCATATGTAACTGCTATTAAGAATAAGAAGATCGGATGTTAAGATGTATATTTCACGCTGTCTCAGAGATGTCAAGTATTCTATATCAAAATCCTCCCGTTCTTTATTATTTTGATCACCTCATAAAACAACAAATACGCCAATCAGAGGTTCTCTCAAGATCGTAAGTAAGCGTTTTATTTGTGTTATGCCTCACGTCTCCATCGCCAACTGCATTTGCTTTTTTGGAAGCAAATGCTTTCATCTTCCGCACAGTAATAAACAGAAATAAAAGTTTTACAAAGAAGATCGCTTAGCCAGACAAGAAATAAATTATAAAGTTCTGGCAAAAAATCGACTTCAGTACAAAGAGCCAATCCGAAAGCTTTCATATTACAAAGCCTTTCAAATAAAAAAATATGAAAATCGGTCTATAAATATCGGAGTTATGCGATAACCTATATTTCGGGCGGTCACTTTGTCCGTCCGATTTCCACTTGAATTTCTACGGGAGCAAACTG
The DNA here is from genome assembly GCA_956483635.1 of Panzeria rudis. Lineage (NCBI taxonomy): Eukaryota > Metazoa > Arthropoda > Insecta > Diptera > Tachinidae > Panzeria > Panzeria rudis. The sequence goes on along the minus strand of OY101448.1, from coordinate 146,908,932 downwards.
CAGACATACACTTTCAAATAAAAAAAAGTTTTTCACAATCGATCCATAAATGGCGGATCCATAAATGGCATATATGACGGATGGGCTAATTGCACGTCCGATTTTCGCAAGAAAAAACTATGGGACCAAGCTTCAAGCAAACCCTTTGCAACAAAAAAAATCGGAAAAGAAAATCGGTTCACAAATCGTAAAATAAGTACATACGGATTGATAACCACCAGCTTGTTTGAAGTCGAATCTACCTTAAAATCATCTGCAACCACTTTTATAGATGTGTTGACGCTTTTCCCTATCATACCATGTGCTCCCGAATTAGACTTCAGCGATTACCGGTAACGGAATCATCCTCTACCTCTGTACCAAGAACGAAGTCCGCCGATAAACTCCAAGAGAAGCATCAAGTGTTGAGTGCCGTAGACTCAAAATAAAGTCTGCTAGCGGTCCCGGGTTAGCATTTGCATTAAAATCACTCGTCAAAGGGTTAATTCAAACTTTTGGATCCTCTCAAGTCCGATGTAACGATACACCTCTTAACACCTCTTATAGAGCGATCTATGATGAAGGTCGATGTAAAGCAAAAGCAATATTTGTTACAGATTAGATAATTTATACTGAACATTTTGTAAAAAGCATTACGAAGGGTAGGATGGGGGAGGGGTAGAAAAACTCCCTAAATAGCGTTAGGTAATATGTGAATAGCCCCTAATTAGGATATCTGTTAAGATTTTCTGATCCCATTCCGTTTTAACATGAGATCTGTAGCTGACACACTACACTCTTCCTAGTTCTCCTTCCTATTCCTCAACAGCAACAATGACAATTACAAATACGTGTTCGTTCAGTTTTGTTTTGCAGATTCAAATCAAGTTGCACTGGAGTTGAATAAGAGAAGTGTATATAATAATTTGTCATTTGCATGATTATTGGTCATCTAACAATGCAACAACAGCGACAACAACAACAGCACGGGACCAATAAGACAATATAAAATAATTTAAAATAGTTTGTTGCAAACATGTAATGATGATGATACACATCACCGTCAGTCAGTCAGCCTACTCCATGCCAAGTGTCAGTAGACCAGTGTAATGAGTCAGCCATTAAAATTGACTGATATAAAACAGGCTATAATACAACGTAACAAGTATTTTTGAAATATTCTTCGAAAATGTGGCAGAGGGTTGGTTGTATGTATTTTGAACACACTTTTAACACATTCTTTTGTCTTCAACGAGTAAAAGAAAATATAAATATAATCATTTTTTGTTGTAATCACTTGATTGTTGTTGTATCATCACCTGAAATAATAGCAGCCATTAATTGATTTTAATTTCGTGTTTAAAATTTATGTAATTAAGAGCGGTAATGGATGGACTAATTTGGCTGGCGCATTATGCGGCAAATTGGACAAATTATGTACTTATTTTCATTAAAATTTTTAAGCAATTTTTAACAAGATATTTGTGTTGGCTTAAAGAAAGATTGTTATTGAAATAAAAGTTGCATGAGTAAAGAAGTTAGAAGAATAAAAAATAAAAATACCCAGCAAACACTACTGCTTCGGCTGAAGCATGTTTGTAAGCTAAAGTATATGGTTGTTGTTGTTGTTGTTTCTCGTGCTTCGAAAAGCTCTTCAAACAGGCACGATTTTTCTTCGCAATGTTCCAGAAGCGAGCTCTCTTGTTTTTGACATAAAACAGCGCCTCTTTTGAAGTATCAAATATAATCTAAAATCATGTCTCTTCGTCTTATTGTGTCACCCAATTGTAGTATTACCGTTAAAGTACAGACAAAACAAATCGCGTTATATTATAAATCTGATTCCTTCATGCAATAAGTAATAAATGTAGAAAGAGAACATGCTTTAAATGTGTTTGAATTTTTCAATGTGTTAGTGTTTATTTGAAACAATGCGTGCGACAATTTTTTAGAATGAGTGTGAAGATAAATATGCCGAGTTAAATATGTTTTTAAAAAATATTGCATGCGAGATTTTTTCTACACGTATTTTAAGTATTTTTTAACTTGCGAAGTTAGTCGCCTTTTTACATTTATTCAACACGAGCTTCACAATAAACAAAATCTTATTCAGTAGCATGATAGCTATCAATAAAATAGTTTCTAAAAAATGTGTGTGAAGATAAATATGACGAGCTAAATATGTTTTTAAAAATATTACATGCGAGATTTTTTTCTATACGTATTTTAAGTATTTCGTACTAAATGTTGGACTTTTTCTACAAAAACGCTCACTGTGTCCAAACCCTTCTTCCTCTGGGAGTCAAATATGGCGGAAAATAAAGCTGAAAATATGACAGATAAAATTCTGTGTCCCAACACTTCTTCCTCAGGGAATCCAACCTGGCGGAAAATAAAGGTGAGGGATGGGGCTAATAAAGTGCCTTTACAGTTTATTTCAAAAGTACTTGTGAAATTTTTTATAAACTTTTGAAAATATGACTTAGTTAATATTCTCTCATAGGGATCCTCTAAGGGATATGCCCACTGTGTCTAAACCCTTCTTCCTAAGGGATTCAGACATTGCGGAAAATAAAGGTGAGGGATTAGGCTAATAAATTTCGTTTACAGTTTATTTCAGGTTTTGATTCCCCGAGAAAGAAGGGTTTGGACACAGTGAGCGTATTTGTAGAAAAAGTCCAAAATTTAGTACGAAATACTTAAAATACGTATAGAAAAAAAACTCGCATGCAATATTTTTTAAAAACATATTTAGCTCGTCATATTTATCTTCACACACATTTTTTAAAAACTATTTTATTGATAGCTATCATGCTACTGAATAAGATTTTGTTTATCAATAAATGTAAAAAGGCGACTAACTTCGCAATTTAAAAAATATGAACACTGAGATTTCTCTGTCTTCTTTTTAAGCATTCTCGGAAGCGTTTCAACACATCACATGTGGAAGACATGCAAGTTTTTTACTGTTTCCAGAAATATAATATTTTTTGCTGGGTATAAACATTATTTATTTCAATAAAATCTCTGCTATTCATATAAAATCGTATATAAATTTTTATTGATTCTTAGTCAAAATCGAGTACAACTTAAAATTCACATGTTTAAATCTATCCAGCATAAATTTCAAAAACTTTTTGAAATTGTAAGTAATTTTAGAATAAAAAACTAAAACACTTCTTTAAATATGTAATTTATTATTTCTTTGTAAATTGATTGTTGTTAAAGTTATTGTTTTGTTTAAATATTTTACGACCATTATTAATGTGTTTCATGTAGCTCTTATTCCTCTTAATTACATGTAATTCTTCTTAATTATAATTTTTAATGTTGTTTTTATTCTTTTTGGGTGGCAACTCTTCACTTTTTGCCTTTCATGTCTGTTTTGTTTTTATTGTTCTTTTTTATTATTATTATTGTTGTTAATATGTATTATTCAAGTTTTAAGTTTATATTACTAACGGCTTTTATTGTTTTGGGATTGTATTGCGGCTGTATTTTTGGTAAACAGTTATGGTTAGACAAATAGCACAATCTGCTTAATAACATTGTCCAAAAATATATCAAATTACTAGGCACCCCTTTGCACATAGTTATAGTGACTTGGCATAGGAAATCTTATAAGCTTTACATTTAATGTATAAGATATGTTCAGCACTTTTATCTAAAACACCACAAAGAAAAATTCGATCAAACATTTTAACTCTCTAACTCTTCGTTGTATTGGCCTTTTCCCCCTTTTCTTAAAAAATTAAAAAAAAAATCCCCTTCAGCGGCAATATACCGAACTGAAATGTTGTACAAAAATGTTCCTCGTGATGCTTTACATAAAAGTGCTAAGCACATCTCATATATTAAACGTAAAGCTTGCAAGATTTCCCACGCCAAGTACTAATTGTGAAAAAGTACGAAAGTTTTAGTTTTTGAATGATTTCTGGCGTTCAAGTTGCGGCTATAGCTTAGGTGCTTTTGAAGAACTATAGTACGATTTTATTTCCAATATTTTTGTAAAGCATTTCAGCCCGCTACATCGCCTCTGAAGGGGATTTTTCGTCCCATACATACAACGACACATACAACGTAGAGTTAGAGGGTTAAAATGTCCCAGTAAAATTTTTCGCGCGTAGTCTTATATAAACAGTCACTATAACTTAGAACAATTTTATTTTGTTTTTGCGTTGTACAGTGTAGTTAAAAACCCACTAAACAAAAGAGGAAGTAATTTTTAATTTTGAAAATCTGTCCATAAATGGAAGAGTTATGCGACAATCAATATTTCGGGTGGGCAAGTTGCCAGCGTGCACTACCGTGTCGCTTCCCTGCATACACATTTCACTATGTTCATCACTGTTACATGATATTTGAAGTTACTGTGTCCTGTCACTTACAATCCTTACTTAGGTTATTCTTTCGTCTTAGTTCACATATCCCTCTGTCCATATCAACTCCGGGTCGCCAGCGACAGAGTTACTCTTGACTGAAGTTATGTGATTAACACCTCCACCCCGATGTCATACTAGATATCATTATCCATCTCTCATTTCAGTGAAAAATTATTCCTACCCTGGACCTCTTTCCTTTTAGTTTCTCACGTTTATGCATGATCTGCAGCAAAACCGAAATGCGATTGCAGGACTTACCGTTGTGTGTTGGTTAACAGCCCGAGGTGGTTGTTCACAAGGCTGCACGGAATTTTATCCAGGACTCTGCTGCTTTCCTCCGGTAGTAACCCCTTTGTCAGCCTACCTATTTATTCAGCACCAACTGCTACATTGTTGTCTGTCCCATGTTGTTGGATCCAGTACGATCTGTTAAGTCAACACTCCTGGACATTCATAATCCAACCAGGAGCATTCTTTCCGTTGTCACCAGGAAAAGGTACAGGTTTAATTTCTGATAGTATACCTATTTGCAAACTATCCCAGTAAAAAATAATACGCTTTAAAAGAAGAGCTTATTGCAGAGCAGTGAATGTATATAAAAGAAACTATACAAAATAGCAGATTTTTCACTGCTGATGCAATGCAGGTTTTTAAGCGAGAAAGTTCCATATAGTTACAGTTTTAGTGCTGCAAATGGTGATGATTTTCAGCGCTTCAAAAAGCGCTTTTTGTATCAATCATGTAGTACTCCAAACCGGGAACTCGCCATGCAAAAATCATCACCTATATCAGCAGGTTTGTAAGCAATACTTTTATTCTCTCATAGTAAAAACCTGTTTTATGTGAAGTAATTTTTTTACTGAATCTCACGTTCATAAGTATTATACTTAGTAGCTGCTAGCAGACAACAAATCCAAGAAAAAAGGTTGATCGTTTCTGTACAAAAACTATACATGGCAAATCGGCTCAAACAAATGACTTCTTGAGGATCAAGAAGATCAAACTGAACGCTCAGCAGGAAATAACTCCTGTTCTCTTCCACAAAACATGATATTTCACCAATAAAAGTAAGTGTGTATTGTTGAAAACAAGCGCAAAGACAACTCTATCTGGAAGACGATACTTCCCTGCGAATAGGTTTAGTTAGGTAGGCAGCCTGAATGTTAGCGTGTACAATCGGATGCCATTAGAACTAATGTGATACCCAAAGGTCTATCTACATACAAACTAAACATTGATATAAGTCCTGGAGTTCAAGCTTTGAAGAACCAACCTTAACTTTTCGCAAAGCCTAGCAGGTCAGACAGTGGTGCTTTTCAGGTCCAGGTCCTGAACGACAGTCACAGTGAAAATGTTGGATTGACACTTCTCCTTCTTCGTGGAAACAGCTCCTGTACTCACCAGCGTAAGGAAAGCGTATATATTTTGGCATACTTCCGATCGTACAGTGTTTCGTAATAAAGCCAACCAAATTTGCCAAGAGACATCAAATCTTTGCAAGTTTTCGTTAACAACTGCCTTCGGAGAATCCTACGAATCTTCTGGTCACGATCCATCTTCAACAGCACTCTGTGGAGGGAAACACATCAGATTCCACATTCTAAAATCCAGAAAAGAAAGTGGAACTGGATTGGCCACATACTCCGCAGATCACCATTAAACATAGCTAGAAATGCAATCTAGTGGAATCCTCAGGGTAAACGCAGAATAGTTCGACCAGCTCATACAGGGCGATAGCAAATTTACATCGAGTCTCAGAAAATGCACAAAACCTGGAGCGAAATAAAGAACATTGCGATGAACAGATCTGAATGCAAGAAGATTGTTGAGACCCTATCTTCCTTATAGGATCGAAGGGAATATATATAAAGGTGCCATTTCTATCTCTTCTTAGTGATGGTCAAACAGTCTTGTATATCCTACAAGTGGCAATTGCTGCAGTTCACCTGAGTGACGTCCTCTTTACCGCCCACTGCTTAATTTGATTCGATTTGCTACGTCTACGGCCGAGACAGTTCTTGCGCATTCATCGTAATGGCTCATGCATTGAGGTCCTGCAATCCAAATTACCTTGACCTGATGTCGCTCAAGAAGAATCGGAGATTAATTAC